>CM070610.1:25595405-26183327 GCA_036346395.1 Hsuehochloa calcarea | reverse complement strand
CATCTTCCGGCCACGCCGCCGCCAGTAGCGCGACTTCGCTGTATCCCTTGAACCTTTGCGCACTCACCGGAGCTCGCGCGCCGCCGTTCGCGGAACCTTGGTTCCCGGCGCCGCCCTCCCTGTCTTGATGTGGCCGCCAAGTCGGCGCCACACAGGCGCCACATGGGCACTTTGGTCGTAGCGACCACATAGGCGCCAGCGCGTGGGCGGCCAAGGCGCGCCCCGCCTCTCACCTTTATGCGTCGCCGAGTCCACCGTGGATTCGGGTGACGCTGTGGACTCGACCCATACTTGCTTTGGGCCCACATGTCGCCTCTCGTACGCAAGATCACGTGACGTCACCAAGTAATAAATAGAATTTCCTTTAGAAAATTAATTCGAAATTCGAAATTCGATTTTTGAATTAAATTTAGATTTAAACTTCCAGGAGCTCGTATTTCTTCATACAAACTCCGATTTAGGTGATTCAAATTTCTAAATTTGTATAAAATCAAGATCTAGCTATCTAAACCAAAATTATTTAATTTGGAGTTAATTTGAATTTTCATTTGAATTTATTTGTGTTCATTTGAATTCTGTTTGAATTTAGAATATTTTCACAGATAGATTTTGATTACTCAGGAGAGCTTGACCCTATTGAAGAAGTAGAATACTGGAATTTGAGCAAGGCAAGTTACACCATTGACCATTTTGCCTCCAATATTTAAAATTATTTAATTCCTGTTTTAAATTATTATTGCATGCATAATTGTATTTAATTATTTTAAATTCCTGTTTTAAATATTTAATTATTCCAATTCCTTTGTATAGCCAAATTTGATTGTTGTGTTATCAATTCCTTGTAACCTTAGTCAAATGAATTTAAAAATAAATGTATGCTTAGCAAATGCTTAGAACATGAAATATTTGACTTTGGGAGAATTTAGCCAAAATTTCATAAATTGATAAAAAGCCTATGACATTGCCTTGTCATGGTGGACTTTTGCAAATGTCTTTGAAAATCTAAAATAAAAGAAAATGGTTTGTACTTGGGCAAACATGGACCGTTGGTGGGTGCAAGTTTATGCACGGGCCTGTCTGGTTAGGACTGAGACCCAGGGTTATTATTGAAAGTTGCCCAAGTAGATTAAGGACCGGCCTTTGAGCCGCATCTTGCAAAAGCTCCACCGTACTACCACATGTTCTGTATGGGCAGAACCAGGCTTAATAATTTGTATTACCTCAGTATTGTTTATGCCATTTTGTTGTGTGGGTGTCGGTTAGACTTTATTCCCACTTGCGCAAGAGGGGTTTCAGCAGTGGTTAGCCTAATGGAAGTGAAACCTTAGCGGGCATATTGGTATTGAGGTAGTACATTGAAACGCCTGTGATAATTGCCTAGTCACACACCTAAGGAAGTGTGTATTGGCCGACATAATCTGCAAATTATCTCGTGTGGGTAAAGTTGTACAACCTCTGCAGTGTAAATCTATTCAATAGCCGTGTCCACGGTCATGGACATGCCGAGCAAAGCCACTCTAAGTTAGATTTGTTTTTGGTTTTAAAATAACTTCTGACATGATTTGAGGATGGTTAATCCTTGTGGTAAATTTAGGCGGTAGCCTGTGATAGGAGGGTATCCATCACCATGTTTCATATGGAGGTTATCCACTATAAAATGATCAATTTTAAACTGATTTTAGTTATGTAATGAAAATGTGCCTTGAAACTTAGTATAAATATTTAAACCAAAAAGGTGATTTACGCAAATAAACCCTACAACCTTCCTTTGAATAACTTATGCATGCATTCTAAATTACAGATTGGGTGTAATTTGCAGCACAGATTGTAGTGCTCACTCTTCTTGAATATTATTATTCGGAGAAGACGCTATCCGTAAGGCGAGGAGCGGGACGATTAGGCGGCGACCTCCGACGATTGCTCTGTGGCGATCGTGTGGCTTACCATTATTATTTGCTTCCGCTTAATATTTTATTTGGCCTCCTACCAGCTTGTAATAAACTCTATGCTTATTAATTATACAAGTTTGGATATGATTGTGATAACATTTTTGTGACTGTACACTGGAAATCTGGACTAGTGTATGAACACGGAGAATTCGGATCCTTCGTTCCTGGGTTCGACACCAGCCAGCGCGGCTGTCGGCTTCGGCACTTTGTGTGGCGGCAGGGTGGCGCCAGATCGCCAAGCGCCTGCCAGCGTGCGTCTTGCCCATCCGCGCGATATCTCCTCGCTTCGGTGGCACTCGGTCCACCGTGAACTCCTAGACCGATGCAAAGGTCCCACATGTCGTAATTCTTTTTAATTATAATTCTTTTTCTGGAAATTCTCGGCTGACGCAAGCATTGCGCAATAATCCGATTTTCCTTTATAAAAATAATTTGGGAAATTCGAGAAAATCCAAATTAGGGTTTAATTGATTTTCCAATCTTCCAAAGCCCATATCTTTTGCATCCGAAGTCCAATTGAGCCCATTCAAATTTGTAAATTTATATAAAATTCAGATCTATTTAATGGTGAATTTTATTTGATTTTTGGAGTTTGTTTTGCCTCTGTTATTTATTTGTTTTATTTCTTTTATCTCGTTTGCGAGTAGACGTCGATACTTCGGGGAATTTTGCAGAAGAAGGAGCACCTCAAGACCAAGACCAATATCTAGATCTATTCCAAGGCAAGTTATACCTTTGATCATTTTGAACCCAGTTTTCAAAATACTTTGTTTCAATGTATTGCATTCTATTTCAAGTATTTATTTAAATGCTTTTGGGTGTAGTTATTAATCCAAATTGTTATGCCACCTTGTCTATTGTATACCATGATCTTTTGTCACCCTAGGTTGGTTAATAATTAGTTGGTATTATCGTAGCACCAACGTGGGTTGGTTAGATACGATTAGATCGCTAGCCATGCCACGAGTCATCATTCCATGTGAGTTGCAATTATAAACTTGACTAAGTGATTATGGAACTGTGTGATGAATCTGTGTGTCTTTGTGTGCTATTACTCGTTGATGGCATGTGTTGCACTTAATCAACAGGTGGGAAAAGATTTAGACCGAGGCAAGTGGTGGATTGTGTGAATGGTGGAGTGTGTGCTTATTAAACTTTGTGATTTGGGTTAAAATCGAAGTCTTGCCTTGGTCAATTAAGGACTTAACTTTGTGCGCCATTGAACTGGCCCTTCTGCATGCGACCACATGCCTAGTATGGGTGGGCCTGACTTAGTAAGTTATGGAGTCTTGACATTGACAACTCAGTTGTATTTAAGCTATGTGATGGGTGGAGGTGTGATATGTCACATCATGACGGTTCACGCATCCTCGTCCAATGGTGTGTGTCGTTCCAAGGGTCGTGTACAAATTGACTACAGAGAAAGCACACCAGAGTGTCATTGTTTGAGATGAAGTCTCCGAAAGGTTTTGTTGTGATCAACTCGATCCGGTTGGTTTCATCGTGTGGGTAAAGTGTACAACCTCTGCAGAGTGTTTAAACCAATCTATTCGAATAGCCGCGTCCTCGCTTATGGACATGCTCTGAATTTCACACGAGGGGTAGATTTTCATAAAACAATTGGGAAGGGTCACCGTGTGAGATAACTTGTTCAATTGTGTGAAAGAACTTGATTAGACCGTGTGTCCTTTGTGAAATCAATTGTTAACTTATTATTGTCTATTTGTTTTGAATTACGCTTTCAATCTATTATTTGTATTCAATTGCAAATGTTGCATTTACTGCAAAATAACCACGAAGTCATTCCTTTGGAATAAGCCATCATGTATAAATGCATTACGTGGTATGACTTGCAGTACGGTGTGTACTCACTCTTGCTAAACAAATCAATGAAGTGGAGGAGTCGTCACCGCTTTTGAAGAGGAATTCTCGAAGGTTGAGCGTTAGGGTCTTGATCCCGGTCGGTTGCGTGGTAAATTGATGGGAGCCACCGAGTTTATTTCGTTTCACGCAGCTTTATTTCTTTATTGTCGACCTTGCATGGCTTAATAAATGTAAAACTCGACCGTAAGGTCCCAACAGCTTAATTGTTATTCAAAGGTACTCGTTTATTCTTATATTCGTTGTATGGATGTGATATTTCATCAATGTTGACACTTTGTGTGCACTAGCGTGATCTGGACTAGTGCGTAATACCAGAGGGTCCAGATTTGCATATTTGGGTCCCGACAGAGGTGGTATCGAGCCATCGATCGTAGGTCTTGACCCTAGTTAGATTGGCTGTTCTTAGTGAGTCCAAACTATTTTCTAAAGCAAAATTAACTTGCAAGATTAATTGAACTCTTTAACTCATCTCATGTCTCTCTTGACTCAACTATCACAAATTCTTTCTCTCCCCGCTGTTTTAAAGTTGTTTTCATATCCTTGTCCATCTTGACAGATGCCTCGCCTTCAGAGTTATGGAGGCGCAAGGGAGGACTTGCCGCGAGCTTTGGAAGTTGCTACAAGTACTTGGAGGTTCGATCGTCCATTGTACCGTGGCGTTGCTTGGATTGTGAACAGTAGAGATCGTGGAGTAATCGCCATTTGACCATCTACGCCGTGCGAACACCAAGGCGAGCAAACCATCGAACATCTCACTCGAAGGAGTATTTGGATTGAAGCAATCCAGAGTCTTCACGCCTTGCCATCCCGAGGATCTCGCAACATCTACTCGAGAGCTTCGTGACACGCTTTTCGTTATCATCCCCGCACTTCCGACGTGGATCTTGCCGCACGCTTTTCCGTCTACGGAGGAGAAGACAACGCCACCGTCGTGCATCTCGCCCGATTCATTGCCGCCGGAAGAATCGTTGGAGTTAGCCGCTCTGCCGGAGTGTACCTATGAGACTCTTGAGAGAGTCAAGAAAGGATCGCCATATTAGAAGAAACTCTTTATGGACGACACGAAGAAGACATCAAGAGGAAGACCTGAAGAAGGCGATGGACCTACCGAACAAGAAGAGCCGCAGAGGCGTGCAGAAACCAAAGAAGACTGCACTGTGGACACTGCTCCTATTGCACCATCCCCGGACATCGGATCGGTTTGCGAGGATGCCACTCACTTCAGTTCTACAGGCGGGAGCACCGTCAAAGGCATGAGGCTATTTGATTGAGTAGTCTTCGCGTTGTTTGAGCTTAGCCGCTTTATGTCTTGAGTCGCCCTTTAGGCGGTAGTTTTGTGTGCTTAAGTTCGTCCTTATTTTTGTGTGCAAGTATGAGTCAAAGGCCCTTAGGCATTTGTTGCAAGCCATACTATTATCTTAATCAATATAAGAGTTTGATTGAGCTTTCTTAAAATATGTTGTTGGGTTTTACCTACCCGCTTAGTTCTACAACTTATCTCGTGCTTGCTACCTTATCTAACCCTTGGAGATTCACGGATGGTTCGAGACTCGTCAAAGTCTGCGCAAGTGGTTCGATACTCCGATGTCGGAAGGGCGGAGCAAATCCCGGAGAAGCGGTTCCACCACAAGCACCTTCGATTGATCTGCAATTTTGGAGCATTCATGATACTCAAACCGGTGATGTACACCATGATGAATCGGATGCAAGCTATGAATAATCGAACAACAACAATCAAGATCACAATGGAGCCCAGTTGCTCATGGTCACAATGGATCATCCAAGTTGGCGGAGTTTATGAGGACCCGCCCACCAACCTTTTACGGACATGTCTCACCAAGAGAAGGCGATGATTGGCCGTGTTATTGAGAGAAAATTGCGATCACTCAATGCGCGATCATGAAAAGTTCTCACGCCTCTCACGGATGGAAGGCATTCTTGCGAATGGTGGGAAAACTTTGTGCAAATGCATGGAACGCCGCAAGATATTACTTGGGAAGAGTTCACAACGCTTTTCGCCAAGATCATGTACCGTAAGGAATCATGGATCTCAAGAAGGATGAATTCCGTGCTCTCAAGCAAGGAGGAATGTCGATGATCGACTACCTCAACAAATTCTCTCAACTTGCTCGATATCTTTGCGAGAAGATGTCGCCAGCGACAAGGCTCGTCGAGTCGTTTTACGAAGGATTGAACATTTGGACTTCAAGTCAACTTGATCGCCCACACCTTTCACGATTTTCAAGAGTTGATCAACAAGGCTTTGATTCTAGAGGATAAGCGCAAGGAATTGGAAGATCATCGTAGCGCGAATGGCTCGAAGAAGGAAGTCACCAACCCGGTGAGGGCAAGAATGATTCCACCGCAGCTTTAGCCGTTTTCCACCACGCATTCTGCGCTGACCACCGCACCAACTTCAAGACCTCGCCCGCTTGCTCGTAACTTCCGCAACCCCGCACTCAACCCCAATCCGATAAGCAACCCACGTAATACAACCAGAGTTTGCTTTACATGCGCCACCAGGCATTTCGCCAACCGATGTCCGCGAATGGGACTATCACTCCATGACGCTTCAACCTTGGGAACACACCACCAAGACACGATACAAGGCAACCATCAAGGAACTTCTCAAGCTACCGGTCAATCCGGAGGAGCACCGCCATCGCTGGTCGAGGTCGTGTCAACCACGTCACTCTAGAAGGAGCCCAAGAAGCACCCGACGTTGTCTTGGGTAAGTTCCTAGTAAATTCGAGACTGTGACGATTACATTTGATTACGAGCTTAGATTCGCTTGTTTACGAATTTTGCAACTAAGAACAAATTGGAAGTTATACATCTTAAGCATACTCTGTTAGTCCAATACCGAGCAGAGCTAAGTTCTAAAGTTGGATGTTTAGGAGCTAGGCTACTCATAGTGGAGTTGAGTTTCTAGCCAACCTAATAGTTCTAGACACTCGCACCATAGATGTCATCCTTGGTATGGATTGGTTATCCAAACATAAAGCAGTGCTAGATTGTGGCCGAAGAGCCGTGACAATTGAGGATACCACAGGAAAGAAAGTTGAATTTCTAGCCACCTCAGTACGTGATGGACATTTGGTAGTCAACGATCGAAGACAGTTTCTTTGGAAGACGTACAGTAGTCGAGATTACCCGATGTATTTCGGAAGAATTACGGGAATGCCACGGACCGTGACATTGAATTTGTCATCGATCTAGTGCCGTGAACAAAGACCAATTTCAAGAGACCCTATCGGATGCCAGTCGATGAACTTGTGGGAATGAAGAAGCAGATAGAAGAACTACTGGAGAAAGGTTTTGTAAGACCTAGTTCGTCGCCATGGGGAGCACCTGTTTTGTTCGTTAAGAAGAAAGATGGAAGTATGAGAATGTGTATCGATTATCGTTCTCTCAACGAAGTCACCATCAAGAACAAGTACCCATTGCCCGAATAGATGATTTGTTCGACTGGATGAAAGGAGCCGAGTATTCTCCAAGATCGATCTCGATCGGGTTACCATCGATTAAAGATTTGTCCTAAGGATGTACCAAAGACCGCTTTCTCAACCGGTATGGACATTATGAATTTCTAGTCATGTCTTTTGGATTGACTAATGCCCCTGCCTACTTCATGAACATGATGAACAAAGTATTCATGGAATATTTGGATAAGTTCGTGGTAGTGTTTATTGATGATATTTTGGTATACTCAAAGTCAGAAGAAGAACATACGAACATTTGAGATTAATCCTAGAGAAGCTCGAGAGGACATCGGTTGTATGCCAAGTTCACAAGTGTGACTTTTGGAAGAAGAAAGTTGATTTTCTCGGTCATGTGATGACAGTAGAAGGAGTAGCGATTGACCGGAAAGGTTAAAGCGTAATGAATTGGGAGCACCCAGACGGTTACTCAAATTCGTAGTTTCTTGGGAATGGCGGGATACTATCGTCGTTTCATTGAAGGGTTCTCAACGATTGCTAAACCTCTTACGCAATTGTTGAAGAAAGAGAAGAAGTTTATTTGGACCCCAGCTTGTGAAGAAAGTTTTCAAGAGTTAAAGAAGCGTTTGACTTCACCTGATGCTAGTTTTGCGGATATTAGTAAGGATTTTGATATCTATTGTGATGCTTCGCGTCAAGGATTAGGATGTGTCCTTATGCAAGAAGGAAGAGCTGTCGCTTATGCGTCAAGGCAATTAAGGCCTCATGAAGAGAACTACCCTACCCATGATTTGGAGCTAGTGTAGTAGTGCATGCCTTGAAGATTTGGCGTCATTATCTCATCGAATCATTGTGAAGTCTACATGATCATAAGAGCACAAGTACATTTTCACTCGATCGATTTGAACATGAGACAGAGAAGATGGTTGGAATTAATAAAGGATTATAATCTTGGAATCCATTACCATCCTGGTAAGGCCAATGTAGTTGCAGATGCACTAAGTCGCAAGAGCTACTGCAATGCTCGAAGTAAAAGAGATTTGCCGGAACTTGGGAGGAATTCGAAGCTCTGACTAGAAGTTGTTCGGAAGGATTTGTGGCCAATTTGGAAGTACAGGTCTACTCGGAGAAGCAGATTCGTGAAGCTCAACCCAAGGATTACGAGTTTGTCGATCTCAAGAAGAAGATGTCGGAAGGAAAATTTAAAGACTTCACCATAGATGATCGGGATATCTTGTGGATCAATGGGCGTATCTGTGTACGGATATGGATGGATTAAGACAACCGATTACGAAGGAAGCCCATGACTCAAAGTATTCAATTCACCCGGAAGCACTAAGATGTATCAGATGTTAAGAATAAGTTTTGGTGGCCAAACTTAAAGCGAGGCGTCGCGAGTTCGTTGCCTTATGCGGCGGTGTCGAAAAAAGGCCGAACATCGAGACCCGGCGGGATTGCTACAACCGTGAAGATACCGAATGGAAGTGGGAAGAGATCGGTATGGATTTTATTACGGATTACCCAAGACTCAATCAGTTATGATTCGATTTGGGTAATAGTGGATCGTTTGACTAAGGTTGCCCATTTCTTGCCACCAAAACCACTTACTCGGAGACCGCTTGGCGGAATTGTATATGTCAAAAATCGTCGATGCGCACGGTGTGCCTAAGAAGATAGTGTCGGATCGAGGATCTCAATTCACCTCTCGTTTACGCGAGTCTACATGAAGCCACAGGAACTCATCTGAATTTGATCTTCGCTTATCATCCACGCATGGATGGACAGATGAAAGAGTCAACCGATATTAGAAGATATGTTGAGAGCACGTGCCTTAGCTAATGCTACCGTTGGGATAAAAGTTTGCCGTATGCGCGAATTCTCGTACAACAACAGATTATCAAGCCGGTTTGCGATGTCACCATTTGAAGCTCATGCGGTCGTACTGCAGAACTCCGTTGAATTGGTCGAGACAATTTGACGTGTAGTATTCGGGCGAGATATTATTCGAAGCGAAGAACAAGTTGCGATGATCAGAGAAAGACTAAAGATAGCCCACCCGAGCAAAAGAGTTATGCCGATAATCGTCGTCGTGACCTCGACTTTGAACCAGAGGATTTTGTGTATCTGCGAGTTACTCCGCTCGGAGGTGTTAAGAGATTCCACACCAAAGGGAAGCTTGCTCCAAGGTATGTGGGTCCATTCAAGGTTTTGGAACGCCGTGGAGAAGTTGCGTACAGCTTGGAGCTACCGCATGATCGTTAGCGAGTGCATGATGTCTTTCATGTCTCTCACCAAGAAGTGTCTTCGTGTGCGGAAGAGCGCACCCGTTGGAGTCAATTGAATCAAGGAAGATCTCACGTACAAAGAACGACTGTCGAGATTTTGGATGTCGCAGAGCGCCGCACTGTAAGCAAGACCGTTCGTTTACGCAAAGTCCATTGGAGTAACCACTCGAAGGAGAAGCAACGTGGGAGCGTGAAGAAGAGTTAAAAGCCGAGTTCCCTAGCCTTTTCTCTAGCTAGCCTAATCTCGGGGCGAGATTCGTTTAAGGGGGAGGTTTGTAACATCCCTATTTTGAGCTTGAAAATCTTTTAAATAATGGTAGCAAGAAAATTCATCATTTGGATTTAATTGAATATTAAATTAAAAAGCTTAATATGGACTTTAAGGACAAATTGATTTAATGTGCTTAATCCCAACATCAACAATTGTCAAAACTATTTTATTTAGATTCTATATGCTTGGATATATTTTATAGAATTTTCGAATTTTTCCAAAATCATTTGCTATTTTCTAATTGCTATTTGCATTTTCTCGATTTATTTAAAAGAAAAACCTATTTTAAATCCTTGAACGATCGGGCGAAGCCCAACCTATTCCACCGCTCAATCCCGGTAGTTGGATCAACATCGCCGTTGCCGCTTCGCCGCGTTTCGCGCCTTGCCCGTTGGATTGTCGCCGCGTGCCGCCGCGCGTTGATCTCGCTCGTTCGCTCGCCGCGCTTTCGCTCTGCGCGTTGGATCGCCATCGCGCGCTCCGCGCCGCGCCTCGCGCCGCCATTGCCGTGGGACCGCGACCGAAGTCGTCGTCTCCGTGGCCTTTCTTCTTCCGCGCCGCGCCTTCGCGCCATTTCTTGGAGCTCAAACCGCGTCCGACAAATGCGTATTCGTTCTCGATTCTTCGTCTTACCCCCCCAAATCATGTCTCGGTTATTCCTTATCCGTTCCAAACCAAATCAAACCTCGAATCGGTTTCAATCTCCGAAAATCTTTGAATTCAAAACCGGCCGTTTCGGACCCGATTTGGGGTTTCAAATCTCGGCGTCCAGAGCCTATAAATACTCCCCTAGCACCGCTGGACCACCGCAACCCTAATCCGCCACTCCCATCGCCCGATCGCCCTAGCGCCGCATTCCAAGTTTTAGGGTTTCGGTAGAACTTCTTCTCCGGTGGATTGCGTCGCCGTCGTCGTCGCCTTGCTCCACCGACCGCACCATTGTGATCGGCAAGTCACAGCTACCTTGTGCGCTCCTTCGTCGCCGGAGCATCGCCGGGCGCCGTCCGACAAAACCCGAGCTCTCTCGCCGCTTCTTCCTCGCCACGGCCATCTCCGTCAACCCTGTGTGCTCAAACCAAGCCCGTGTATGCGCATTAACCTCCTCTACACGTTGGTACCACTCATCGCTGCCGAAGTCGCCGCTGTTCGCCGGTGACCATCGGTCCCGAGCGCCACTGTCGCCGTTATCGCCACTTCGGCGCGGCGTCGGCTTTGTCTTGGTGTGGCGGCCGGGTGGCGCCAGATCGGCCAAGACACGCGCAGCGTGCGTCTTGGCGATCCACCGCGCGGATCTCCCTCGGTTCGGTGCACTCGGTCCACGTGAACGAGACGACGATGGGTCCCACATGTCGAAATTCTTTTAATTATAATTCTTTTACGAAATTCTCGGTGGCGCAAGCATTGCGCAATAATCCGATTTTCCTTTATAAAAATAATTTGGGAAATTCGAGAAAATCCAAATTAGGGTTTAATTGATTTTCCAATCTTCCAAAGCCCATATCTTTTGCATCCGAAGTCCAATTGAGCCCATTCAAATTTGTAAATTTATATAAAATTCAGATCTATTTAATGGTGAATTTTATTTGATTTTTGGAGTTTGTTTTGCCTCTGTTATTTATTTGTTTTATTTCTTTTGTCTCGTTTGCAGTAGGCGTCGATACTTGGGAATTTTGCGTAAGAAGGAGCACCTCAAGACCAAGACCAATATCTAGATCTATTCCAAGGCAAGTTATACCTTTGATCATTTTGAACCCGATTTTCAAAATACTTTGTTTCAATGTATTGCATTCTATTTCAAGTATTTATTTAAATGCTTTTGGGTGTAGTTATTAATCCAAATTGTTATGCCACCTTGTCTATTGTATACCATGATCTTTTGTCACCCTAGGTTGGTTAATAATTAGTTGGTATTATCGTAGCACCAACGTGGGTTGGTTAGATACGATTAGGCTTTAGCCATGCCACGAGTCATCATTCCATGTGAGAGTTGCAATTATAAACTTGACTAAGTGATTATGGAACTGTGTGATGAATCTGTGTGTCTTGTGTGCTATTACTCGTTGATGGCATGTGTTGCACTTAATCAACGGGTGGGAAAAGATTTAGGCGAGGCAAGTGGTGGATTCGTGTGAATGGTGGAGCTGTGTGCTTATTAAACTTTGTGATTTGGGTTAAAATCGAAGTCTTGCCTTGGTCAATTAAGGACTTAACTTTGTGCGCCATTGAACTGGGCCTTCTGCATCGACCACATGCCTAGTATGGGCCGGGCCTGACTTAGTAAGTTATGGAGTCTTGACATTGACAACTCAAAGTTGTATTTAAGCTATGTGATGGGTTTGGAGGTGTGATATGTCACATCGCGGGACGGTTCATTGCATCCCCGTCCAATGGTGTGTGTCGTTCAAGGTGTGTGTACAAATTGACGGCGATAAAGCACACCAGAGTGTCATTGTTTGAGATGAAGTCTCTGAAAGGTTTTGTTGTGATCAACTCGATCCGGTTGGTTTCATCGTGTGGGTAAAGTGTACAACCTCTGCGAGTGTTTAAACCAATCTATTCGAATAGCCGTCCTCGGTTATGGACATGCTCGGAATTTCACACGAGGGTAGATTTTCATAAAACAATTGGGAAGGGTCACTGTGTGAGATAACTTGTTCAAATTGTGTGAAAGAACTTGATTAGACTGTGTCCTTTGTGAAATCAATTGTTAACTTATTATTGTCTATTTGTTTTGAATTACGCTTTCAATCTATTATTTGTATTCAATTGCAAATGTTGCATTTCGCAAAATAACCACGAAGTCATTCCTTTGGAATAAGCCATCATGTATAAATGCATTACGTGGTATGACTTGCGAGTGCGGTGTGTACTCACTCTTGCTAAACAAATCAATGAAGTGGAGGAGTCGTCACTTTGCTTTTGAGGAGGAATTCTCGAAGGTTGAGCGTTAGGGTCTTGATCGATCGGTTGCACGTGGTAAATTGATGGGAGCCACGGAGTTTATTTCGTTTCATTGCGGTTTATTTCTTTATTGTCGACCTTGCATGGCTTAATAAATGTAAACTCGACCGTAAGGTCCCAACGATTAATTGTTATTCAAAGGTACTCGTTTATTCTTATATTCGTTGTATGGATGTGATATTTCATCAATGTTGACACTGTGTGCACTAGCGTGATCTGGACTAGTGCAGAATACACAGAGGGTCCAGATTTGCATATTTGGGTCCCGACAGCAGCACAAAACGATTCCCAAAGACACATATAATATATCGGACGAACCTTGATGTAATATGATCTATGATCAAGTCCTCATCACTTACGACCAGTTCGTATCTCTATATGACCAGGTTGTATTTGGTTACGACCATTCAGAATACTTCTGAACAGTCCTTACCATCCCAGTGATTACGTTCGACCGATCTGATCGGATCGTATCTCCATACGATCGATCAGAATCGATCGAACTAAGTATTACTCATGCATTCTTCCTTTGCCTCACGATGTCTGGTTGAACTCCAGGTGAGGTTTGGTGTCATCCATGGACTGTTCAATACTTTCTCGATCGAGTGTCGGATAACTTCATGTGGCCGACACTTCGACCACTAGTGGCATGGTCATGCACTTTCTTTATCCAATCACCACGAGGGGCCCATATACATCTCTCCTATTATGCAAGGAGGGACAAATCCCATCTCGACCAGTCACATCCCTCCGCAGGTTTCATAGCATACCTGAAAGCTACCTTTATAATTACCCAGTTACGAGTAGCATTTGGTAACCCCTAAGAGTGCTATTACACATGTAGGGAACCATGCTGATCTCAGGTCTAAGGATTATACATCATCATTACTTGAGACCAACTAATGATACAAAGATTCATAACAATCTCAATAGTGTCTCAATGATGGGTCTATCCAACCCCATGTTCTCTAACATGTGCTCACATTATTGATTCGATATCTCTATATCCATGACCGGTGAAACCAGGTCATTAATCAATACATGTGCTAGTCATAGAGTCACTGGTGTTCCGACCAGTGACCTCTGACCAGGGATACATTTAGAATGACATCTTATAAGTTAAAGAGTTCCACCAACAAGTCACATACTTATTGATCTATAACAAATGATTCATTCAAGGAACATGATAACAAATTATCAAAAACATGAATATAATGAAATATCATCATCTCTATGATTGCCTCTAGGGCATATTTCCAACAGATCTTGGTCCTCTTTGTTACTTCCTTGGGATTGATGTTACTTCCACTCCAGATGGTTTCTTTATGTCCCAAGAGAAGTATATTCAGGATCTTCTTGATCGCGTCTGTCTCACTGATTAGCGTACTATTGAGACTCCCATGGAGCTCAATGTTCACCTCCGACCCTCTGATGGCGAGCCTATTTCTGATCCGACTCGCTATCGTCATCTTGTTGGGAGTCTTTTCTACCTTGCTGTTACTCGTCCGGATATCACTTATCCAGTCCACATTCTGAGTCAGTTCGTCTCTGCTCCCACTCAGGTCCACTACAGTCACCTTCTCCGAGTTCTGCGATACCTTCGTGGACTATCTCTCGCCGTCTCTTCTTTCCACACTCTATCTCTGCTTACTGTGTTTTTCTTGGTGATTCTCTCATTGCTTGGAAGACGAAGTAACAGACTGCAGTGTCCTGTTCAAGTGCAGAGGCTGAGTTGCGAGCTATGGCTCTCTTGATAGCAGAGATTACTTGACTATGGTGGTTACTTGAGGATTTTGGTGTTTCTGTCACTACACCGATTCCTCTCTTGTCAGATAGTACAGGTGCTATCAGTATTGCCATTGACTCTGTGAAGCATGAGCTCACCAAGTATATTGGTGTTGATGCTTCCTTCATGAGGTCTTGTGGGCATGATCAGGTGATTGCTCTTTAGTATGTACCTTCCAAGCTTCAGATAGTGGATTTCTTCACGAAGGCCCAGACTCGAGCACAACACGACTTCTACCTCTCCAAACTCAGTATTGGTGATCCACCATGAGTTTGAGGGGGGTGTTAGAGATATATGTATAGTGTGTTATTCCCCATTGTTATGATGGGTTATTTTCATATTCACCTCATATACTTTGTATATATATACTGGCCCTTTTGGCCTCCTAAAAATACAAGTTGCTATTCCTAACAATTTGTACAATAAATAATCATTTATTCATTAGCAATACCATGTATGTTGTAAAATTCATGTGTGCATGGCCAAAGACTCAAGAATTTTATTGTTCCCTCATCTAATATCGGTGGGGCCCAATTTTGACGTGAGCAGCATGATGCGAGGACGGCGACATAGGCCGATCAAGGCTGGTCAATGACACGGAGTGCAGTGCTGGGCGCGACAGAGCCAAGAGCATGGCACTGGGTGAGCCCCGCGACACGGCTCCGTCCGTTTCAAAATATAAAGGTATATAGTTTTTTTTTTTGCAAAGCTGTTTCAAAATATAAGGTATGCAAACAAATTTATTGATGTTCTTTCTTGTCTACCCTTATTTATCACATCTTCTCTTTAATGCATTTATAAGTAACTCTCTCACAAAACTATTTACTCACATTTCTGAGGTATTTATAGCATGGGTAGCGTGATCATTTTCACTTGTCTTTCTCTTGATTTTACAAACATTTTAATCCCTATGCCTAACCAAAATACACCTTGTAAAAACAAATAGAGGGAGTATGATTTTTTTTATTCGTAGCAAAGTATGGGCATCTAACTATACTATTTAAAAGAATGAGTTGGTGAGTACTACATCAGCCTGCCTCTCGCCCTCTCCTTCACAAGAAATTCGGCACCGACTGGTGGGCTGCAGCAAATCAGATTTTTGTGGCCGCTTTAGCTTCCCCTTTTGCACGTGATTTCCTCCACCAGTTCAATGGCCTCTCGCCCATCACGATTTTTGTTCTCCTTGCACTTGTTCGCTAAACTTGTGTCGTCTCCACCTAATCCCTCGCCCTCTCCCCCAACGCAGCCAACTCTCCCTAAATCCCTCGCCCACCCTGCTGCCGATCCCCTCGCAGCCTCCATGGCGCTTCTTCCACATCCATGTCTCCATGTGCTGGAAGTCCGGATCCACGTTCTTTCCCTCCCATTTTCTGTCTCAGCTGGGATCCAGATCAGTGGTAGTTGAACTTAATGTTTATAATTATACTCTATTTGAAAGAATGCAACCACGGCTTGGTTTGTACGTGTGTAGGTGTGCTAGACACTATAAAAATAGTACGTGCCAGAGGGAGACTGACCCAAGAGAGGAGATAGCAGTAGCACCACCATAGAGGGAAGCATCCTGTCCAAGAGGAAGATACAAGATCAATCATGTTTCAGTCAGCATGGTGCTCGTAGTTCTGTCCATTAAGTTCATGAAGATATTTGAATGGATTCAGCGGGTTCTAATGCCCAAAAATTACATAATTGGGAAGACTCTCAAGTCTACTTTCCAACGGATTAAACGACACATGATTAGAAGCTTTCTACAAGATGTTATGGCAATTAAAGTGCATGCTGCGCAGGCTATCAAGAACGACGAGCGGGAGTTGGAAAACATGTCGAGTCTGTGGCTTGTATGGCATGTATAAGTAATTTCCTTCTATTCCACGCCTTTTCATGGTTTAGAAGACTTCCTTTATTTGCCCCTCACGGATTT
This sequence comes from Hsuehochloa calcarea, assembly GCA_036346395.1. Classification (NCBI taxonomy): domain Eukaryota; kingdom Viridiplantae; phylum Streptophyta; class Magnoliopsida; order Poales; family Poaceae; genus Hsuehochloa; species Hsuehochloa calcarea. The sequence goes on along the minus strand of CM070610.1, from coordinate 26,166,833 downwards.
GAAAGCAAACAAACATGGAAAGGAAAGATAGGAGGGGATGTTTGCAATTCGGATTTGGTTCGAAGCAGCTAGTAGGGCCCGATTTAAAAAGTCAATAGTTTTGCAAACGGAGTCTGATTTGGGTGTTCTCGTACTTGTTGGAAAGATAACTTCAATCCCTACACAATGGATCCACTCTTAGCTTTCAATTTTATGTCTGTGCACCGCTATGTCTGAAACAATGTAACTATTGTAAAATAAGGGTTTCCTTTTTATTTGAGTTTTGAGTCCAAAACAATGTAGAGATGAGTTGTGGTCGGTTTGGGCACATTATGGCCGACCCTAGGGTCTCTATAAGCCCCATGTATTCGTGATTTTTTACCACGAATTTTATTGTAATTATTTAGAGAAGCATTATTGCTCTTGTTCTTAGGGTTTGTGCAAAGTCGCCGATTGCCCCTTAGGAATTGGGAGTATCTCTGAGTTATCACTTTTTGTTGTTGTTATTGTGATTTATCCGGTGATGGTAGGGCGAATTCTTTTGTCGCTGGTTGTTGTATCGAGACAGTGGTTGTGCCATCAGTTCGTCAGGTTGCATAGATCACCCATTATCAACAATCCTACACCGTGAAGATCGGGCTACATGTATCATCTAGGTATCAAAGCGTCGTGTTAACACAGTATGAATATTTACCCTTAGTCATAATTTTATTTTTTGTCCTATGCACAAAAAATTTATACAAAAATATATAAACCGTAGTTTCAATCTATTATGTTAGTGAGTTTTGATAGGTTTTCAACCACTGTAAACTTTGTTTTAGTTGCTGGTTGTGTTTCCTTTGCGTTGCTTTAATTTTTGTTCATTCAATCTATCTCCGTTCAGTATTTTCGTCGTAAATTTTGCGTCTGAAGTATGATTTGGGTGTTGTTTGATCGTTGGAAAGCTTAGAATGAGACATATCTATATGTTCATCAGTTGTGCTGATTTGGTCAAGTCTAAATTCTGTGTCGTTTTAGGTGTTTTCCAGCCCACAAGTTTCAGCACCCGTGTCAGTCGATTGTGAGTCGTTATTTTGCGTTCTAGTTTTTTTGAAACTGTGTTTAGCACTTGTCATGTCTAGATATATATAAAAAGAAACCTGATATCCTTTATGAACCAATCTGTTATCCTTTGTGAACCAACCTGTCCTTTGCGAATACTTTGATCTTAGCGAGACTAGCTAGCTACCTAATATCGCCTAGGGGTGCTCATATTGATCTCTGCACAATCCAAGATTGTGATTGCTTGTTGTCTGAATTAGGGTTCATACCACAAAAGACTACTTATGCATCGAAGTTATAATCACCTAGAAACATAGCTCCATTAACCGGAACACAGCATATTTGAACACTTTATTGGCTCTGCAGAGTTTGCCGAGCTTTACTCGTGAGATACTCACAACTTGGTCGAGCTGGGATAAAAGGACTGGAATACAACTCATATAATTCTACTGTTGCCCGATAAGTTGATGACTAGTAACCAAAAGCAGTACCTGACGACATCCGCGCAGGTGGGCACCCTGCCTATTAACCTCGCCCTTATCGTTGTGAAGATCGGACTGTACCTACACACATAGACGCCCGTCTCACGCTAAAACTTGTGAAGCTGGCTACCAGGGACTCTGAGCGCAAAGATCCACTCATGGGTTCAGCAGTATTGTTGCTTAGCCTTCTCATGTGTAAGGCTGACTTATTTGAGCAGTATGCAAATTGTAGGATCCAAAAGGCGACTAGAGGGGGTGAATAGACGCTTTCTTAATTTTCATATTAATCAAATTCAACACGCATTTTTCTCCTATAGCTATGAAAGCTAAGAAGATCAATAAATGCACAGAGGAAGCCTTATGCTGAATCCGATTACCCCCTTAACCACAAGACTCAACAATGGAGATTTGATCTCAGGTAGACCGGTCTAACCGACGGCCAACTGGCGGTCTGACCGACGGCCAACTGGAGGTCCGGATAGCTGGCGGTCTGACCGCCATTGTGGAATCGGTCAGACTGATTCAGTCCAGAACGAACGCAGACCACCCGAAACCAAAACGAAAATTGGTCCAACTTTTGATTCAACTGATGAAACTTGACCAAATTTGGAACACACCTCCCTAAGGATATCTGGAGCCTATTCCTAGCGACGATCATCCAGATCCACGTCAAAGAATTGATCTTTTTAGGTTTTACCAAAGGAGTGTCCAAAACCTAGCAAAATGAAAAACTTGATCCAAATCTTGCTCGTGGGAGATTGATGATTTAGATGGTCCTAGGAGTATTCCCACACATCATAGCAAGGTAAAAGATGTCAAGAGACCAACCAAAAACAACCGGATCAAGGAAGTACCAAAATCATCAAAAGAGAGAGGAAAATACATGAGACCTCATCTTTGAACAAACATCCATTGATTGATTCAAGATGTTGCTTGTAAAGCCACTCCCTCAAGGAGGACAAGAGCTCAATCTAAGAGCACACACAAATCTCCTCTCTAGAGCCTAGTCTCTCCTCTCCTCTCCAAACCCTAACCCTAACTAGGGTTTTTACAAATGAAGTGCTTGGGAGGGTTTTTCAACTCCCCCTTTCTATTTATAGTGAGGCCTAGGGTTTAAAGAGAGTTCACTTAATGGGCTCCCGTTAAGGCCCAAAACACACGGAACACAAACACACATATTACAGTCGAAGCAATCGCCTGCTTCACCACGTGTAGGTTGATCAGCGGCTCTCATCATGTCGGCAAGTCTCTCCCGTCCGAATCCCATCGGAACCTCTAAGGCACTTGCACCGACCCCCGCGCCGCTTGATCCAACCAGCTGCAACAAACTGCCCGTTCGAACCATCTTGTCCATTCTGCGCTATGCTTGAGTTACACGACCTCACCCGACATCCATGATCGTTCTGGACCTTAGCTCTCCAAGCTTAGTCCCAATCCTCCCCACCGTTGACCGTCGTTGACCTGCAAGCGACCTGCACAACAATAGACAAAGAAATCATTTCCGGGAACAAGTTCTTCACAACTTGACCCACGTTAGCTCAACTATGCAATATACAACATTAAAGCATTGAAACTCATGCACTAGACATAACCAAAACACAACGTCGACAAGAAGGCCGACGAACAAGTGGAATCCAGTCTGACCGTCGTACCCTGCCGATCTGACCGATATCAAACCGGTTTGACCGATTTTATAATGCCGGTCAGACCGCCCAAAATGACTTAGCCAAAATTATATCGTGAAAATCCGAAACTCTCTGGAATTTTTAATTGAATAGAACTTTTGACTGGAATGCCGGTCAGACCGCCCAAAATGACTTAGCCAAAATTATATCGTGAAAATCCGAAACTCTCTGGAATTTTTAATTGAATAGAACTTTTGACTGGAAGCTCCAAAAAATATGAGACCAAGTGTAGGAGACTCCCCTCTCTTACCTACACACTCTATTTTTGGCCTAGCCCCAAACTCTATAAAAAGTTCTGGCCGGTCGGACTGCCACACGGCCAGTCGGACCGGCACTGCTGCCGGTTGGACCGATCCACGGGTGGTCGGACCGCCAATGCCGCCGGTCTGACCGCCTGAGGTCTGAACAGCACAGGATCTTTTCTGAAAACACGAGATTCGTCAAACCAACAACGTCATTGCCAATTGACTCATCATCCTAAGATCATGCATATATCCCCACAATATCCACATAAATCAAGTTCTACAAGTCGATCCCGCGGTTGATCGGTAACTATGTTTGTTACTCGGCACAAGATTATAGTCCTTATATGCTCCAGGTGAGGCCAGCAATCACAACATGACATGCACTACCATAAACATAACACGACTTCAGCTTAATCCTGTCTAAAAACATTGGCATAACACTAAACGACGATACACCAATTATATTTGTAAGTGGTCCTACTACTACGCTGTGGATACTATAATAATAACCTACCATTTAACCTAGGTTTTTGTTGAGGTGGAATTGGCATAATAACCAAGGAGGGTTTTTACCAATAGTATTATATAGGTCATAACTACTACTACCCATTTTTTGCAAAATATTTTCTACGGAATTATCCATGCATTCCTATTAACTATAAAAATAATATATGTAATGGGTTCAACATGGTCAAAGGACTGGTGTTTGCCTCTTGCTTGATGTAGTCGATCTATCTACCCGACTTTTGTCCTAATAGCCTTTGTCTTGTACGGCGGCGACGGCGATTAGCCCAGGGTTGTCATACCAATCTTCAAGCTCTTTGTCTTGAAAATCTTCCTCTTGGTCTTCACCTCCTATATCGAGATGGACCGCATCGCATTGTAACGCGCGAGAAAAAGTAAAATAAATCCAAATAAAATCTCAGAAACTCTTCTAGAGTAAAATGCAAGTTGACAAGAATATGAAAATAGAACTCCTTGGAAGATTTAAATGAAAGGGGAAGATGCACATGGTTGGAAACGCAACAAGGGTTTCAAAGGTTGAGACCCGAGATGAATATCAAGGAAAAGCCAGAAATGGTGAATGTATATCATGTATAGGTGGAAGGAGTTTTTTAAAATAAGTTGTTGCATAGTGGTTGTGTTGGAAGCCAGAAACCGGTCCTCTCGGCCTGGACCAGAGCGGCGCAACAGCATAGCGGTGGCAGTCCTGGCAACCGAGGCTGGTTTCCGGAGAGTGGATATAGATGATGAATTTTGCGTTTTTACCCCGGCGACCGAACAGGGCATCAACGTTCTTGCCGGCAAAATTGGCAGTCCGTTGAACTTGGTATGCTCTGGAGCAGTGCTCGGAGTGAGTAGAGGGCTTATACCACCGTGGCCTTTTATAGGTTGTGGCGACGTCGGTTCGTGCCATGGCGGCTTGTCGTGGCGTCTACAAGGATAGCGAGTAGAGCAGAAGCAGGAGCTGGCGCGCATGCAGCGAGGCGATGGGGGAGGAAGCAGCTGCGTTCGTTGGGTGCATGATGGCGCTGCTCGCGGCGGTGCTGCTGCGTGCTGGAGCATGGCGCGTGTGCGTGGGTTGGCAGCATGATGAAGGGATACAGGCTATGATAGCTGATAATTTAAAAATTTTACAACGTAAATCAGGATATCATGTAGGCAAGATGTCATAGATCGTTACCACCAGACGCGTAGTGCATCAGAAGAAGAGTTAGAGCAGCCTGGTCAAACGAAGAGTGCGTCGATGTAGTAGTCGTAGTCGATCGTCGTACATCGAGTACGTTGATGCGGTGATCGTAGTCGATCGTCCCACGTCGATGCAGTGATCGTAGTCGATCGTCCAACGTCCTCGTAAGTCGATCGTCTCATCCAGCAACCTTTGCAGTTCCTTGTGAAGATCGTGGATCGTCCTCAAGCGCAACAGCAACCGCAGTAGCGCCTCTACGGTATCCACACGTCCAGTGAAGGAACACCGTACACTGCTGTGCTAGCACCAAATCACACAGAAAGGCTCTCGCAAGAAGATGGCAGCTAGGGTTTCGAGCAACTCACGTTAACTCGTATCATGTATCTCCCTTTTTTCCCAACAGCCTTAAGCATCTTCTTATATAGTGCCCATGACAGATCTTATCTGAACACATTTGACGAATTGTATCCATATTGGTTTGTTTCAACCCGTTAAGTGTGTGACCTGTTAGGTTCATACGTAATTAGTTGTGACTCGAAAACTCCTTTTCGATCACGAGTTGTTAGCGGCTCCTAGCAGGACATAACGATTCCCGAATACACACGAATTATATCGAACGAACCTTAATGCAATATGATCTACGACCAGATCCTTATCACTTACGACCAACTTGTATCTCTATACGACCAGCTTATATTTGGTCTCAACCAGTTCATAATTCCTTATGACCGCGTACCAGTTTGTAACTCCTTACGACTAGGTTTCGACCACTTAGTGATCTTCTTCGATCAGCCTACGACTAGCTCATATCACCATACGACTAGTCCATATCTGATCGAACTAAACGACCAGCTCGTGCATTCTCCTTTTACCTCACAATATCATGGTTGAACTCCAGGTGAGATATAATGTCATCCATGGACTGTTCAGTACTTTCTATATCAAGTGTCGGATAGCTTCACGTGGTCGAACACTTTGACCACTAGTGGCATGGCCATGCACTTTCTTTATTCGACCATATCGAGGGGCCCAGAGATATCTCTCCTGTTATGTTAGGAGGGGCAAATCTCATATCCAACCAGTCACATTCCTCCGCATATTTCATAGCATACCTGAAAGTTACCTTTATAACTATCCAGTTATGGAGTAGCGTTTGGCAACCCCAAAGTGCACTATTACATATGTAGGAAACCAGGCTAATCTCATGTCTAAGGATTATACATCATCATTACTTGAGACCAACTGATGACACATGAAATCATAACAATCTCAACAGTGTCTCAAGGTGGGTCAATACAACACCATATTCTCTAGCATGTGTTCACATTATTGATTCGATATCTCTATATCCATGACTCGTGAAATATGGTCATCAATCAATACATGTGCTGGTTGATAGCATTACTGGGGTTCCGACCAGGGATACATTTAGAACGATATCATATAAGTTAAAAGAGCTTCACCAGCAAGTCACATACTTGTTAATATTTATAACAGATGATTCATTCAAGGAATAGAATAACATTTATTGACTGACTCATAAACATAGACGTGATACATTCATCTCTGTGATTACCTCTAGGGCATATCACCAACAGTCTTCCACTTGCACTAGAGTCAATCATATAGGTATCTTATACCCATTGCTCTTGTGTGTGCCTCTCAATCATATATGTATCTTATACCAATTGCTCTTATGTGCGCTTCATGCTTAGATTGCGGGAGAAACTTTGTCAACGGATCAGAAATATTCAAATCAGTATGCACTTTGCATTATGATTTTTGACTAGGTCCTTATCACTAACAACCTACTCGTATCTTTATACGACCAGCTCATATTTGGTCTCGATCAGCTCATAACTCCTTATGGCCAGGTTTCGACCACTTAGTGATCATGTTCGACCAGCCTACGACCAGCTCGTATCTCCATACGACTAGTCCGTATATGATCGAAATTAAAGACCTGCTCATGTATTCTTACAAAACACAAACCCTGATTGCGATATGAAATCATCCTGGTTGGTTTGGAAGCTAGCATCGGTGTAACCATTTACGACCAGCTCTTCCTCACCACCATACACAAGGAATGCATCATTAGTCCTTCTCAAGTACTTAAGGATATTCTTGACTGCTATCCAGTGACCATCACATGGATCTGACTGATATTTGCTTGTAACACTTGGAGCATACGACACATCTGGTCGTGTACATAGTATATCATACATGATATATCCAATAGTCGAAGTATATATAATTCTACTCATTTTGTCTCGCTCATCAGTGGTAGTAGGACACTGAGTCTTGCTAAGATTAATACCATGATCCATGGGCACCAGTCCACTATCAGCTCGTATCTCTATAAGACTATTTTGGGTCTGGTCGTGTCATACACAAGGAAACCTTTCTTGGAATCTTGCATGTTGAACCATTTCAAGACCTTGTCTATGTACATATCTTGGTTTAAACCAATTAGCCTTTTACACTACAACATGAACACCCCTTTACCAACGCATACCTCGCAACGCTCTATGCATACGTTACGAAGTAATATTATGGCCACACATAATATGTGTTGCAAAATCTATTCATCATAAATCATGTGGATGACTACAGATAACATGCGTTGCAACAATTCGTTACAAACATTGAAATGCCTAGTTTTTATTTTTCTTTTCTTTGAAATTTTTACGAGAATAGAAAAATCATTTGCCACTTAAATTCACTAAAATTATCCACAAAATAACATTAAATACATATACAAATCCTTTTTTTCCTGTTACATCATACCGGCCGTTATATTCCAATTCCTCCGTGACCTTCCTTCCCTCCCACCCTGCCGACGCCCCCTCCCTCCCCTCATCTCACCTCCTCCCCCTCCCACCAACGCCCCCTCCCACCCACGCCGCCGCCGCCTCCCGCCCGCCTCACCTCCCCCACCCACCCACGCCACGACGCGCCTCCCTCCCACCCACGCCGTGTGCAGCCCTCCCTCCCTCACCTCCCCTCCACCTACCCCGCCGCCTCCTCCCTAACCTCCCCCCCCCCAAGCTGCCACTACCCTACCCCAACGCCGCCCTCCCCCAACGTCGTCGTCCTCTCCGCCCGACGCCTCCCCTCCCCCCCCACGCCGCCGCCTAACCTCCTCCCACCCACCGCCGACGCCTCCTCCCTCCCCAAGCCGCCTCCCCTACCCCAACGCCGCCCCTCCCCAACGCGTGCCGCCGCCTGCCCGCCGCCTCCTCAGCCCCTCCGGATTGTCTCAAGACCCCGACAGTGCCCTTCCTTCCTCGTCAACGCCTCCTCTCGAAGACTCCGCCCGGCCCTTCCTTCCTCGTCCGATGCCGCCTCCCCAGAAGTTTGTCTCCGACAATGTGACACCATTTTCTGCTCTTGTAGGATACACTTGTGTGAATATGGATATGTGGAGCAAATCAAATTATTTTCCATTGCATGTCATAGCGTAAAGTTCGAACAACATCTTGAATGGGGATTCAAATCGTTCTTTGTTTATCCGTTTGAACAACATAGTGTGCATGCATATTAGCCTTGCATCTCAGATTGTCAAAGCTGAATTTGTATCTGCGTAAAAGTAGCATTATCGAATGGTCAAAATCCAAGTTCAATAGCATCTTCAATAGTGAAGTATTGGTAGAGTTCATTAACATATGTCTATATAGAACTTGTTCTGGAAGTTCTTTGTGTTTGGTAGAGTATAACAATTAGCTTTTGGTTATGTTGATGATAACAAGGAGATCTTTTCAGTCCTGAGAAAAGTGGCACTGCTTTCTATCTTTACTCATCTTGTCATTATTGCTTAGCGGCTGTTACATTCTATTTTATGCGTTCTGATTTTTTTCAATGTTGTAGAACTTAATTGTACTGTTTATTGGCTTGTAGTAATTGCCAAGTTATACTCTTTAATGTGCACTGCCTTTGGCATATTAATCATGTGTGATAACTGAAGACATTCATATAATGATAATTATGTTCTTACTAGAAGTGAAAGTTGGAAAATAAATAAAAACAGAAAATGAAAAATTATATGGCAAAATCTTGCGATTATTATTAATTTACATTGATATTAATAATTGTTCTTTTTATATAGTGTCGGAATGGATATAGAAGCCATCAAGTTGCTTTTGCGTTATCCTAATGGATCTAAACAACAGTTAGCTGGCGTAAATGGATTTCTTGAATTTGTATATAAAGATAAGCCAGAAGATACAAAAATTCTTTGTCCATGTGACACATGCATCCACACTACTCTATTATCAAAGGATGAAGTCTATAGCCATTTGGTGTGCAATGGAATACTTCAGAGCTATGACAAATGGGTTTTTCATGGTGATTCTTTGGAGGAACACAATGGTAATCAAGAACCACAAATTTCAGGAATGAAGAAATGCATGCTAACATGCAACAATTAATTAATGATGCATTTGGACATATATATGATAACGTGCTTATGTCTGATGGTAATGATTTGCCAAATACACCTATATCTGGACCAAATTTAGAAGCACAAGAATTTTATAAATTGGTTAAAGATTCAGAGAAGACTTTATGGCGAGGATGTGAATTATCACAACTTTCTTTACTAGTCCTTTTGTTTAATATAAAATCCATGAACAAATGGTGATAAATCATTGGAGATCTACTTGATATTCTCGCACATAGCAATTCCAAATGGAAATGAATTGCCCAAATTTTTTATGAGGCTAAGAAGGTTGTTTCAAAATTTGGGTTAGATTATGAATGATTCATTCATGCCCAAATAAGCGCGGTAATTGCTCGAAAGACAGATGACGATGATTTTTGCCTAACCTGTAAGGCTTCTAGGTGGAAAAACAAAAAGCATGGAACCAAGTTGACAAAGAAGGAAAGAAGGAAAGCAACACCAAGCAAAGTATTACGGTACTTTCCAATTAAGGAGAGGCTGAAAAGATTGTTCATGTGCAAACAGACAGCACCTCTCCCACGATGGCATGATGAAGAGCGCATCAAGGATGGGGCATTATGACATCCAGCTGATTCGCCAGCATGGAAGCGTTTGGATGAAAGGTTCCCAGATTTTGCATCTGATTCTCGTAATATTCGGTTTGGATTGGCTACTGATGGGTTTAATCCATATGGGATGTTGAGCTCTACTTATAGTTGTTGGCCAGTTGTTTTAGTAATATATAATCTACCTCCATGGTTATGCATGAAGCAACCTTATCTTTTGTTGTCTTTATTAATTCCTGGCCCCAAAAGTCCTGGAGATAATATTCATGTCTTCCTCCAGCCCCTTTTGGATGATTTGAAAGGCATATTTGTGAATGGCATTTCCACATTTGATGCATCTAGAAATGAAACTTTTAATTTGCGAGCAGCTGTGTTATGGACTATAAATGACTTACCAAAGATTAGGAATGCTTGCTTCATATATGGTGCATGGGAATTTTCATGTCCACCTTATGTGCAAATGCATGGTCAAACGCTTGACACATGGGAAGAAATCTTGTTTTATGGGTCATCGTAGATTTCTGCCACCTAATCATGAATTTCGCTTTGATAGAAATTCTTTTGATGGGACCGTGGAGCATAGAACAGAACCTATAACTTACTATGAGCGTCCTGTATTGGGTGAAATAAATGCTATTGGTGATTTTAAGAAGTCAAAAACTTACAAGGCATTAAGCAGTCTATTCATGTTACCTTATTGGGACAATAATCTCCTTCGACATAATCTTGATGTGATGCATATAGAGAAGAATGTTTGTGATAATATTTATGGCACACTTCTAAATTTAGATGGGAAGTCAAAAGATAATCTCCAGGCTCATCTAGATCTCCAAGCAATGGACATCAGAGAGGAGCTCCACCCAAAAAAAAGAGCATCAAGCAAGTTTTACATACCACCCGCAAGCTTTACTATGTCTAGAAGTGAGAAGCAGTTGTTCTGTAAAGTTCTTCGAGATATAAAAGTTCCCGATGGCTATTATGGTAATATATCCAAATCTGTGAACTGTGTTGAAGGAAAAATTCATGGGCTCAAAACACATGACTGCCATGTCCTAATGCAACAACTAATGCCTATCGCTTTGAGGGGCATTCTTCCTGATGATGTCACAAAGTACTATTTGATTTATGTGCTTATTTTCGAGGAATATGTTCAAAAGTTCTTCATGTTGATGAGCTTGACCACTTGAGAAAACAATTAAAATAACGCATGCAAAATGGAGATGATATTCCCTCTGGATTTTTCATGATTATGGTTCACTTAGTCGTCCATTTAGCAATCAGATGTAAGATTCTTTGGACCAGTTTGCTATCGATGGATGTACTTTATTGAAAGGTACAAACATTTTCTTAATACAAGTTTTCGTATTTGGCATATCATATAACTTACTAACTTGATGGTTTCCATGTGCTCACAGTATCTGGGTAAATTGAAGTCATATGTTCGTAACAAAGCTCGTCCGGAGGGTTCAATTGCGAGAATCATATTTGGCGGATGAGTGTATGGCATTTTGTTCTAGATACTTGGAAGGTTTCTCTACTAGGCATAACCAACAATCAAGGAATCATGACCAACGGATCAATTTGAATCTCCCATATATGGACATGTATCCACTTTGTTTCCTCGATAGGAAAACCGTTGGGAAAACCATCTCGCTTACACTTTAAGCGATATAGAGAAATTACAAGCCCATAGATATGTGCTATACAACCGTGAAGTTTGTCATTCCATATCTCAAGTAAGTGTGATGTCATAGCCTTTTAACATGTTGCACGGGGGTTTCAATTTATATTTATGTTTATTTGCATTGTAGAGAACATCTGCGATTTGAAAAGGAAAAATCGCAACCGACGCCTAACTCCAAAATCCATTGAGCATATGCAGAATGAAAAATTTCCCGATTGGTACAGAGATCATGTAAGTACTATGGATTAGTTTTATCAAATTTTGAATTTTGCTTATGTACTTTTTGGGTTGGTACGGATCATGCGATTAGGCGTCAAAGAGGCGGCGACAACATCGATGAATATATTAGATGGTTGGCCCGTGGTCCACTTGAGGTAGCAATAAGACACAGAGCCTTTAATATCCGTGGATCTGATTTAGAGCCAAGCGTTATGACAAGGTGACTCAAAATAGTGGAGTTGTTGTGATTGCAAAAAACATCGAGCTACGCTTCTGCAGGTGATACTAACCCTATCCTTGGAGATGTGATGTACTATGGAAGGATACTTGATGTAATTGAGTTAGACTATTATAGAAAATTTTCAGTTGTCTTTGTTTAAATGTGAATGGGTTGATGTTACTCAAGAAAAGGAATAAAAATAGATAAGTACGGATGCACACTTGTGAATTTCTCACATCAAATTCACCTTTGGTGAAAAGACAGAGCATGAACCTTTTGTATTTGCCAATTAAGTTGACCAAGTGTTCTATGTGGAAGATCATATAAATCCGGGATGGGCGGTTGTCTTTGAAGATAAAGCCTAGAGATGATTTTGAAATGGGTGAAGAATGGAATGATGTAGAAAGTGAACCTTATCATGTCGGTAATCTCGAGGAGCTTTTGATAATGCACACAATAGTCAAACATGGGTTGAAGAGATATAGAGGGAACAATCAGTAGATCGATGCAGTTCACATCATGAAACTTAGTAACTCACTAAAGGTGATTTGAATGGAGCCTTCTTGCCATATTTGTTAATTTTGAATGTAGCCTTACAACCAATTACCTCCACTTAACCTATTTTTATTTACGGCGGGTAATTTGAATGGAGCTTTCTCGCCATATTTTGATTCTTGACCTTATAATGAATGCGGCCTTCATCGCCATATTTTGATTGCTGACCTTACAATGAATTTACGGAAGCATGAAATGATGCTTTTATGATGTGTAATCCTAGAGTCTTGCAAATTGCTATATGGTCAATTTTGATGGGTATTGCCTTAGCCCGATGGTAAATTACTTTTTATTGCTTCATAACTCGGTGATGGTAAATTACTCTGTCACATAAAAATATCGTTTTTACTAGAGCTTTGGTGATTTGTGCGGGCCGTGCATCCATGATGCAACTTCCTTCTCTTGGAATGGCGTCGAAGCAACAAATCAGAATCTTGCTAGCTCGCACCCGACTCCTCGATCCGCAATATTTCTGGAGAATAGGCATTGGAACCACGGATGCGAGATAAGTTTGCAGTTCTGCTTGTACCGATATTTCACGAGCGGGCGTTTTCTCGGGGAGCTGATTTTGGAGGCCATGTTTGTTCTCCCGGTCATGCCATCCAAAGAAAGATGCTCGTCCTAAACTATCCTCATTATTAGTATTTTTCACGGTATGAAGAGATTTTTGTACAAAAGCTAATGAGTGATTGATTCTACATATGTTATCGTCTCCACAAGATGGATGTACCATTGATTCTACATATTAGTGTTTGATTCTACATGAGTTTGTATTGCTTTGTATTTGGAGTGTGTGGGTGGTGAGACCGACAAGATCGATCTTGTTGTAACATGATTCATCCGGCATGCTCTCATTTCCTTGCCTAACCTGAGCTGTGCACCCATTGAATTTTTAAAGTTGATACTACGGCAAAAGGGCTACTGTTGATTAACTAACTATAATTCAAATCTTGGCTTATCATTAATTTTACACTTTAACTAATATAGAAAAATTTGCCCTTCCGGCACGCGTCAAAAAAATTCCGCTCTCTTGTGTTGCGAATTACATACGGTTCATATTAAAACCCGTCTGCGACTCAGTGATTTTACCATGATTTGAAATGCCGTACTATCTAATTTTACCATCACTTGATTTCAAGCTATGGTAACTCCTTGAATTTAGACATTTTCAAGTCATGGTAATATTTAGTGACTCGGTGAATTTACCATTACCATGACTTTGAAATGTCTAGTGACTCGGTGATTTTACCGTGACTTGAAATGTCTAGTAGCTCGGTGATTTTACCGTGACTTGAAATGTCTAGTGACTCGGTGATTTTACCATGTTCTAACCATGAACCGTCTGTGATACCGAGAATATCACAGACGGTTCTAACCACGAATTTACCATGGCTTGGATTTTGTCCTTACTCTTCGAATTTACCATGGCTTGGATTCGAATTTACCATAGGACAAAATCCAAGCCATGGTAAATTCGAAGAGTAAGGACAAAATCCAAGCCATGGTAAATTCGAAGAGTAAGGACAAAATCCAAACCATGGTAAATTCGAAGAGTAAGGACAAAATCCAAATTTGTTTTTTTTCGGGATGCAGATACAAATAAAAATATTTTTCGGAACATGAAAACCCCTTAAATTATTCGTCAAGTACAAAAGGTGTAGTTTGGCAAGAATCTCAACTTAGGTTCTCATCCGATTTCGTTGCTGCGGTTCAACTCCCAAAACTATTTTCATCTCCCTCCATTCATTCCCTCCATTTTTTATGGTGTCTTTTTTTATCCCACCGTTTTCCCTCTCTGAGTCTCAATCCCACCAATTTTTTGGTTGTGCAGTAATAGCTATCGTACCCACCTTCCAGAGAATGAGTACTGTAACTCACTGAGTTCTATAATCACATAAGGAGAAATCTTCTCACCTCCCCGAGAAATTCTGTCACGCCTCCACATAAATCGTGCTTCTTCTTCCCCCATCCACGCCCACCTCCCTGCAACTAGCACAAGCCATCCATTCAGCGTGCAATCTCCTCCCTCCCACAGTCGGCGATTTTCTTCCTTCCACGCCTAATCCCCTGCACGCTTTGCTCCTCACCTCTCTCCTCTCGCTGCCTCTCCCGTCTCAGCCTCTCCTCTTCGCCTCACCAAGCGCTCCTGTCTCCATCTCCGCCTTGGTCCCGTCGTCTCTCCCCGTCTCAGCTCCTCCCTTCGGATCTCCCACGCCTGCGCTCATGTAATACTCTGAAAAATAATATTAATAATCGCGTCTTAAGGGTCGGAGAGTAATTAATTAAATAGTAACAATAAATAATTAATTAATAACGTCTTTAAGGGCTTGTGCGTAATTAAAGAATTTAGTATACGTGGAAATAGGATAATTCAGAATTTTTAAGAGCTATATAAATAGATCTTGTGGATTTTCTAGAAAACCCTAGCCTATTCTTTTTCTTTCCCCCCGCCGCCACCACTGTGTTTGTTTTTCTTTCCTGTCTTTGCGTCATTGCGTTGCCTTCTTCGCCACCACCATTTTCCTCTGCTTTGCTTCTTTCCTGGCTTTGCGTCAATTGCGCGCTCTTGCCGCGGGATCTGCTGGAAGCTGTCTTCTGCTGCTTTGATTTGATCCAAAGGAGCCGACGCTGCGCAGCCGTAGCGTGGACGCTGCCGCGTGGGGCTCTTCCCTCCTGCGCGCTGAGGTTGTCTCCTATTTGCGGTAGTCTTCTTCTTTGGCTTTGATTCTTCGCTATTGATCTTTGGCCGCCGCTTCGATTTCTTTGTCTTGCCGACGCTTTTCGGTAGGAGCTCGCGTTGCCGTGGATCTTCTTTGCTCTTGCGCGTGTCTGCTTTCTTTGGCCGAGCCAAGATCGCTGCACCGCTTCTGCCTCTCGCGCTCAGGCGCTACGCCAAGCCGAGAGCCGTCTCTGCTGTTGCTGCGTTTCCTTGTAAGTACTACGTAGCTAAGTACATGCAGCAATTAGAGCTTATCATCAAGATTAATTAGAGAAGCTGATTAATAGATCTGTTTAGTCGGATATTTTGTTGTACGATTTATTCGGATACCTTAATGGCGAAATTTGAAAAGGGCATCTACTAGTTAATTGTAGATAATTCCGATATCTTTCTATATCATATTTTATTATGTCAATCGGACAAGTATAATTCGAGTTATGAATTTAGTAAGACCGCTGTTTCGATCGGCTTTCTGGGCTAAATACGGAGGGTTAGATGATTTAATTAGAAGTCTTTGTAATCTAAGAAAATGTGGATAATTTTATAAAGAATCCAGAATGGGGTGGTTTGTGGTGATCGGACTTTCGAGTCAAAAGTTACGTTCGTTTTAGTACTAAGACAAAAATGGGTAACTTTTCGATGCACAGATCGTGGTATATTTGGGGACGTGTAGGAGCGATGTCGATTGATTGCTATTCTTGTTGCTGTAAATTGTATTGAAGTTTGTGTATTTAATATAGGAGAGCGTCGTGCTGTTGCCATCTGCTAGCCAAATCGTAAGGCCGTAACTAGTAAAGGCAAGTGCATGGTAGACAAATGATCAATGATCGATCAACGCTTTTCTTTATCTTCTATTACCATTATTGTTGTGCTTTTATTTTGTTTAATTGCAAGCAATGGAATGGTATGGATTTATATGGTTAATGGACATGATGAAAAGTTGGATATGATGTTTATGATGGAGTTTGCATGTTTGCATACATAAGCATCTTTGCATATGAGCAGGTGATCATGAATGATCACAACTCCACGGGAGTGGAGGAGGTCCCCGATCCTTTTGGAGGAACGGGCTTGAGAGTGAATGTTGTCGCGAGCATTCACTCATGCTATACCGGTATACGCGAAAGAAGTGCATGTGGACATATAGATTAGAGTTGCATTGATATTTGAGATTAATGGATGTGAATCAAATAGAAGTACCTGTGATGATAATGAAGTTATTGAATGCTGTTGATTTATTATTGTTCGTTGTTTATGGATGTGTTTGCTGAGTCGTGGACTCACCCTTGCTCTTTTGTTGTTTTTAGGTGATCTTCGAGGATGCCGTAACTGAGAGCGAGTAGAGCACATGGACCACTTATGATCATTTACTATCATAATCTTTTCATTCACAATTGGATTACTCTTGGACATGTTAGTTATTGAATAATGTTTAGGACAATGTTTGGACTAGACTATTTGCTTTATTAATTTGGATTCATTGGTTGATGCTATTTTGGATTATTTACCTGGTTATAATTCACATTGCTTATTTATTGTCGTTTGATCCATAATTATGCATTGCTCTATTGTAGTCCATTGAGTTGATTATCATTGTTGTCTTGCTGTAATTATATAGTGTGTCGATAATTGTTAGTGTAAAGGGTAGTGTGGTGGCATTCTAGGCTCAGTGTTGGGCTGGGGTGTTACAGTTGGTATCAGAGCGGGCTTTAGGTCCGTGGTGAATAGATTAACAACATAGGCAAACTAAAATTGTTAAAATTTATTTTAGTTTAGTAAATCAACTAAAATTTGCTAATGGTTAACTAACCTAAAATTTGACACACTAGTGCATGATGGGTTAGAGAGAGGTACGAATATAGTTTTACGCCTGCTATGTTGTTTATTGATGGATGAGTTTATTCTGAGCTTTGAACTCATTGTGCATTGTTGATTGTGGTTGATAGCTATGCCGAGGGGTAGAGGACGTGGTCGTGGTGGCCGCGGTCGTGGAGGTCGGGGCCGCGGGCGAGGTTCCGTGGAGCCACCTCTGTGCTTGATTGAGTCGATGGTCGAGGGGGTTCTTTGTTGACCCGCCTCGGTTGTGGTCGAGATGAGACCCTCGCTTTCTTTGAGAGAGTTGGTGGGAGAGATCCGTGCTCTTCGTCAACAGGCGCCGGCAGTCTGTGGATATCATGGGGATATGCTCCAGATCTTAGGATGATGTGACAATTGGCAATGGCGTTAACGGTTTGTCGTTTCACGGGTTTTCGACAAAGTTTCAGATCTGTTCAGGCATTCTGGACAGGGGCGGTCCGACCGGCCATAGCATGGCGGTCCGACCGGTCCCAAATCGGTCGGACCGGCCATGTGCGAGGTCGGGCCGCCGTGACCAAAATGGTCGAATGGGTTTGGGCCAAAAATAGGTGTTGTAGACAAGTGAGGGATCCTAATACACTTGGTCTCATAATTTTGGAGTTCCCAAGCAAAAGTTCTATTGGTTTAAAGTTTCCGAGGGTTTGGATTTTCAGGTTGAAAATTGGCTAAGTCCTTCTGGCGATCGGCCGACCGCCTTGTGGTGGCGGCCGATCCGTGCCGTGTACGGCCGACCGCCCCCAGGGGCGGTCGACCGATTCGACTTGTTCATCGGCCAACTTCGGCGATGATGTTTTGTTAGGTCAAAGTCATGGGTTTCATGCATATGTGTTGCATGATGCATGTTTTGACTAACGTGGTCAAGTTGTGAAGAACTTGTTCCCGATTCGATTTGCTTGTTTATTGTTGTGCGAGGTTGCTTGGTGGTCAACGACGGTCAGGCGAGGATGATCGGGACTAGGCTTGGAGAGCCGAGGTCCGAACGATCGACGATGCGGGTGAGGTCAATGAACTCAAGTGTGGTGCGAGAATAGACAAGGATGACCGAACAGGCGATTCGGTGCGATCGTTGGATCAAGCGGCGCGGGGTCTGCAAGTGCCATGGTGGTTCGGTGGGAGCGGATGGGAGAGACTTGCCGACATGTTGAGAGCCGTTGATCAACCTACACGTGGCAAAGCATGGGAGGTGCTTCACAAAGATGGGACTCGGTCTTTGCAAAAGATCGAGAAGGGGTATTTTGTAATTATACCAAATACCGCTTGGTGACTTTTGACGACTCACGGCGCAAGATGGCGTGGAGAAGCGGAGTAGGTCAAGAGGAGATGAAGACGGCGCTTCGAGATGCGTGCGTGTGTGACCCGTTTGTTTTGGGCCTTAACGGGAGCCCATTAGGGTGACTCTTCTAGAAGGTTTAAGTCTCCACTATAAATAGAGGAGGGAGGTGGCTGCACCCCTTCAACCCTTTCATGCTTGAAACCCTAGTTTTGGCTTAAGTGCTTAGGGAAGGTTTAGTGGAGATTAGGGTTCTAGAGAGAGAGAGATGTTTTGATCTTGTGTCCATGCGTATCCGTATGAGTGGTCAGAATCGATACATTATCAAATCAATCCAAAGAAGAGTTCTCTTCAAGATGAGTTCATTTGCCCTTCTTCTCTCTATTTAGTGATTTTGAGTCTTTCTTTGATTCATGTTTTTGATTGATTTCTTTGCATGATCTAGCTTGTCGTGACATGTGGGAACACATCTAAGATCATCTTGATCATCAATCACCCACGAGCAAGTTTTTCGATATAGTTTTCGTTTTGACTCGGTTTCAAACCTTCCACCTCTCAAACTGAAAAAGGTCTGAACTTTTCCAAAGATCTTCACGATCTTCGATTGGAATAGGTTCCTGACATCCTAGAGAAGGTGTGTACCAAGTTTCATCAAGTTTGGAGTTGTAGATCAAAAGTTACATCTATTTGCAACTTCGTTTTTCGGGCTGATTTCACTGTTCATCGGCTGGAGGTCGGACCGCCCCTCATCAGAGGTCGGACCGCCCATAGGACCGGTCGGACCGCCCTTGAATAGAGGTCAGACCGCCCCACACTTAGGAAATTCAATTTCGGTTGTTTTTGGTTGTTTTGCTTCGGGGTTTTGATTGGATTCAATCCTAGTCTTCCGCTGTACTGGTATATCGATCTTCATAGCTTCTATAGCTATTGGAGTGAAATTTGTGTTGAATCTAATCGAGGTTGAAAAAGTGAGCGTGCTCTATTCACCCCCTCTAGTCGCCTTTTCGGTCCAACAAGTGGTATCAGAGCCCGATTAGTTCAATCTTGATCTTAACCGGTCACTGAACTTGGCGATGGATAAGTACTCGACAAAGCCGCATGTCTTCAATGGGCTCGACTATGCCTATTGGAAGAATCGCATGCGAGTCTTCCTTGAGAGCGAAGGACAAGCTATATGGGAGGTTGTTCGAGCTCCGCTCGTTTTGCCTGAGATTGCCACGCAAGCTTCGCAATACTTTGGCTAACAACAACAAGGCAAAGAATCTCCTATATCTTGGGCTTGGTAGACAAGAGTATGACAGGATTTGCAATCTTACGACCGCACATGAAATTTGGCACACCCTCGAAACTTACCATGAGGGATCGTCCCAGATTAAACAAGTGCGCCAGATGGTCTATAAGCGAGAGTACAACAAATTCGAGATGCGTCCCGAGAGAGCATCGATGACGTTTTACTCGCTTCAACAAGGTTGTCAATCGATGAAAGTCGTTGACATTGAGTACTCTCAATCGAGAATGCCACTCACCTCTTGGCCGCAATCAACACCAAGGAGTGGGAGATGAAGGCTCTTGCCATAGAGGAGAACGTCGATCTCTACTCTCACCTTGGAGCCGCTTTATAGTAAGCTCAAGACTCATGAGATCAAGAGAGGTAGTCTTCCTAAGAAGGACAAATGGCTTTGGTAGGTGATCCTCTTTCAAGAGCTTCGATGGTTTTTCCGAGTCCTCTTGGGTTTTTCTCTTGCTGTTTATCCACAATTCGTGAAGAGGATTTTGAGAGTCTTCTGAGCCCGAGCTAGCCCTCATAGTCAAGAAAGTCACACGGGCTTACAACAATGTGAGAAACAAAAGAGAGGTGGCCCCGTGACTTGCTACGAGTGTGGTGAGCTTTACCATATTCGCTAATCGCCCCAAGTCAAGGGTAAGGGTAACCATAAGGAGGAAAGCCGACTTGGAAGAAGCCTCAAGGGAACAAATCAAGGTTTGATCTTTGCTAAGTCGATGAAGGTCGCTCACCGGGTCCTTGCCGCTTTGGAGATCAATCCTTGAGCGATGTGGACTCGGGAGCGAGGAGGACAAGGAGGAGGAGGAGCCACCTCAAGACAAGAAAGGAAGGCCAAGGACTTCACCGGCATGTACTTCATGGTCGACTCACGGCGTCGATGATGATGATGAGGTATCCCTATCTTATGATGTCCTTTCGCTAGATGCGAGAACATGTATGAGCAATTGCTTAGTCGAGGATAAGGCTTTAAAATTCATCATGGTTAAGAACAAGGATCTAGAGTCACAAGTTGAAAATTTGACATTAGAACTTGTGAATGCTAAGAGTCTAGACGTTGATGAATGTTCATCTTGCCATGCTTTGCACTCAGAATCGCCTAAACGCAATCTGCTCTTAATACTGCTTTGCATCAACTTGAAAATGCTAGAACTGAGCTAGTTGAGGTCAAATCTGCTCCATGTCTTAAATGCTTAGAGTCTAGCAAGTTGGATGTTTCAATCAGTAGAGTCTCGCTCTTGCTCTCGTTGCTTAGAACATGAACGTGAAATTAAAGACATTTTAAAAGCAATAGAGAGAAATATGCCAAGCTTAAGGACGATATTAATTCGCTAATTGTACTTTATGTCCCGCTCTTAAGCTTGAAATTGCTAATTATAAGGAGAAGCTTGCAAAGGTTAATAAACCTAAAATTTGTCAATCATGTGTTGATCTTAGGAAAGATAATGTTTATCTAGAGAACACACTGCAAAAATTCTCTAGTGGAGAAAAACAATTAAACATGATTCTTGACAAGTCTAGAACTCCTTCTAAGAAGTAAGGCTTAGGATACAACTCGCTTTGAACAAATCCAAGACTAAGGTCATTCAGTCTTGGAAAATGGCTTAGTTGAATTCAAAACCCAACTCAAAAAATTGCTTTCAAACTGCGCAGTTCTGTCCAACCTTCTTTGAGTCAAAGGTGCTTCTCCCAAAGGTACAAAATACCATTGCACCTATTAAGAGAAGAGTGGACATTTAGTTGAGTTCTCACATGTAGGTTGAAAAATGCTAATCATGCTAGAACTTTATTTCATCAACCTAGAGCTTGTGTGAAACATGGTCATGAAAAGAAGAAGAAACCAGTCTAGGATATACTACACATGCTTATCATCATCATATTCCTAGGCAGAATGCATCTCATGTGTTTGTAACCATTGCTCATGATAGGACTTCAACTAGGATCAAGGACACTCATTACGCTTTGCATACTACTCAGACATGTGTCTCAAGATCTTTGGGTTCCCAAGTCTATTTTAACTAACCCCATGTTGAGACACATCGATCTTTTGTGCCTTGATTTTCGTGGATCGTCGCGGAAGGAGGAAGAACACGTGGCTCGTCGACTCATACTGCTCACGCCACATGACCGAGACTCTAGATGGTTCACTTCCTTCACGCGGCGACGGTGATGACTTCATCACCTTGGAGATGATTCACAAGGGCGGATCGAAGGAACTGGATCGATCGGGGTGAGCGATGTGTTCATTCTCAAGGATGTCGCTCTTGTGTCCAAGCTAAGGTACAATCTCCTTTCGCGTCTCACGACTTCTTGATGATGGCTATGAGACTAGATTTAAGAAGAACGCTTGTCGGTGCTTGATTCTTTTGGTGAGCTCATTTTGGAATTTCTAGAGTTGGTAGAATATTTGGAGCTGATTTTTCGAATCTCTTGCGGATCTCTCAAATGTTTAGTTGCATCTTCTTCCGATATCGGCTTTGGCACCGACGCTTAGGGCACATTGGTTTTGATCATCGACACGAGTTAGCGGCCTTGATCTCATGAGAGGCTTGCCTAAACTCAAAGTCGCCAAAGATGTTGTATGTGCTCCTGTAGGCATGGCAAGCAAGTTGCCGCCTCACACCCTTCATTGACTATGGTCATGACTGACGGACCGGGACAGTTGCTTCATATGGATACTGTTGGTCCTTCTAGGATTCGGTCGATCGGTGGCAATTGGTACATTCTTGTCATAGTCGATGATTTTTGAGATATTCTTGGGTGTTCTTTCTTGCTTCGAAGGATGAGGTCTTTGATCATTATCATGATCTTGTTCTTCGTTTGGCTTCTGAACTTCCTGGTGCCTTGAGAGCAATCCGCAGTGACAATGGCACGGAGTTCAAGAATGCCTCTTTTGCCTCTTTTTGTCTTTGGCGCGGATTGAGCATCGCCTCTCTTCTCCACACGTCCCTCAACAAAATGGCGTTGTGGAAAGGAAGAACAGGACCTTAGTCTCGATGGCTAGGGCGATGCTAGATGAGTATAGCACACCGAGGAGGTTTTGGGCGAAGCTATTGCTACTGACTTGCCATATTTCAAATCGTGTCTTTACGAGACCGTCTTTGGGCAAGACTTCTTATGAGCTTCGTTTTG
Source organism: Hsuehochloa calcarea (assembly GCA_036346395.1). Classification (NCBI taxonomy): domain Eukaryota; kingdom Viridiplantae; phylum Streptophyta; class Magnoliopsida; order Poales; family Poaceae; genus Hsuehochloa; species Hsuehochloa calcarea. The sequence goes on along the minus strand of CM070610.1, from coordinate 26,143,769 downwards.
GCGAAAACCCTCGCCGCACTTTCAAGTCTTTGGATCGAAGTGTTTTATTCTCAAGACAGGAACCTAGATAAATTTGAATCAAGAACTTGTGATGGTTTATTTCTAGGTTATCCCGCTCATTCGAGGGTTTTCGGGTTTTAATGTTGAAACTAACATTGTCCAGGAGACATGCAATGTCACTTTTGATGAGACTAGCCCTGCAGCTAGATCCGATGTTTCAGGTGACTTACAGGTGACAGAGAGCATATTTGTTGAGGAAGATGAGGATGAAATTGATGATGCTCCTCCACTTGCCGCTAATGCTCGATTCGGCTCGAGAACACCACTCGATCGCTTCACCTCCAATTGAGGCTCTGCTGCATCTTCTTCATCGCCATACTGCGGAGGTTGAGGAGATACTATCTCCCCAGCGCTCCTTTGCACATCGAGCGGCACCCTTGGATCGGATGATTGGTAGTCTCCATGAGCGAGTCACTCGCTCTGGTATCATGATCCGAGTCTTTTCTCTCACTCTGCATTTGTAGCGTCTTTTGAACCCAAAGATATATCACATGCTTTATCTGATGCTAGTTGGGTCAATGCCATGCATGAGGAGTTAGAGAACTTTGAAAGAAATAAAGTCTGGAACCTTGTAGAACCTCCTAGTGGTCATAATGTAATTGGTACCGTTGGGTGTTTAAAAATAAACAAAATGAGGATGGTTACGTGGTTAGAAACAAGGCTAGGTTGGTAGCTCAGGGTTTTAGCCAGGTTGAGGGGTTAGATTTTGATGAGACCTTCGCTCCTGTTGCTAGATTAGAAGCCATTCGCATCATGCTTGCATTCGCTGCATCTAAAGGTTTTAGGCTGCATCAAATGGATGTTAAGAGTGCTTTTCTGAATGGTTTTATAGAAGAGGAAGTGTATGTTAGGCAACCCCCTGGCTTTGAGGATCCCAAGCACCCTGATCGTGTCTTTAAGCTATCCAAAGCCTTGTATGGTCTTAAGCAAGCCCCTAGAGCACAGTATGATAGACTTAAGACTTTTCTCGCTTAAGAATGATTTTAAAATGGGAAAAGTTGATAAGACTCTATTCATTCTTAGGCATGGCAATGACTTCTGCTTGTTGATTTACGTTGATGATATTATCTTTGGTGGTTCCTCTCATGCTCTTGTTTCGGTTTTACGAGACCATGTCCAGGAATTTGAGATGAGTATGATGGGCGAGCTCAACTACTTTACAGGGCTGCAAATCAAGCAATGCAAGGAAGGATCTTCATCCATCAAACGAAGTACACCAAGGATCTTCTCAAGCGTTTTGATATGGGTGATCGCAAGGCGATCGCCACTCCCATGGCGACTTCGATCGCTGGATCGAGATGAGGAAGGGAAGCCGTGGATCAACGCGAGTACCGCAAAGATGATCGGCTCCCTCCTGCACTGACGGCCTCAAGACCGGACATCCACTTCGCGGTGCGCCTCTGCGCGAGGTTTGAGCGTCACCGAGGACTTCACATCGCCAAGCCGTTAAGCGCATCTTCGGTATTTACATTCTACTCTCGATATGGCATTTGGTATTCTTGCTCTTCTTCACGTCCATTCGGGGTTTTCGATTACGATTTTGCGGTCAGAGGCTAGATAGGAAGAGCACTTCGGTACATGTCATTTCTTAGGCACGTCTCTTGTCTCTTGGTCTTCTAGAGCGGTCTTACATTGCACAATCCATCTTTGAGTCGAATATGTAGCTCTTTGCTAGTCTTTGTAGTCGATTTTGTGGATGGTGTCCACTCTTAAGGACTTTGGGTTAAATTTTGCTAGTGTTCCTCTTTTACGTGATAACATACGCTATTAACATTGCTAAGAACCACATGCAACACTCTAGGACCAAGCACATAGACATTCGCTATCACTTCCTTAGAGACCATGTCGAGAAGGGTGATATTGTCTTTGCATTTTGTGGAGTCAGGGTCAATTGGTGATATCCTCACCAAACCTTTAGACCCAACTAGGTTTGCCACCTTGAGAAGTGAGTTAGGGTAATTTATCCCTATGGGTTGGTTTGAGGGGAGTTCGATCTTTTACGATCTTACCTTGTTCTTTTGATCTTTTATTGTTCTTTTTACGAACTTATTGATCTTTTGAACTTTTTAGGTTTTAGGCTTTTATTGCATCTCATTGTATCATATTGCATTCATATGAAAAATACATCAAGTGGTATGAAAAATCCAAAAGATGCATTGTAATATAAGATCTTACCTTATCTTTTAAAATTGATGAAGCTTTGCCTATTACCCTTTGGAGCTTTAGTATTTCAATTCTTGCTCAATGCCATGTCTAGTTCTTTGACTTGCTAAAATTATCATGCTTTTACATGTGTAGCTAAGTCTTTGCTATATGAGCTAGAACTTTAAAACAACTCGAACTAAAAATTGCAATTTGTGGATGTTTTAGCGAGTTGCGCAATTAGTGCTCCTTTTGTGACATTGGCCTGTCGAGAATTGCTTTGTGAGCTCTTGAATCTAAAATTGACCATTACTTGAGCTTTTGTGTTCTTGAGATTCTAAACCGCTCTTGTAAAAAAATGAAAATCAAGATTGTCTTATGCTTAAAATGTGCCAAACTATTCTTACGAGACCGCTTGTCAAATGACATGAACTTGGAGATAGTTTGATGATCCGAGACGATCTCATGGGGATTGCTTGTCGAAATGACATGAACCTCAAGATTTGTCGCCTTGTAGAAGCTTAGAAAGAGTTTGTGGATGGCTCCTAGTCCGGGATCTTCTTTACTAAGATATACCTTTAATCAACTTCAGTGAAGCTTAGGATGAGTTTGTGGATGGCTCCTAGTCCAGGATCTTGTCACTAAGTTAGATCATTAGTCAACTTCAATATTCATTGCATATGAGAAAACTGTTGACAAATGGGCTTTTAAGAAATCTTGAGCAAAATGATTCAATCAGGACTGATTGACTCTTAATGTGGTCTTTGTTAGATTTTTGATCTTACTTTGACATTTTGACATGGCCAATTTCATTTTAGGATCCTGTTGATGAACTTCTTTGAATTTGAAGCTTTGCTTAAATTGATCAAATCCATTGCTTTACTTTTGAGCCTTTATGCTTAGCTTTGTTATATATGTCTTACCATGATCTTGCTAGCACTATCGGGCTTGATATGTTGTTTGTGCAATATTAGAAATCTTGATTTGCTCTTTTGGGTAATCTTCAAAGCTTCTTGTAATCAAAATTGAAAAATACAAAAATGAAGCCACTCCATTGCATTTCATGCATACTTCTTCTTTTGCTTCTTTCTTCATTACGCAAATTGCTATCTCTGGATGAGAGGAAGGCGTGATTCCTTGATGACTCCATTGTCAAAGGGAGAAGATATTTTCAATGTTGGGAAGTTTATACAAAGGGAGAAAGTTGGAGAATTTGAAATTTTAAAATCAGAGGATCATAGTGAGGGGAGTTTTGAATTGCATTCTTATTGCCTTATTGACTCTTGAACTTGAATTGCATTTATTACACCTCACAATGATCAAAGGTCAATTGAACAATTGTTCTTTCATATGGACCTTAAGTGAGATTTTGACTTTTAAAATCAAAGTTTTTATGCTTTCTTTTGCCTTATCTCACTTGTCTATGCTATTCGATGCCACTTGGTCATTTCCATTGCTTTCTCTTGCTTATGGACCAAGTTGTGCCTTTGTCGCAAAACGAAAGTATTTTACTTTTCAAACCTTCAAATTACATTTTACGGATTATTGCCAATGTGTTCATCAAGGGGAGATTGTGGATATCATGGGGATATGCTCCAGATCTTAGGATGATGTGACAATTGGCAATGGCGTTAACGGTTTGTCGTTTCACGGGTTTTCGACAAAGTTTGGATCTGTTCGGGCATTCGGGCGAGGCGGTCCGACCGCCATAGCATGGCGGTCCGACCGTCCTAAATCGGTCGGACCGGCCATGTGCGTGATCGACCTACCGTGTGACAAAATGGTCGAGATGGGTGGGGCCAAAATAGGTGTTGTAGACAAGTGAGGATCCTAATACACTTGGTCTCATAATTTTTGGAGTTCCCAAGCAAAAGTTCTATTGGTTTAAAGTTTCCATGGGTTTGGATTTTCGGGGTTGAAAATTGGCTAAGTCCTTCTGGTGATCCGACCGCCTTGTGGTGGCGGGCGGGCCGTAGGTTAAGCGTCGACCGCCCCGAGGGGCGGCCGACCGGCCGACTTGTTCATCGGCCAACTTCGTGGCGATGATGTTTTGTTAGGTCAAAGTCATGGGTTTGAGGCATATGTGTTGCATGATGCATGTTTTGACTAACGTGGGTCAAGTTGTGAAGAACTTGTTCCCGAATTCGATTTTGCTTGTTTATTGTTGTGCAGGTTGCTTGGTGGTCAACGACGGTCAACGGCGAGGATGATCGGGACTAGGCTTGGAGAGCTGAGGTCCGTAACGATCGGCGATGCGGGTGAGGTCAATGAACTCAAGTGTGGTGCGAGAATAGACAAGGATGACCGAACAGGCGATTCGGCGGTCGTTGGATCAAGCGGCGCGGGGTCGGTGCAAGTGCCATGGTGGTTCGGTGGGGCCGGATGGGAGAGACTTGCCGACATGTTGAGAGCCGTTGATCAACCTACACGTGGCAAAGCATGGGAGGTGCTTCACAAAGATGGGACTCGGTCTTTGCAAAAAGATCGAGAAGGGGTATTTTGGTAATTATACCAAATACCGCCTTGGAGACTTTTGACGACTCACGGCGCAAGATGGCGTGGAGAAGCGGAGTAGGTCAAGAGGAGATGAAGACGGCGCTTCGAGATGCGTGCGTGTGTGACCCGTTTGTTTTGGGCCTTAACGGGAGCCCATTAGGGTGACTCTTCTAGAAGGTTTAAGTCTCCACTATAAATAGAGGAGGAGGTGGTCGCACCCTTCAACCCTTTCATGCTTGAAACCCTAGTTTTGGCTTAAGTGCTTAGGGAAGGTTTAGTGGAGATTAGGGTTCTAGAGAGAGAGATGTTTTGATCTTGTGTCCATGCGTATCCGTATGAGTGGTCATGTCGATACATTATCAAATCAATCCAAAGAAGAGTTCTCTTCAAGATGAGTTCATTTGCCCTTCTTCTCTCTATTTAGTGATTTTGAGTCTTTCTTTGATTCGCATATTTTTGATTGATTTCTTTGCATGATCTAGCTTGCTGTGACATGTGGGAACACATCTAAGATCATCTTGATCATCAATCACCCACGAGCAAGTTTTTCGATATAGTTTTCGTTTTGACTCGGTTTCAAACCTTCCACCTCTCAAACTGAAAAAGGTCTGAACTTTTCCAAAGATCTTCACGATCTTCGATTGGAATAGGTTCTTGACATCCTAGAGAAGGTGTGTACCAAGTTTCATCAAGTTTGGAGTTGTAGATCAAAAGTTACATCTATTTGCAACTTCGTTTTTCGGGCTGATTTTACTGTTCATCGGCTGGAGGTCGGACCGCCCCTCATCAGAGGTCGGACCGCCCATAGGACCGGTCGGACCGCCCTTGAATAGAGGTCAGACCGCCCCACACTTAGGAAATTCAGTTTCGGTTGTTTTTGGTTGTTTTGCTTCGGGGTTTTGATTGGATTCAATCCTAGTCTTCCGCTGTACTGGTATATCGATCTTCATAGCTTCTATAGCTATTGGAGTGAAATTTGTGTTGAATCTAATCGAGGTTGAAAAAGTGAGCGTGCTCCTATTCACCCCCCCTCTAGTCGCCTTTTCGGTCCAACACAGTCCCTGTTGCTGCGGCATCTGTTGTTGCTCCTGTCGCACATCCACCGGTTCCTGAGGCGCGGATGTCACTTCGAGAGTGGATGAGGGGAAGTTCTACCCCTACTCTTTTGTTGAGAAGATGGAGGTTGCCTTGACGACCTTTGCTCAGGGGAAGAGGTCTATTCTTGAGTATGAGGTGAGTTCAACAACTTGGTTCGCTTTGTCCCTTCATGAGCGAACGATGATCTTCGAAAAGCCAAGAGGTTCCGTCGAGGTCTCACCTCCGAGTCTGCGATGTGTTGGGAGCTACTCCACTCCGTGATTACACTCTGTTGTGGAGCAAGCCGGGGCATGGAGTTGGAGATCACTCACAAAGGCGACAAGCCTCGGTGGATCGTTGTTTCGGTGGTGACGGAAGAGGAGCTCTAGTGAGGGAAGTGGAGTCCGCCAATGACCGCTTTCAAGAAATTCAAGGGAGGACCGCAGCCTTTCGTGTCTAAGCGATCGAGGCGTTCCTTCTTGACGCCTCGTCCTTTTGCGGTGTACTCCACTCTTCGCCTTGTCCTGTGCGGGGCATGCTTTGCTTTAAGTGCGGTGATGGACACCGCTGCCGATAGTGCACTTGACGGGTGATTGCCGTCGATGTGGCCGACGGGTCATAAGGAGCGGTGTGTCGCCGAACCCGCTAGTGTGATCAAGTGGGAGCTGTGCCATCTTCTTCTTGATGGGCCCCGCCGAGGATCTTTCCGGATGATGATCGCTCCTCCAATGATGCCATTTCCTTCTCTTGGGCGCCTCGGTAGGGTACTATGGCGGCCGCCACCTTCAAAGACCGCTTCAGTTGCACGACCGCTTTACTGCACCGCCACAAGAGATTGTTGGGGCTCGCCGCCCGCCATCGTCTTCTTTTCGCCATGGCGCCACCGAGGTGTCGCCATGCCCACAATGAGTCCGTGGGTCGCCCCGACGTGGTGATGTACTTTGCTTGTGGATTCGTTTGATGCTTTAGTCCTTTTTGATTCGGGGCTACCTTTTCGTTTGTTTCGACGACGTTTGCTAGGAGAGCGAACTTGAGTATGCACGATGGATTTCTCGATCGGTGTTGGTTAGTTCTCCGGGGTATTATTGCTAGTTCTACCGCTTGTCCCGGGTGTTCTATTGTCATTGATGGAGAGAAGTTCACGCGAATTTGATAGTTATTCAAATGGAGCCGCTCGATGTTATCTTGGGTATGGATTGGTTGCACTCTTATCGAGCCGTGATATCCTCGTTTAGTAGGGCGATCTCGCGAGACCTCGCCCGGGAGACTTTGACTTTTCAGGAGTGCGCCTCGCGCTCTCTTTCGATGTTGGTCTGACCGCTTCCGGGTCGCGGCGTCGAAAATCGGGCTTCTTTTAGCTCTTGCCGAAAACCGAGCGTGGCTTCGCAGATTGAGGAGATTCCGGTGGTCGCGATTACCGGATGTGTTCCCACCGAGCTTCCGGGTTTGCCACCTGCGCGAGACGTGGAGTTTCGCATTGATCTTGTTCCGGTACTCGTCCCATCTCGATGTCTCCATATCGATTAGCACGTCCGCTTGTGACGAGTTGAAGAAGCAATTGGATGAATTGTTGGCTAAAGGTTTGATCAGCGTAGTGTATCACCGTGGGGAGCCTGCTACATTCACGAGAGAAGAAGGATGGGAGTTGGCGTATGTGTATTGATTATCGTGCGCTTAATGCGGTTACAATCAAGAACAAATATCCATTGCCCCGCATTGAGGACTTGTTTGATCGGTTGAATGGAGCTCAAGTGTTCTCCAAGATTGATCTCCAGTCGTGGTATAATCAAATCCGAAAGCGTGAGCGAGATGTAGAGAAGACTGCTTTCTCCACCAGGTATGGGCACTATGAGTATAAAGTTATGTCTTTTGGACTGACTAATGCACCTGCCATTTTTATGGAAACCATGAACAACATGTTACACGAGTATCTAGATGACTTCGTGGTGGTGTTCATTGATGACATTCTTATCTATTCCAAGACCAATGAGGATCATGAGCGTCATTTGAGGCTGGTTTTAGATACTTTGAGAGAGCACAAGTTCTATGCTAAGTTGAAGAAGTGTGAGTTCTGGATTTCAGAAGTGGGTTTTCTGGGTCATGTGATTAACCCTCAGGGCATTGCTGTTGATCCTAGTAAGGTCTCCACAGTGGTGGATTGGAAGAGGCCGACTAGTGTGAAGGAGGTGAGGAGTTTCTTGGGATTGGCTGGTTATTATCGGCGTTTTGTGCAGGATTTCTCTATCATTGCCAAGCCGATGTCTCAGCTTACTCAGAAAGGTGTGAGATTCCAGTGGACTGATGAGTGTGGCGCAGCCGCATTTTGAAGGACAGGTTGGTGACCTCTCCTATTCTCACTCTTCCCGAGCCAGGGAAGCGGTTCACAGTCTTTTCAGATGCGTCTCGAGTGGGTCTTGGCTGTGTTCTCATGCAAGACGGTAAGGTAATTGCTTATGCGTCGAGGCAGTTAAAGAAGCACGAGCAGAATTATCCCACTCATGATTTGGAGTTGGTCATGCGGTTGTCTTTGCTCTCAAGATTTGGAGGCATTATCTATACGGCGAGCCTTGTGATATTTTCACAGATCACAAGAGTCTCAAATATATCTTCACTCAGAAGGATCTGAATTTGAGGCAAAGGAGATGGTTGGAGTTGATCAAGGACTATGATCTTACTATTCAGTATCATCCAGGCAAGGCCAATGTAGTTGCCGATGCTCTTAGTCGTAAGGCGACTCCCGCTACTCTAGATTGCCTCATCGCTGAGTTTGATCGCATGGGAATATCTTATTGTTATGCGGGCACAACACATGTTGAGACACAGTTGATTCTTGAGTCAGCTATTCGGCATCAAAAGGGAAGCACAACAGAGTGACCGGTTATTACAGGAGGTTAGGAAGCGCCTGGATGAGGGGAAAGAGGGTGATTTTAGCATGGATGATTTTGGTACTTTGAGGTTTAAAGGTCGTCTTTGTGTACCGCAGAAGGCGGAGGTCAAAGATGATATCTTGAGGGAGGCACATCGACTCTGCATAATCGCTCATCCCGTGAGACTAAGATGTATCGAGATCTGAAACAGAATTTTTGGTGGAAAAGAATGAAAGTGGACATTGCCAATTATGTGGCTTCTTGTGGTGTTTGTCAGCAAGTGAAAGCTGAGCACAAGCGTCCTGCAGGTTGTTGCAGCCTTTGGAGGTACCCGATGGCCTTGGGATGATATCTCTATGGACTTTGTGGTGGCGTTACCTGTTCGCGAGGAAGGATGCGCTTTGGGTAGTGGTGGATCAATTCAGCAAGTCTGCACTTCATCCCTATTCGCACGACAAATTCAAATGAGTGATCTAGCTCCTATTTATGTGCGTGAGATAGTAAAGCGCATGGTGTGCCAAAGACCATCGTTTACAGCGAGGGACGCCAAGTTTGTCTCAAGTTCGGGAAAGTCTGCGAGAGTGCATTGGGCACACAAATCGCCTTAGTACATCATTTCACCCATTGCATGATGGGCGATCGAGCGGACTATTCGGACTTTGGAGGACATGTTGCGATCTTGTGTTCTATCTTGGAAGGGTAGTTGGGAGGACCAGCTTGCCACTTGCGAGTTTGCTTATAATAATAGTTACCATTCCAAGATTAGAGCGCGCCATTTGAGGTTCTCTATGGGCGGAAGTGCGGTCGCCGCTTTGTTGGGATGCGATTGGAGAGAAGGCGCTTTTAGGTCCGGACCGATTGAAGACCGTTGAGCGTGTGGCCATGGTGAGGCGTAATCATTAGCGGCTCGAGTAGACGAAAAAGTTATCTTTGATTTGAGGAGGCGTGACTTGGAGTTTGCGGTGGGTGACCAGTGCTCTTGAGAGTGTCTCCCACTAAAGGCATTGTCCGGTTCGGTACCAAAGGGAAGCTTAGCCCGAGGTACGTTGGACCGTTCTCGATTATTGCAAGAATTGGGAAGTTAGCTTACCGCTTGGACCTTCCCGAGGCCATGCGTGGAGTTCATAATGTGTTTCACGCCTCGATCTTTGAAAGTTTTGAGAGATCCAGAGCATAAGATTTCATTAGAGCCACGACTATTGAGCAAGACCTCACGGTTGAGTCGCGTCCGTACGCATTCGGAGAGGTCGGAGCGAGTCTTTGAGGCACAAGACGCTGGTATACGCCAAGGTCTTTGTGGACACATCGATCCGAGAGAGGCGACTTGGGAGTTGGAGTCTCGCATGCGCGAGCAATACCGGAGTTGTTCACGCTCAGTGCGTGTTATTTTGTTGTTTAATTTCAGCAGTGTAGTTTTTATTTGAGTAGAACGGCGATTAGAATTCGGGGTCGAATTCCGTTAAGGGGGGTAGAATGTAATACTCTGAAAAATAATATTAATAATCGCGTCTTAAGGGTCGGAGAGTAATTAATTAAATAGTAACAATAAATAATTAATTAATAACGTCTTTAAGGGCTTGTGCGTAATTAAAGAATTTAGTATACGTGGAAATAGGATAATTCAGAATTTTTAAGAGCTATATAAATAGATCTTGTGGATTTTCTAGAAAACCCTAGCCTATTCTTTTTCTTTCCCCAGCCGCCACCACCCTCACTGTTTTTTCTTTCCTCTTTCGTCTTTGCGTCATTGCGTTGCCTTCTTGACCCCACCATTTTCCTCCTGTATTGCTTTTTCCACTGTCTTTGCGTCATTTGCGCCTCTTGCGCGGGGATCGCTGGAAGTCTGTCTTCGCGCTGATTTGATCCAGTGGAGCCGACGCCGCAGCTGGCGTGGACGCCGCGTGGGGCTCTTCCTCTCCCGCGTGTGAGGTTGTCTCCTATTTGCCGCGGTATCTTCTTTGTCTTGATTGCTTTGTATTTGGATCGCTTGGCCGCCGCTTCGATTTCTTGTCTTGAGCCGACGCTTTTCGGTAGAGATCGCGTTCTTAGTGGATCGCCGCCGCTTTGCGCCATGTCTGCTGCTTCTTTGGAGCCAAGATCGCTAGCGTACTTCCGCCGGTCTCGCGCGCAGGCGCTACGCCAAGCCGAGAGCCGTCTCTGCTGTTGCTGCGTTTCCTTGTAAGTACTACGTAGCTAAGTACATGCAGCAATTAGAGCTTATCATCAAGATTAATTAGAGAAGCTGATTAATAGATCTGTTTAGTCGGATATTTTGTTGTACGATTTATTCGGATACCTTAATGGCGAAATTTGAAAAGGGCATCTACTAGTTAATTGTAGATAATTCCGATATCTTTCTATAGCATATTTTATTATGTCAATCGGACAAGTATAATTCGAGTTATGAATTTAGTAAGACCGCTGTTCCGAAACGGACAGATCGGCTTTCTGGGCTAAATACGGAGGGTTAGATGATTTAATTAGAAGTCTTTGTAATCTAAGAAAATGTGGATAATTTTATAAAGAATCCAGAATGGGGTGGTTTGTGGTGATCGGACTTTCGAGTCAAAAGTTACGTTCGTTTTAGTACTAAGACAGCAATGGGTAACTTTTCGGTACCGGCGTATCGTGGTATATTTGGGGACGTGTAGGAGCGATGTCGATTGATTGCTATTCTTGTTGCTGTAAATTGTATTGAAGTTTGTGTATTTAATATAGGAGAGGCGTCGTGCCTGTTGCCATCTGCTAGCCAAATCGTGCGTCGCAACTAGTAAAGGCAAGTGCATGGTAGACAGCGATCAATGATCGATCACTGTTTTCTTTATCTTCTATTACCATTATTGTTGTGCTTTTATTTTGTTTAATTGCAAGCAATGGAATGGTATGGATTTATATGGTTAATGGACATGATGAAAAGTTGGATATGATGTTTATGATGGAGTTTGCATGTTTGCATACATAAGCATCTTTGCATATGAGCAGGTGATCATGAATGATCACAACTCCACGGGAGTGGAGGAGGTCCCCGATCCTTTTGGAGGAACGGGCTTGAGAGTGAATGTTGTCGCGAGCATTCACTCATGCTATACCAGATATCTGTGAAAGAAGTGCATGTGGACATATAGATTAGAGTTGCATTGATATTTGAGATTAATGGATGTGAATCAAATAGAAGTACACGTGATGATAATGAAGTTATTGAATGCTGTTGATTTATTATTGTTCGTTGTTTATGGATGTGTTTGCTGAGTCGTGGACTCACCCTTGCTCTTTTGTTGTTTTTAGGTGATCTTCGAGGATGCCGTAACTGAGAGCGAGTAGAGCACATGGACCACTTATGATCATTTACTATCATAATCTTTTCATTCACAATTGGATTACTCTTGGACATGTTAGTTATTGAATAATGTTTAGGACAATGTTTGGACTAGACTATTTGCTTTATTAATTTGGATTCATTGGTTGATGCTATTTTGGATTATTTACCTGGTTATAATTCACATTGCTTATTTATTGTCGTTTGATCCATAATTATGCATTGCTCTATTGTAGTCCATTGAGTTGATTATCATTGTTGTCTTGCTGTAATTATATAGTGTGTCGATAATTGTTAGTGTAAAGGGTAGTGTGGTGGCATTCTAGGCTCAGTGTTGGGCTGGGGTGTTACACCACCTGCGCGATCCCCTGCGGCTGGCCTCCGGCCGCACGCTGATGGCTACTACTCCTTCGGCTCCCACGCTGCGCTCACTGCGCCCGTCCCCCTCGCGGCCGGCCTCGGCCACCAAGACTGATGGTGCTCCTCCTTTCGGCTCTCCCACGCCTGCGCTCACCTGCGCCCGTCCCCCTACCGGCCTGGCCTCAGACCACCAACGCCTGATGGCTGCTCCTCCTTTCAGCTCTCCCACGCCTGCGCTCACCTGCGCCCGTCCCCCTACCGGCCTGGCCTCCGACCACCAGCGCCTGATGGCTACTACTCCCTTCGGCTCTCCCACGCCTGCGCTGATGCTTGTTGTCTATGGTTTTATTGACTGATTTTATTGACTGATTTTATTGACTGATTTTTATTCTTTTATTGACTCATGCCCTGATGTTTGTTGTCTATGGTTCATGCATTTCTAGACTCATGCCCTGATGCTTGTTGTCTATGGTTCTTGCATTTCTGAACTCATGCGCTGATGCTTGTTCAGTTGATTAAGGTATCAAGCACAAATGGGACATGCATTGATCTGATTTGCTGACAATTACTATATTAATTGGGATAGATAGTAAGTCTCTTACAAGCACAAACGGGACATGCATTGATCTGGACTTACTGGTATTAAGGTATCAAGCACAAAGTAGCTCCTTTTATACAAACCAGCTCTTAGTCTGTACTTACCTGCAGTTGATCTGCACCTAATGAAATTGGGATAGATAGTATGTCTCTCACTGGATTTAGTTGTACTCGTTACTGTCTGGATTTAGTTGGTACATTGTATTAGTATGCATCTCAATGTTAAACTTCTGCTACTTTCGTTCAGTAGATATGCAAGGGGTACAAGAAAGCGTGTTGTCCAATGCCATGATGAATATATGTCAGAGGAACATATTGGACAAGAGAATTACCCTCAAGAACATGCTGCATCACCTGAACTTCAACCGGTATCTAGCAATGTTGAAGAAGGCCGGACAGATATCGATGATGACGTTGATGTTAACATTCAAGGTAATTACATAGTTCTTGATATTCATGATAAGAAATGTTGATTACTTGCTTGTTGAACATCAATTTGTTTTGCAATGTAACACCGAATGATGAAAATGGAGAAACTAGAAAGCGTGGGAAGACAAAATTGAAAGATGTTTGGAACCTCCCAAAGGGCTTAGAATTGTGGTTGAGTGTAATGATCTCAATCAGGCAATTGGTGAAGAAGCTGGACTTCTAGGCAATTTTCTTGGCATGGTTGCTAGGAATGGATGCTTGTGTAGCTTGAGCTACATAGACTGGAGAACACTAATAGGAAAGAAAGAAAGAAATACCAATGAAGAAAGAAATAAAAAGAATATACTTGAGCAAGTAAAAGTAAACATCCTACTTTGTTTGCTAACTTATAATATTATGCTTTACATTTTAATTATTTGCATATTAATTTTTTAATGGATACGCAGATGAGATTCCTTTATGCTCCTCGAATGGAAAAATATGTATTAAGAAGTATTGGAGAAAAATGGAGGCAACACAAGTCAAATCTGAAATCACTTTATTTCGATGTGCATAAGAGTATGGAAGTTAATTACAACAATGTCCCAAAAGGTGTGGTTGCTGACGAGTGGAATGCTCTTGTCAATAACTGGATGAGCAAGAAAGCACAGGTACATAGACACTGTCAGATTTTTCATTTACATTTTGTTCTAATAGATTAGCTTTTCTACAAAACTAGCAGAGTGCCCACGCTTTGCCGTGGATTCTTTGGCATCTTATATTAAATCACTATACATTATTATTCTAGCTGGAAAGCTCACCTTGTTTCTCCCACAGATCAATAAATAGAACAATAATACCCATCTCAAAGAAAAACAATATGAACCCTTCAATGCTTTTACTTGACGTAATCCGATCATTTGCGACTTTTCTTACAAATTCTTTTAGAAGCAATTCAGTTTAGAAAGTAAACAAGATGCGTTTTTCTTCTTAACAGCCCAGTAAATCCACAATTTCGAATTGCCAGTACTACTCTACACAAACATATATATCTACACTGTTTTTATGGTCAGGCAACACAATAATAAGAAATGTATACTAGGCAGGCCATCTCGTAGCATAAAAGTTTCACCGTGATGTGACTTTTGCATATATGTATGCTCCATGAATGGTTGCTGCCTGTTTGGTCGATCAGTCCGTAGATAAAGTTCCATGGGATGTAGGTTGGCTCTCACCAAAGTTGTTTGCTAATTCTTTGACAGGGTATAAGTGAGCAAAATAGGAAAAATTGTGCAAAGAAGAAGTCAAAACATACAGCTGGTTCAAAGAGCTTTGCTCGAAATAGAGAAGAGTTAGTAAGTATTGAAGATCTGTGTAACACCCTGACTATAAGGAAGTCAAGATGTCACCTACAACCACTACTCTTTAGAAGAATAACATCAAAACACATAACCAGGTTAATCAAGTATAAAGATTATACGGAAACAAGAATTCATCATCGGGTAATCAATGGAATGAAATAAACAATTAGAGAGATAAGGTAGTTATGACCAAAGCGGCTTATTACAATTCAACACAAGTCATAATTAACGACAGTAAAAGTCCTCAAAATGTTTGGTTTATGGTAGTGAGTGCATCGTGACGAACTACCCTCCACAAAATCATTCTTCCTTGTTATTTACCTAAAAAAAACAACAAAGCAAGAATGAGCCAAAGACTCAGCAAGTAACTGTATGTAACAATCAAACATTCCATGAGCAATATATCACGATCATCATTTGAACATTTCTTTGAAGCGAATTTATGAATGGATGAAGTGGAATGATGCATTGAAGGAATTGGACATATTGCACATATCTTAGGTATAGCGAGTGAAACACCGTCGGTGTTCACTTAAAGTGTCGTATGAAGAGCGTTTCATCACGACCGTCAACGTGGACCACATTGGAATGGTGGACTCACGTAACATGGCCCACATTGGAATGGTGGACTCATGTACCCATTCTGGAATTGATGGGATTTTCAAGTGCCCATACTGGAATTGATGGGTCTTACAAATGTAATTTATGCATGTCATGATGTGATCCCATGACAATATTGAATAGTACTCATAATTGAAAAGAAACACATGGCATTCATCTACAAGTACGAACAAGTATAATCATTCACTCACACATCACATTTTGCATCAAACATAGTATACAAGGTACTTGCGGATATCAACATCATGAACAAGGCACAAAACATTCATGTAAACAACATATCATTATGCATACGATTACTTGACTTTTGCGTAGTGACTCGTTAGCGAACAGGGGTGTTCCCACACGGATGTCTCACCGCCTACACAAGCATGTTCCCAAAATAAGAACAATGATAAAACACTGCTACCGATGTTCTACAATAACCCCTGACTATTCAATATACCGCAAAGACCCAAATTGAAAAATAAACTATTCTGCCAGATTTCAGCCCTTATGAGCAGCGGTACGAGAAAAAGCATATTTAATTATCTGGAACTCGAAACGACACGAAACCAGTGCCCAGATTTTCTTAACTTAACTGGCTACAAAACTCTAGTTGATGGTAAACTCTAATTCGGCCAATACAGAGGTCTAATCATCCAATGAAAAACTATAATTGCAGTCTGCCCAGAATTCAGAACAGCCCGAAAGAAAAGGCTCTAACTTTTAAACCAATGATCCAAATAAAGTGATTTTTATCAGCCTGGAAACATGGTGAAATTATCTTCATAAACCTAGTTGGGTGGCCGACCTGATTCTGACTCTAACTAGATCAAAACCTAGGTGCAACCGACTATACCCAGCAATTCTGGCAGACAGACCAGCACGTAGTAAAACAGTCATAACTTTTAATCTACTGGGTGAAAATTCGTGATCCAGGTGTCAAATGAAAGCTAATGAAACCAGGAACATATCTCTAGGAGAGGTCAACCCGAGATTCGGCCTCTAAAGGGTCGAAACTGGCCGCGCAAGAAGACAGATGCGTTCTGGAATCTCCAGGACAGAACGCGATTTAGATCTAATCCACCATTAATCAATAAAACCGAATCAAACTACCACTAAAACACCTTCGTTACCCTTGAAGACCCGTAGAACGACGATGATCTGGTTCCCTAAGGCCTTCCTCCCTTCTCCTCTCCTCCCTCTCCAAAGGGCCGCCACAGGGCGCGAAGGATGGCCGTGACGACGGGGGAAAGGAGATGTCGGAGGATCTTGGGGAGAAGCACCGGGATCACCGGAGACAACACCACAGCAGAGGGGGCACCAAGGGCAGCAAGGAGTAGGAGAGGGCAATGGAGGTGGCGGCCACAAGGGGGAGGGAGAGGGGAAGTGGGGGAGGCGGCTAGGGTTGGGGGTGCCTCCCCCCTCCCCTTGGTCGGCCCCTCTTGGGCTGGTCTCCCCCTCTTGGGCCTCTGGGTGGCAGACCACGGCCCGAGTTGGCGAAAAAAAGAAAACCCCCGCTGAACTGAAATTCAGAGTTTGCATTTGTCTTTAACCCCTCCAGCTTCATTCTATTTACCGAATTCTATTCCGGAGTATTACAATCTGTAATTATATGCATCTCCTTTTACATTCATACGTTATACATGAATTATCGACTCGTTAATAATTCAATCATATGTTCAATAGAAAACAAAATCTGAAAAGAAGAATCCACACAGAGTGTTTTGTACATCCATACACATCAAAGCAAAAGCGACAAGAACATAAATGGACACGTGGTATGTTGTCAACTATGAATCATTGATATTTTACATTGTGATTTCAGATATTGTTTTTATTTACATTGATCATATGTTAAGGGTGATTTGAAGACACTCTTAGTCCAGTGACGATTTAGCGAATACCGATCAAGGAAAGGCGCTTGGAAAGGAGATGCATTGAATCAAATATTAGGAGCGATAAGCTCAGGCGTGTACATGGTTTGGGATTAGTCCCAAATCCTACTCAAGTTTTTGATCAATCAACTTCACGTCGCCTTGACACATAAATCTTACTTCATTGGATGGGCGTCAAGTGAAGATGTTTTTCTCTTAGACTTGAGATGGAAAGGTTGAAAAACATGTTGAAATCAAGATGCCATGATTACGGAATTAAAAGAAGACAAATAATTTGGAAAGAAGACAAACAAATGAGGTAAATTGAAATAACTTCTCCATTACTCAATGTGTGTTCTAATTTATTTTGTTACAGGATAGTCTAGATCCGGTGTCTATACCCCAAGATGCTCATCATGTCGATGGACCAGAATTGAAAAGGAAAGTGCGTGGCGAACTCTACAAACTATTCATCTTACTCATTATTGATATGTATAACTATTCTACTACAAATGTCAAACATCCATCCATGTTCAATTTTATCTTTGATGTGCAAAGTAATAATGACATTCACGGCAATCTACAATCTTATAAAAGAACCATAGTACATGCATTGAAATATAAAGTGCTAAAATAAATATTGTCTAACTCTCATTTTTATTATTGTACAGAGAGTATATGGTGATTGCCACAGTCAAGAATTTAGTATGGTTATGCAGCAAAATGATACGATGGTAGTGTATGAAATAGTATTATTTTCAAACTAAGGTTTAAGAGAGTATTAATTTCTTCTCTTTCACTGCAGAGCAAGCAAAACGATTTGCAACCACCAAGCAAACGCTCCTCTTCAGACAAGGTTTGCTCATTTATATAATGTTCATAACTCAATACGGTTGAGTAGAAATACATTATGCTGGCACTGTTTGCAATTATCGATGTTTACTATTGGTTGTGCCAATTTGTCTTTTACTATAGGAGAAGGAAATTTATACCCAAGATAACAATACAATACAAGCATATAAAGTTTCAGTTGCACACATGGTTATTTTTCCATTCATCATGTATACAAATAACATTTTTGTCTTATTATAGTTTGCATAAAGTAACTAGTTATTATGGTTGTATGATGCACCAAAGAAAGTCAAGTCCACGATGACACCAGGCTAGCCCTAAAGAACCACAATACTGCTATCAAGGTAACTGATATTTATTTATACTAGAAATGCTTTTGGGGTTTCTCTAAGAATGTGAAGTTACTAAAATAGCATACACTACTGGTTGCTGATCATGAAGCACCTTCATTTTGCTCAAAACATCAAATGGCCCGTGATAAGGTAAGAATTATTCTTAGCAATTATGTTTACATTGATTACATATTTAGCAAATAATTAAATATGAACACACATTACATTCTATTCAACTTCAATGTTTATTTCTAATTATTTAACCTCTTGTTATTAGCATGGCGTCGAACAAAAAAGCATAAAAGGAGCTAGTACAACCATGCTTGTTAATGTATAAGATACACCTTCTAAATTTGTCTCCTCTATTTCTATTTTGCAAATAATTTATTTAAATTGCATACTAATGTTCCACATAATATCTTTTGTAGAAACAACAACGCAGTACATTTAATTGGTTGGCTACCAATTCGATTGCACTACGAAAATCTTTATGTTTATTTGATATGTGATTCTCAAAAAATATTTAATTGCATCCTTTGTAAAATATTTGATCATGTACTTATGTGTGGACTAGGTTGGCACTAAAGTATTCTTGAAGTGCTGGAAAAATGCAAATAAGGATGTGGCTCTTGCTACAATCATAAGTTGTGATCCAAAAGATAAACTTGATGGCATTCAGTTAGGGAATGAATTTTGGATGGTGCATGTCGATCTTGCAATTGCGAAATGTGAAGAATTGATACGGCCATACAAAGGCTACAAATTGATTGGTCATGCAGTAGGAGCTGATATTGCGTGGCCATCAACTTATGTACGGTGTTCCTATTAGTTTTGTTACTTTAATATTGCGATTTTGTTTCTTCCTAATGGTGCATTAAGGGACTCTATTTTTTCATTGTAGGTTGACAAGATAAATGGATGATGCTATGGATGACATGTTCAATGCGAGGGTGGAGAATGGTGACATTAGGCAAATGATCTTCATTACATTTAGATTTCATTACATTAGGAAATGGTGATCAAGATCTTCATTACATTTAGATTTTATTCATTAGGAAATGATGTTTAAGGAAAATATTTATATCATATCTTGTGTGGTTGGTTCTCTGTGTAATGCAACAATTTGTTTATAATATATGAGTGTTCCTTTTAACCATGCTACGACCGATTATGATTTTTGTACTTTGACTTCTACACACTTATAATCGTTGTAGCAACCTAATTATATACATTGCAAAATAGCAAAACTCATACATATAGCAAGTACCAGCGCTTCTATGCGTTGTGACAATATAATTATATCCATTGTTAAAATAGTAAAAGTCATCCATACATGGTAAGTACCAACACATACAAGTGTAGTTACAACATGACTATATCCGTTGCTACTTCACAACACATTTTCATATCTATTACCAGCGCTTGTTTATCATTTGTAATAGACTCTACATAACGACCTCAATGGCAACACATAGAAAATGTGTTGGTATATATCGTACCAACACTTATTTGGATTTTTACCAACGCATATATGCGTTGGTAAAGGGGTGTTCATGTTGTAGTGTTAGACCCATCTCTATAGATCCTTATTCCCAAGACATATACTACATCTCCAAAATCTTTCATTAATAAACTATTTTTAATGAAGTTTTGACAGATTCAAGAACTGGAATATCATTTTCGACCAGAAGTATATCATCCACATACAAGATCAAAAACACAAGCTTGCTCCTACTAACCTTCTTGTAAGCATAAGGTTCTTCTCATGACTTCTAGTCATGACTCAGAGTCTGGGTCCACCATTGCTTCCGTATAAGTTTTAGGCTCATCATTATTCAATAATAAAACGTCATGCCCATACCTTATAGGCAATTGATGTGGCCTTTTTTATCTATGTGGGGCTGATGTCTCATCTACAGGTTCAACAACATCTTGTCCATCTTGTAGAGGTTCGGTAGGAGTTGAAATATTTTCAGATAGTTCCTGAATTTCTTTGGGTTGCACCTTACTCCTACTGACTCCTTTGGAAAGAAACTCTTTCTCCAAGAAGATACCATTACGGGTAACAAACACTTTGTTATCAACCCGATTATAAAAATAATATCCTTATGATACCCCATATAGAAGCACTTATCAGACTTGAGTGTGAGTTTACCAACGTCAAACGTTTGACATATACCTCATAGCCCCATACCCTGAGAAAAGACAATTCAGGACTCTTTTCGGTCCATATCTCATATGGTGTCTTCTCTATAGTTTTTTATGGAACCCTATTTAAAGTGAAAGCCACTATTTTTGGAGCGTATCCCCATAATTGCAATGAAATATCATATTAGCTCATCATTGACTGAACCATATCCAATAATGTATGGTTTCGTCGTTCAGACACCCCATTCCATTGAGGCGTCCTCGGCGGAGTAAGTTGTAGAACAATTCCACACTTCTTTAGATGACCACCAAACTCATAGCTCAAATATTCACATTCACGATCAGATCGTAGATATTTGATTATCTTGCCAAGTTGATTCTGCACTTCATACTGAAATTCTTTGAACTTTTCAAAGGATTTTGACTTATATCTCATCAAGTAGACATAGCCATATCTACTGAAATCATCAGTAAATGTTATGAAGTATTGAAAACCACCTCTGGCTGAAATGCTCATTGGTCCACATACTATGTTTGACTAGTCTACGACCAGCTCGTATCACCATACGACTAATCTGGACCCGGTCATATCACCATACGACTAGTATGGATCTTGTCGTATCACTATACGACTAGTTTGGACCTGGTCGTATCACCACACGACTAGTCTGTATGTACAAGGGTTAATAAGTCACTTGCCCTCTCACCTCTAGTCGTGAAAGGCGCATTCGTCATCTTATCAATTAAGCAAGATTCACATGTTTCAAATAATTCAAAATCAAATGAGGTTAGAAGATCATCTTTATGGAGCTTCATAAAGTGTTTCTCATTTATATGACCTAGACGACAAAGTCAAATAAAAGTGAGATTCAAATCATTAGGTCGAAATCTCTTAGTATTAATGTTATAGATGGGCTCATCCTTAATATTTAAAATATGCAATCCATTCACCAATGGAGCATAACCATAGAACATATCTTCAAAATAAATTGAACAATAATTGTTCTTTATTCTGAACTCATATCCGTCTACTCCTAAACTTGAAGTAGAAATAATATTTTTTGTTTAAGGCAGGAACATAATAACAATTATTTAATTCTATAACTAATCCTGAGGCTAAAACTAATGGTAAAGTGTCAATAGCTAATGCAACAACTCTTGCTCCATTGCCCACACGAAGATCAACATTTGCTCCTGCCAAGCTTCTACTCCTTATCAATCCCTGCATCGAATTGCAAATATGAGCAACCGATCAGGTATCAAATACCCAAGAATTGGTCGAAGAACTAGCAAGACTAATTTCTATAACATTGTACTTGAACTGGAAATCTTACTTCCATTGTTCTTTTTCATCTATGCTAAGTACTTCTTACAGTTTATCTTCCAATGCCCAGTCTCATTATAATGGTAACATTATGATTCAGGCTTAGAACCCAGCTTGAGCTTCTTAAGCTTAGCCTCGAGATTCTCGATCTCATCTTGAATATTTCCTTTGCCCTTTCCATTTCCCGACTTACCCTTCTTCTTGAAGCTAGTAGTCTTTTGAGCCATCATCACATGATTGGAACTTTTCTTGATGCTCTCCTCTGCACCCTTAAGCATACCATGCAACTCGGTCATTGACTTCTCTATGATATTCATATGAAAATTCAATATGATAGGCTCAAAACTCGCAGGGAGCGATTGGACAATCACATCAGTAGCCAACTCTTGGCTAAGGGGAAAACTAAGCTTTTCCAAGCTCTCAATGAGACCAATCATTTTGATCACATAAGAACTGACCAAGTTACCTTATGACAGTCTACAAGAAAACAATGTTTTAGAAGTATTAAATCTCTCTGTCCTTGATTGGTCATGAAACATACCTTTTAGACCCACAATCTTATTGTAAGCATCTGTGGTATCATATTGCTTCTGAATAGGGATGTCAATTGTGCCTGATTACCCGTGTGCCCGCGGGCGAATACCCTAATGGAGGCGGGTATGGACGTCTTTTTTTGCCCACGGGTATGAAAACGGGTACAATTCCTTGCCCATCTGGTAAACGGGCATGGGCATGGGTAAACTCCACCCGAACCCGCTTCGTCCGATTACCCATAACCTACCCGCATGTGTAAGGAACTATGTCAGTTTGTATTTTTATTTTATTTGTTGAACTTGATTAGTTGTCTTGTCGAACATGATATGTGAATTGTGATGAACTTTATTAGTTGTTGAATGTGTGATGCACTATTGATATGTGAATTATGATGAACTTGATGTATGCATTGCTCGCGGGTAACGAGCATGTCCGCGGGTGATGGGTAGGCACAGGCGGCGACGCATTATTCGCGGGTAAACGGGTATGCTCGCGGGCGACGGGCATGGGCGAGATTTTTCGCCCGTCGTCCTTCACGAGTATACCCATGGGGGGAATTCGGAGTCATGGGTATGGGTATGGGCGAGCAATACCCGTACCCGCCACGCCCGATTGCCATCCCTACTTCTGAAGCCGAGAGTTCATGGTCGCAAGCATCAGGCAGTGCACATCGACCGCGTCATTGCAATGCTTCTCATAAGCATTCTTTTCAGTTCGAGTAGCATCAGCATTCGGTTCCTCGGGATAGGGACCCTCTAGAACATATTTCTTCTTTTTTTGTTTCAGAACAATTATCAGATTACAAAACCAGTCAATAAAGTTGGTTCCATTCATCTTTCCTTTCTCAAGAACAGATTGCAAATTAAAGATAGGTGTAGAAGAAGTAGTAGGTGCCATGATATACAACAAAAATATATGCAAAGATTCAATACTATATTTATGAAAGATCTTCTATCAGACACTCATGTTGTTGGTCGTGTTTGACCAGTCTACGACCAGCTCGTATCTTTATACGACTATTCTGAACCTGGTCATATCACCATACGATCAGTCTGGATCTGGTCGTATCACTATACGATCAGTCTATACCTGGTCGAACTTAATCATCAACAAGCAATAAAAGATACTCCCACTATATGTTTTAAACCATGTTTCCCTCTAACAGCATATAGTGAGTTCAAAATCCAAAAATCATTAAGTCCTAATGAGCTTTGGCATCACTGCTAGAAACATAGTGATTTTAGGTAGGCAACCTCTGTGGATATCATGGGGATATGCTCCAGATCTTAGGATGATGTGACAATTGGCAATGGCGTTAATGGTTTGTCGTTTCACGGGTTTTCGACAAAGTTTGACCTTTATTCGGACTTTACGGGCGAGGCGGTCTGACCGACCATATGCAGCGATCCGGCCGGTCCCAAATCGGTCGGACCGGCCATGTGCGCCGGTCGGACCGGCCGTGACAAAAGTGGTCAAAGCAATTTGGGCCAAAAATAGAGGTGTAGGCAAGTGAGGGATCCCATTGTTCTTGCTCCCATAATTTTGGAGTCTCGATAAAAGTTCTATTGGTTTAAAGTTTCCGAGTGGGTTTGGATTTTGAGGGTTGAAAATTGGCTAAGTCCTTCTGGTGGTCGGACCGACCTTTGGCGGCGGTCCGGCCGGCAAGCCAGCGATCGAGCCGGCCACGAGGCGATCGACCGGTATCAACAGAATGTCGCCCTTCGTGGCGGCGTTGCTCATTAGTTAGGTCAAAGTCATGAGTTTGATTCATATGTGTTGCATGATGCATGTTTTGACTAACGTGGGTCAAGTTGTGAAGAACTTGTTCCGGTTCGATTTGCTTGTTTATTGTTGTGCGGGTTGCTTGGTGGTCAGCGACGGTCAGCGGCGAGGATGATCGGGACTAGGCTTGGAGAGCTGAGGTCGAGCGATCGGCGATGCGGTTGAGTCAATGAACTCAAGTGTGGTGCGAGAATAGACAAGGATGACCGAAAGAGGCGATTCGGTCTGGCCGGTTAGATCAAGCGGCGCGGGAGTCGGTGCAAGTGCCATGGTGGTTTCGGTGGGGCCGGATGGGAGAGACTTGCCGACATGGAAGGCGGTGATCAACCTACGTGGCGGAGCATGCGAAGTGCTTGCGAAGATGGACTCGGTCTTGGAGAAGGACCGAGAAGGGTATTTTGGTAATCTTACCAAATATCACCTTGGTGACCTTTTGCCTACCCACGGCGCAAGGCGCGCAAGAGAAGCGGTTTAGGTTAAGAGGTGTTGTAGGCGGCGCTTTAAAATGCGTGCGTGTGTGACCCGTTTGTGTTGGGCCTTAGCGGGAGCCCATTTGAGTTAATCTTCTAGAAGGTCTAAGTCTCCACTATAAATAGAGGAGGGAGGTGGCTGCACCCCCTTCAACTCTTTTATCATTGTTGAAACCCTAGTTTTGGCTTAGGGAGAGGATTAGTGGAGGTTAGGGCTCTAGAGAGTTTTGATTTAATCTTGTGCTCTTGGATTGAGCTTTGTCCTCCATTGATGGAGTGGCTGTAAACCCAAACCTTATCAATCAATCCAAAGAAAGCTTTGATCAAAGATGTGTCTCTTTGCCCTTCTTCTCTCTATTTGGTGATTTTGAGTCTTTCTTTGATTCGCATGTTTTTGATTGATTTCTTTACATGATATAGCTTGCTGTGACATGTGGGAACACATCTAAGATCATCTTGATCATCAATCACCCACGAGCAAGTTTTTGGGTCACGTTTTCGTTTTGACTCGGTTTTGAACCATCCATCTCTCAAACTGAAAAATGTCGTAACTTCTCCATGGATCTCCATGATCTTCGATTGGAATAGGTTCCTGACATCCTAGAGAGGTGTGTTCCAAGTTTCATGAAGTTTGGAGTTGTAGATCAAAGTTAGACCTATTTGCAACCGTTTTTGGTGATTTCAGCATTCATCAATGGAGGTCGGACCGCCCTAGCTAGAGGTCGGACCGCCCCTTGGAAGGTCGGACCGCCCCAATGAAGAGTCGGACCGCCCTACTCTTAGGAAATTAAGTTTTGGTTGTTTTTGGTTGTTTTGCTTGGGTTTTGATTGGATTCAATCCTAGTCTTCCATTTGTCTTGGTATATCGATCTTCATAGCTTCTATAGCTATTGGAGTGAAATTTGTGTTGAATCTAATCGTGGTTGAAAAAGTGGCGTGCTCTATTCACCCCCTCTAGTCGCCTTTTCGGTCCAACAAGTGGTATCGAGCCGGTTAGTTCAATCTTGATCTTAGCAGGTCCTTGAACTGGCGATGGATAAGTACTCCACCAAGCCGCATATCTTGATGGGCACGACTATGCCTATTGGAAGAATGCATGCGAGTCTTCCTTGAGAGCGAAGGACAAGCTATATGGGAGGTTGTTCGAGCCCGCTCGTTCTTCACGAAGTTATTCTGCCAAACTTCATGACCCTCTTGGCTAACAACAATAAGGCAAAGAACCTCTTGTATGGTGGGCTTGGTAGGCGAGGAGTATGATCGAATTTGCAATCTTGAGGCTGCGCGAGATTTGGAACACCCTCGAAACCTACCATGAGGTTCGTCTCAAATCAAGAAAATGCGCGGAGCGGTCTATAAGCGTGAATATAACAAATTCGAGATCGTCTGGAGAGCATCGATGACATTTTCGATCGCTTCAACAAAGTGATTAATCGGATGAAGGTCATTTGGAATTGAATATTCTCGATGCGAAAATGCCACCCACCTCTTGGTTGCAATCAACACCAAGGAGTGGGAGATAAAGGCTACCGCCATTGAGGAGAGCGTCAACCTCTCGATCGACTTTGGAGCTGCTCTATAGCAAGCTTAAGACTCATGAGATCAAGAGGATTGATCATCCCAAGAAGGAAAATATGGCCTTGGTAGCGGACCGCTCAAGAGAGCTTCGATGGGTCTTACGAGTCTTCTTACGGATTTTAAACTTCTGGTTTATCTGCAATCCATGAAGAGGAGTTTGAGAGTCTTCACGAGGCGAGTTAGCCCTCATAGTCGAGAAAAGCCACACGGGCCTATAACAATATGAGAAACAAAAGAGAGGAGGTCCGTGACTTGCTATGAGTGTGGTGAGCTTAATCACATCAAGACAAAGCGCCCCAAGTTGAAAGGAAAGAGCAACCACAAGGAAGGAAAGCCGACTTGGAAGAAGCCTCAATGGAACAAATCAAGATTTGATCTTGCCAAGCTCACAAAGGCGACTCAGGGTTCTTGCCGCTTTTGGGAACAATCCTTAGCGATGTGGACTCGGGGCGAGGATGACAAGGAGGAGGAGATCCTCAAGACAAGAAGAAGGGAAGGCCAAGGACTTCACGGCGTTTGCTTCATGGCCGACTCAGACGGCGTCGGCGGCGATGAGGATTACCGCGGAAGAGGAAGGACACGTGGTTAAATCGACTCATTTGTTCACGCCACATGACCGGGAGACTCAAGATGGTTCACCTCCTTCACGCGATCGACGGGTGATGAATTCATCACCTTTGGAGATGATAGGCAAGGGCGGATTGAAGGAGCAGGATCGATCGGGGTGAGCGACAAGTTCATCCTCAAGGGCGTCGCCCTTGTGGACAAGCTAAGGTTTAATTTGCTTTACGTCTCTCAACTTCTTGATGATGGCTATGAGACTAGATTTAAGAAAAATGCTTGTCGGGTGCTTGATTAAATTTGGTGAGCTTATTTTGGGATTACTAGAGTTGCTAGGATCTTTGGGTGATTTTTACGAATCTCTTCTTGGTTCTCTCAAGTGCTTAATTTCATCTTCTTCTTGAGTTACGGCTTTGCACCGTCGTTTGGGGCACATTGGTTTTGATCATCGGCGAGTTAGCAACCTTGAGCTCATGAGAGGTTTGCCTAAACTCAAAGCCGTCAAGGATCTTTGTATGTGCGCCACATGAGGCATGGCAAGCAAGTTGCCGCCTCACACCCATCGGTGACTATGGTCATGGTAGACGGACCAGGGACGATTGCTTCATATGGATCTTTGTTGGTCCCGCTAGGGTTCGGTCGATTGGTGGAAAATGGTACATTCTTGTCATAGTCGATGATTTTCTAGATACACTTGGGTGTTCTTTCTTGGTTGAAGGATGAAGCTTTTGATCATTATCATGATCTTGTTCTTCGTTTGGCTTGAACTTAGAGTGCCTTGAGAGCGATCCGCGATGACAATGGCACGGAGTTCAAGAATGCATCTTTGCTTCCTTTTGTCTTTGGCGTGGAATTGAGCATCAGTTCTCCTCCCCACGTCCCTCAACAAAATGGCGTTGTGGAAAGGAAGAACAGGACTCTAGTTGAGATGGCTAGGACAATGCTAGATGAGTATAGCACTCAGGAGGTTTTGGGCGAAGCTATTTCTCTTGCTTGCCATATTACAAATCGTGTCTTTTTGAGACCGTCTTTGGGCAAGACTCCTTATGAGCTTCGTTTTGTAGAAAACCCTCTGTCTCGCACTTTGAGTCTTTGGATCCAAGTGTTTTATTCTCAAGGCGGAAATCTAGATAAATTTGAGTCAAGAACTTTTGATGGTTTATTTACGGGTTATCCTGCTCATTCAAGGGGTTTCGAGTTTTTAATCTTTGAAACTAACTTTGGTTCGGAGACATGCAATGTCACTTTTGATGAGACTAGCCACAGGCTAGATCGGATATTTGGGTGATACAGGTGTGAGAGTATATTTGTAGAGGAAGATGATGATGGACTCGATGATACTCTTCCACTGCTGCTTTGTTGACATTCCTATTCTGCACAAGAACCGCCGTGACTACTTCGCCTTGGTTGAGGCACTGCTGCATCTTCATCATCGGCGATACTGCGGAGTCGAAGAGGTACTTTCTTCTCGGTGCGCCACTTCACATTCAAAAGCGACATCCATGGGATCGGATGATAGGTAATATCCATGAGCAGTCACTCGCTCCGGTATCATGATCCAAACCTCTATTCTCATTACCTTTTGTAGCTTCTTTTGAACCCGCGATATATCACATGCTTTATCTCGATTCGAGTTGGATCAATGCCATGCATGAGGAGTTAGAGAATTTTGAGAGGAATAAGGTTTGGAACCTAGTAGAACCTCCTAGTGGTCATAATGTTATAGGAACCATTGGGTCTTCAAAAACAAACAAAATGAGGATGGTTACGTGGTTAGAAACAAGGCTAGGTTAGTAGCTCGGGGTTTTAGCGAGTTGAGGGTTAGATTTTGATGAGACCTTTGCTCTGTTGCTAGACTAGAAGCTATTCGCATTCTTCTTGCATTTCTTTGCCTCTAAGGGCTTTAGATTATATCGGATGGATGTTAAGAGTGCCTTTACGAATGGTTTTATAGAGGAGGAGGTTTATGTTAGGCAACCCCAGGGCTTTGAGAATCCCAGAACCCACATCATGTCTTCAAGCTATCAAAGCCTTGTATGGTCTTAAACAAGCCCCTAGAGCACAGTATGATAGACTTAAGACCTTCTTGCTTAAGAATGATTTTGAGATGGGTAAGGTAGACAAGACCTTGTTCATTCTTAGGCGTGGCAATGATTTCTTACTTGCTCAGTTCGTTGATGATATTATCTTTGGTGGTTCTTCTCATGCTCTTGTTTCTAGCTTTTACGAGACTATGTCCGGAATTTGAGATGAGCATGATGGGAGAGCTCAATTACTTTACAGGGCTTCAAATCAAGCAATGTAAGGAAGGATCTTCATCCATCGAGACGAAGTATACTAAGGATCTGCTCAAGCGCTTGACATGGGTGGCTGCAAGCGATCGCCACTCCATGGCGACTTTGGCGCTTTGGATCGGATGAGGAAGGAGAAGCCGTGGATCAGCGCGAGTACCGCAATGACATGATCGGCTCCCTCACATACTGCGGCATCAAGACCGGACATCCACTTCACGATGCGCCTCTGCGAGGTTTGAGCGTCTCAGAACTTCCCATCGCCAGCGATTAAGCGCATATTCGGTATTTACACTCTACCCTCGGTATGGCATTTGGTACTCTGTTCTTCTTCTTTATCCATTCGGGGTTTTGATTACGATTTTGCGGTTTGTCGACGATAGGAAGAGTACCTCGGGCACTTGTCACTTCCTAGGCACTTCTCTTGTTTCTTGGTCTTCTAGGAAGCGGTCCTCATTGCACAATCTCTGCTTTGAAATTTGAGTATGTAGGCTGCTTTGCTAGTTCTTTGTAGTCGATTTTGTGGATGGTATCCACTCTTAAGGACTCTGGGTTAAATTTTGCTAGTGTTCCTCTTTTACGTGATAACATACGCTATTAACATTGCTAAGAACCTGTGCAACACTCTAGGACCAAGCACATAGACATTAGCTATCACTTCCTTAGAGACCATGTCGAGAAGGGTGATATTGTGCTACACTTAGTGGAGTCAGAGGCTCAATGGTGATATCCTCACCAAACCTTTAGACCCAACTAGGTTTGCCACCTTAAGAAGCGAGTTAGGGGTAATTTATCCCTATGGGTTGGTTTGAGGGGGAGTTCGATCTTTTCTGATCTTACCTTGTTCTTTTGATCTTTTATTGTTCTTTTTCTGAACTTGTTGATCTTTTTGAACTTTTTAGGTTTTTAGGCTTTTTATTGCATCGCATTGTATCATATTGCATTCATATGTAAAATACTTCAAGTGGTTTGAAAAATCCAAAAAGATGCATTGTAATATAAAATTTTCTGCTTATCTTTTAAAATTGATGAAGCTTTGCCTATTTCAATTCTTGCTCAATGCCATGTCTAGTTCCTTGACTTGCTAGAATTATCATGCTTTTACATGTGTAGCTAAGTCTTTGCTATATGAGCTAGAACTTTAAAACAACTCAAACTAAAAATTGCAATTTGTGGATGTTTTAGCGAGTTGCGCAATTAGTGCTCCTCTTGTGACATTGGCCCTGTCAGAATTGCTTTGTTAACTCTTTGATCTAAAATTGACCATTACTTGAGCTCTTGTGTTCTTGAGATTCTAAAACTGCTCATGTGAAAAATGAAAATCAAGATTGTCTTATACTTAAAATGTGCCAAACTATTCTTACGAGACTGCTTGTCAAATGACATGAACTTGGAGATAGTTTGATGATCGAACGATCTCATGGGATTGCTTGTCAAAAATGACATGAACCTCAAGATTTGTCATACAGTAGAAGCTTAGAAAGAGTTTGTGGATGGCTCCTAGTCCGGATCTTCTTTACTAAGATATACCTTTAATCAACTTTTGGTGAAGCTTAGGATGAGTTTGTGGATGGCTCCTAGTCGGGATCTTGTCACTAAGTTAGATCATTAGTCAACCTCAATATTCAATGCAAATGAGAAAAATATTGACAAATGGGCGTTTACAAAAGATTGAGCAAAATGATTCAATACGGGACTTGATTGACTCTTAAATGTGGTCTTTGTTAGATTTTTGATCTCACTTTGACATTTTGACATGGCCAATTTCACTTTAGGATCCTGTTGATGAACTTCTTTGAATTTGAGCGTTGCTTAAATTGATCAAATCTATTGCTTTACTTTTGAGCCTTGGTGCTTAGCTTTGATATATATGTCTTACCATGATCTTGCTAGCAGCATCGGGCTTGATATGTTGTTTGTGCAATATTAGAAATGCTAGCTAGTTCTTTTGGGTAATCTCCAAAGCTTCTTGTAATCAAAATTGAAAAATACAAAAATGAAGCCACTCCATTGCACTTCATGCATACTTCTTTTTTTGCTTCCTTCTTCATTACGCAAATTGCTATCTCGGATGAGAGGAAGGCGTGATTCCTTGATGACTCCATTGTCAAAGGGAGAAGATATTTCGATGTTGGGAGAAGTTTATACAAAGGGAGAAAGTTGGAGAATTTGAAATTTTAAAATCAGGGGATCATAGTGAGGGAGTTTTGAATTGCATTCTTATTGTCTTATTGACTCTTACGAACTTGAATTGCATTTATTACTCCTCACAATGATCAAAGGTCAATTGAACAATTGTTCTTTCATATGGACCTTAAGTGAGATTTTGACTTTTAAAATCAAAGTTTTTATGCTTTCTTTTGCCTTATCTCACTTGTCTATGCTATTACGATGCCGACTTGGTCATTTCCATTGCTTTCTCTTGCTTATGGACCAAGTTGTGCCTTTGTCGCAACGAAAGTATTTTACTTTTCAAACCTTCAAATTACATTTTACGGATTATTGCCAATGTGTTCATCAAGGGAGATTGTGGATATCATGGGGATATGCTCGGATCTTAGGATGATGTGACAATTGGCAATGGCGTTAATGGTTTGTCGTTTCACGGGTTTTCGACAAAGTTTGACCTTTATTCGAACTTTACGGGCGGGCGGTCTGACCAAGCCATAGCACGTGGTCCGTCCGACCGGTCCCAAATCGATCGGACCGTAGTGACCAAAAGTGGTCAAAACAAATTTGGGCCAAAAATAGAGGTGTAGGCAAGTGAGGGATCCCATTGTTCTTGCTCCCATAATTTTTGGAGTCTCGATAAAAGTTCTATTGGTTTAAAGTTTCCAGTGGGTTTGGATTTTGGGGTTGAAAATTGGCTAAGTCCTTCTGGCGGTCGGACGGCCTTTGGCGGCGGTCCGGCCGGCAAGGCCAGCGATCGAGCCGGCCACGAGAGCGATCGGCCGACCATCACATCGAATGTCGCCCTTCGTGGCGGCGTTGCTCATGGTTAGGTCAAAGTCATGAGTTTGATGCATATGTGTTGCATGATGCATGTTTTGACTAACGTGGGTCAAGTTGTGAAGAACTTGTTCCGGTTCGATTTGCTTGTTTATTGTTGTGCGGGTTGCTTGGTGGTCAGCGACGGTCAGCGGCGAGGATGATCGGGACTAGGCTTGGAGAGCTGAGGTCGAGCGATCGGCGATGCGGGTGAGTCAATGAACTCAAGTGTAGTGCGAGAATAGACAAGGATGACCGAGCAGGCGATTCGGTGCGGCCAGTTAGATCAAGCGGCGCGAGTCGGTGCAAGTGCCATGGTGGTTTCGGTGGGGCCGGATGGGAGAGACTTGCCGACATGGAGGCGGTGATCAACCTACGTGGCGAACATGCGAAGTGCTTGCGAAGATGGACTCGGTCTTGGAGAAGGACCGAGAAGAATATTTTGGTAATCTTACCAAATATCACCTTAGTGACCTTTGCCTACCCACAGCGCAAGGCAGGCGCAAGAGAAGCGGTTTAGGTTAAGAGGTGTTGTAGGCGGCGCTTTAAAATGCGTGCGTGTGTGACCCGTTTGTGTTGGGCCTTAGCGGAGCCCATTTGAGTTAATCTTCTAGAAGGTCTAAGTCTCCACTATAAATAGAGGAGGAGGTGGTGCACCCCTTCAACTCTTTTATCATTGTTGAAACCCTAGTTTTGGCTTAGGGAGAGGATTAGTGGAGGTTAGGGCTCTAGAGTTTTGATTTAATCTTGTGCTCTTGGATTGAGCTTTGTCCTCCATTGATGGAGTGGTACGTAAACCCAAACCTTATCAATCAATCCAAAGAAAGCTTTGATCAAAGATGTGTCTCTTTGCCCTTCTTCTCTCTATTTGGTGATTTTGAGTCTTTCTTTGATTAGCATGTTTTTGATTGATTTCTTTACATGATATAGCTTGCTGTGACATGTGGGAACACATCTAAGATCATCTTGATCATCAATCACCCACGAGCAAGTTTTTGGGTCACGTTTTCGTTTTGACTCGGTTTTGAACCATCCATCTCTCAAACTGAAAAATGTCGTAACTTCTCCATGGATCTCCATGATCTTCGATTGGAATAGGTTCTGACATCCTAGAAGGTGTGTTCCAAGTTTCATGAAGTTTGGAGTTGTAGATCAAAAGTTAGACCTATTTGCAACCGTTTTTGGTGATTTCACTGTTCATCAATTTGGAGGTCGAGACCGCCCTAGCTAGAGTCGGACCGCCCCTTGGAGAGGTCGGACCGCCCACAATAGAGGTCGGACCGCCCTACTCTTAGGAAATTAAGTTTTGGTTGTTTTTGGTTGTTTTGCTTCGGGGTTTTGATTGGATTCAATCCTAGTCTTCCGCTGTACTGGTATATCGATCTTCATAGCTTCTATAGCTATTGGAGTGAAATTTGTGTTGAATCTAATCGTGGTTGAAAAAGTGAGCGTGCTCCTATTCACCCCCCCCCCTCTAGTCGCCTTTTCGGTCCAACAACCTCTTGCTAATCATATCATATATGACCCTTGTTTGTTGGGTGATATCTTTATGCTCTGGCTTCTAACACTATACCTCAAGGCTCAAAACCGTTTTGATAGCATTGTCAAGTTAAACTAATACTATTGGGTGTCCAACACCCACTCCATCTTATTAAGATAATTAATGGCACTCTACTTTGTTAGACCTACCTATTAACGATCAAAATCGTGATAGTCGCAGCAATTGGAAAGACATCAGATTAACTTAATTTTTCTTAGGGATACTATTCTACCATGTTAAAACATCTAATGATAAAACATGATCACATAGCATGACAGGAATAAACATTCACATATAATAAAATTAAACTGTGAAATAGTATAACCCTCAACATGACGATCTCTATCACCATGTTTCCTGTCCTCCGACCATCATGTTTGAAATCTCCGACACCATTTTTCTACTAAGCAATTACCCCTAAGAGCTAGTAATGAATTACATACGACAATTACCAAGCATCACATGATGACACATAGAACATTATACAATAATACGTAGCTCGATGGCTATCTCACAATTTGACACGCAAATCATGAGAAATCCATACATGCATCACATACACAATGGGCTATACTATTCACATCAATCCCTACAAAAACTAGTTATGTATAGAATCCAATTCTATCAGGCAATATGAACACATATTACCATATAATGCGGCTACGACCACGACGGTCCCGCTAGCTGGTTAGCGGGCGGGGTTCGAAGGGGCAGTCAAGACATGAATCTCATTCAGGTAATCAAGCCATGGAAATCATTGGATTAATCATATTAACCCTATTCCGAGCCAATCTGATCACTGTCTTGATACTACCACGCACTGCTGCATACTCCGATGGCGGAATTTTGACCGGTAGAAGTATTATGCAAAGCACTCGTAAACAAGCGCAATAAACCATCATGTCTTTTTAGCTCATACCTCCTCGAAAATCCATTTATTATCGCAGAAAATCGATCGATCTTATCGTGCAGTGTCTGGATCGTTCCATCCATATGAACCGATCCAGATTACCAGACCCGACCAGTAATAGATCCAATGTATACTGTCACATATCAAGTATATGTGACTGATCTAGATAAAAAATTATGCAGGATGGCTCTGATACCACTGAAGGGACACGGGTAGGCTACGCTAGCTGACAATTTAAAAATTCTACCACGTAAACCAGGATGCCATGCAAGCAAGAGATCATAGATCGTTACCACCAGACACGCAGTGCAGGTGAAGAAGAGTTGGATTAGCCTGGTGCAACTCTGGATATCTTGGGGATATGCTTCAGATCTTAGGATGATGTGACAACTGGCAATGACGTTTACAGTTTATCGTTTCACGTGTTTTCGGCAAAGTTGACATCTTTGTTAGGCTATAAGCGATACGGCCGTAGGGGTGGCGGTCGACCGATCTGACCGTCGAGCCGGCATTGGTGGCGATCGAGGCCGGCGATTCTGAAAGTGAGATTTGAGCTGGACCAAAAATAGAGGGTGTAGGCAAGAGAGGGGATTCTATTACACTTGGTACCATAATTTTTGGAGTCTCCAGTCAAAAGTTCTATTGGTTTGAAATTTTCAGTAGGTTTCAGTTTTCAGAGGTTGAAAATCGGCTAAGTCATTCTTGGCGATCGAGGCCGGCCCGATGGTGGCGGTCGACTGGCCCGGCGGTGGGCGGTCGGATCGGCCACAGAGGCGATCTAACGAGTCTTCACTTAGGTTAAATGCGCCCGTCGTGGCGGTGATATTCGTGTGTTAGGTCAAAGTCATGAGTTTCAGGGCATATATGGTGCATGATGCATGTTTTGACTAACATGGGTCAAGTTGTGAAGAACTTGTTCTCAAATTCGGTTTATTTGTCTATTGTTGTGCAGGTTGCTTGGTAGTCAACGACGGTCAACGGCGAGGATGATCGGGACTAGGCTTGGAGAGGCGAGGTCGAGCGATCGGCGATCTTGGGTGAGTCAATGTACTCAAGCGTGGTGCAAGATGGACAAGGGTGACCTATTAGCTAATCCGAGGCGCAAGATGGCGCTAGATGTAGCTAGTTAGGTCAAGAGGAGATAAAGACGGCGCTTTAAAATGCGTGCGTATGTGTCTCGTTTGTTTTGGGCATTAACGGGAGCCCAATAGAGTCAAACTTCTAGAAGGTCTAAGCCTCCACTATAAATAGGAGAGGGAGGTGGTTGCACCTCTTCTTCGCCTCTTTTGTAATTCTTGTAAACCCTAATTTTCTTAGGGAGAGCTTTGGTGGAGGCTAGGGTTCTTGATGTTTAATGTGATTTTCGTGCTCTTGGATTGAGTTGTAATACCCCGAAAACGGATCGGTAAATAGAGGTTCAGTCAGAGGAGAAAAATGCAAAGAAAGGAATATAAATTCTGAGAAAAGAGGGGGGTTTTCGCATTTTCGACAACTGGGCGCATGACAGCCAGTGGCCCAAGAGGAAAGGCCGGCCCAGGGGGCGGCCAAGGGGGAGGCGCCCCAACCCTAGCCGCCTCCCCCACTCCTTCCTCTCCTCCCCTAGAGCCGCCACCTCTATTCCCCTCCTCCCCGGTGTTCCTTGCTGCTCCTTGATGGCGTCTCGCTGCTGCGGAGATCCCCAGTGTCGCCCCCAAGCTCTCCCCCGAAGCTGTCTCCTTCCAACGGCGTCGCCGCCCGTTCGCCGGCGATCTTGTGGCCGGTCTTGGAGAGGGAAGGGAGGAGAAGGGAGGGAGGTTCTTGGGAGGTGGATCCATGTCTCCCTGTAGATCTTCAAGGGTAACGAATGTTTTAGTGGTAGTTTGATTCGGTTTTATTGATTAATGGTGGATTAGATCTAAATCGGGTTCTGTCCTGGAGATTCCAGAGCGCATCTGTCTTCTTGCGCGGCCAGTTTCGACCCTTTAGAGGCCGAATCTCGGGTTGACTTCTCCTAGAGATATGTTCCTGGTTTCATTAGCTTTCTTTTGGCACCTGGATAACGAATTTTCACCCAGTAGTTTAAAAGTTATGACTGTTTTACCACGTACTGCTCTGTCTGTCAGAAATTCTGGGTATAGTCGGTTGCACCTAGGTTTTGATCTAGTTAGAGTCAGAATCAGGTCGGCCACCCAACTAGGTTTATGAAGCTAATTTCACCATGTTTCCAAGCTGATACATATCACTTTATTTGGATCAGTGGTGTAAAAGTTAGAGCCTTTTCTTTAGGGCTGTTCTGAATTCTGGGCAGACTGCAGCTATAGTTTTTCATTGGATGGTTAGACCTCTGTTTTGGCCGAATTAGAGTTTACCATCAACTAGAGTTTCGTAACCAGTTAAGTTAAGAAAAGATGAGCACTGGTTTCAGGTCTTTTGGACTTACGGTTTTTTATTGGTGAATTTTCTAGTAAAACTGCCAGATTAGGGATATTTGGATTGTTTGGGTAAATTGATCAAATTGAACCTTTTGTTTGGTTGGTTTGGTTAGAGATTGTGGGAGGTCACGTGCAGCATTACCTTACTCGTTTGTCCTCATTTCGATTATTTTATATTGTAGGCGGTGAAGCGGTGAGTGGAGGGGTATCTCAATTACCACCCAACCCGTTGCAGCGCGGCAGGCAAGTAACTTGTATACTATGATTGATGCATTATGTGATGTGTGAATGAATGAATATATTTGTTCGTACTTGTAGATGAATGCCATGTGTATCTTTTCATTTATGATTATTATTCAATCTTGCCATGAATTCACATCATGACATGCATAAATTACTTTTGTAAGACCCATCAATTCCAGTATGGGCACTTGAAAATCCCATCAATTCGGAATGGATGCGTGAGTCCACCATTCCAATGTGGGCCGCGTTACGTGAGTCCACCATTCCAATGTGGGCCACGTTGGACGGCCGTATGAAACGTTCTTCATACGGTTACTTTAAGTGAACACCGACGGGTGTTTCACTCGCTATACCGGTATATGCTACAATATGTCCAATTCCTTCAATGCATCATTCCATTACATCCATTCATAAGAATTGTTTCCAATAAATGTTCAATCTGTGATAATGTATATGTTTCATTGGATGTTGATTGTTACTTTCAAGTGCTTACTGAGTCTTTGGCTCATTCTTGCTTTGTTGTTTTATTTAGGTAAAAGACAAGGAAGAACGGTTTTCATGGTGGGTAGAACAACATGATGCACTCACTTCCATAATCCAAAACATTTGAGAAATTAATATTGTCTTCGATTTATACCTGGTGTTGAATTGTATTAAGCCAACTTGGCAGTTTTTACCATATCTCTCTGAAATGTTTATTTCAAATCCGTTGATTAAACTGTTGATGATTTCCTGTTCATGTATATACTTTAGGTACGCCAATTCTAGTAATACTTATTGTTGCAAATTGTCTAAAGATTAGTGGTTGTAGGTGACATCTTGACTTCCTTATAGTCAGGGTGTTACATGAGTATTGTTCTCCATTGATGGAGTGGCTGTAAGCCCTGATCATATCAATCAATCAAAGGAAAGTGTGATCAATGTTTTATCTCATTGTGTTCTTTCTCTCTATTTGATGATTTTAGGTCTTTCTTTGATCCGTGAGTTTTTGCTCGGTTTCTTCATGTGATCTAGCTTGCTGTGACGTGTGGGAATCTATCTAGGATTCTCTTGATCTTCAATCACCCACGAGCAAGAGCTTTGACCTAGTTTTGGTTTTGACCCGGTTTTGAACCCTTCTTTGATCAAACGAAAAAGTATCTTGATTCCTCCAAGAATTATCACAATTTTCGATTGGAATAGCTTTCTAATATCATAGAGAAGGTGTGTTCCACGTTTTATCAAGTTTGGATTAGTAGATCAAAAGTTTTATTTATTTTCATCTTCGTCATCGGGGCTGTTCTTCTGTTCTGGAGGAAATCGGTCAGACCGCCCAAGGCCAGAGGTTAGACCGCTAGGGAATCACTCAGACCACCCAAGGTCAGAGGTCAGACCGCCAGGGAATCGGTCAGACCGCCCAAGGCCAGAGGTCAGACCTCCAGTGCATTGAATTGTTTCAATCTTTGTTGTTTTTGTCGTATTGCTTACGGGTTTTTATTGAATTCAATATTAGTCTTCCGCTGTACTGATATACTGATCTTCATAGCTTCTATAGCTACTGGAGTAAAGTTTTATTGATCCATTATTTGTCAAAAAGTGAGCGTACTCCTATTCACCCCCCCTCTAGTCACCTTTTCGGTCCAACAAGTGGTATCAGAGCCCGGTTAGTTCAATCTTGATCTTAACCAGTCACTGAACTTGGCGATGGATAGATACTCCACAAAGCCGCATATCTTCGATGGGTACGACTATGCCTATTGAAAGAATCGCATGCGAGTCTTCCTTGAGAGCGAAGGACACGCTATATGGGAGGTTATTCGAGTCCCGCTCATTGTCGGGACCCAAATATGCAAATCTGGACCCTCTGTGTATAATGCACTAGTCCAGGATCACGCTAGTGCACACAGTGGCAACATCGATGAAATATCATTTCCATATGCAAAGATGACTAATAAATAGACAAATAACAATAATTATCAGAGTAAAGACCTTAAGGTCAAAGCTTACAATTAATGCCTCACAAGGCAAAGGGCTCAATAAAGCTGCAGTGAGCGAAGCAGGATAACCGGTGAAGCCCATCCATATGCCCACGAGGCAATCGGTGGGGTAGCGACCTAGTTCTCCACGATCCTTGAGGTAGACCTTGTTGGTGATGATTCTTCCACTACATTGATTGTTTATAGCAAGAGTGAGTACACACCGTACTACATAAGTCATACCACGAATGCAATTTATAGATGATGGCTTATTCCAAAGAAATGGCTTACGTGGTTATTTTGCGAAAATGCAACATTTGCAATTGAATACAAATAATAGATTGAAAGCATAATTCAAAACAAATAGACAATAATAAGTTAACAATTGATTTCACAAAGGACACAGTCTAATCAAGTTATTCACACAGTTGCACAAGTTATCTCACACGGTGACCCTTCCCAATTGTTTTTATGAAAATCTACCCCTCGTGTGAAATTCCGAGCATGTCCATAGCAGGGGCGGCTATTGAATAGATTGATTAAACACTCTGCGAGTTTGTACACTTTACCCACGATACAATCGGTGTAGCGATCAGCGACCATAACAAAACCTTTGAAACTTCATCTCAAACAATGACACTCTGGCGTGCTTTCTGCCGTCAATTTGTACACCTGACCCTTGGAGCGACACACACCATTGGGCGGGGATCGGCCGAACCGTCCATGATGTGACATATCACACCTCGGCCCATCCACGGCTTAAATACAACCTGAGTTGTCAATGTCAAGACTCCATAACTTACTAAGTCAGGCCCAGCCCATACTAGGCATGTGGTCGTACAGTAAGGCCAGTTCAATGGCGCACAAAGTTAAGTCCTTAATTGACTAAGGCAAGACTTCGGTTTAACCCAAATCACAAAGTTTATAGCACCACGCTCCACCGTTCACACAGAATCCACCACTTGCCTCAGTCTAAATCTTTTCCCACCCTGTTGGTTAAGTGCAACACATGCCATCAATGAGTAACAGCACACAGCACACACAGTTTCATCACACAGTTTCATAGTCACTTAGTCAAGTTTATAATTGCGACTCAGATGAAATGATGACTCGTGGCATGGCTAAGCAGTCTAATCGTATCTAACCAACCCACGTTGGTGCTACGATAATACCAACTAATAATGAACCAACCTAGGGTGACAAAAGATCATGGCATACAATAGACAAGGTGGATATAACAAATTGGATTAATAACTATCCCAAAAGCATTTAAATAAATACTTGAAATAGAATGCAATACATTGAAACAAAGTATTTTGAAAACTGGGTTCAATATGATCAAAGGTATAACTTGCCTTGCTATAGCAATGATGGTCTTTATTTATCTTCAATCTTCTACTTCCTTGATCTTTAGCTCCTTCAGACGATTCTGGTACTTCAACGTCTAACGATAAAGAAAATGCAAAAACAACTAAATTCAAAAGACAAATCAAATAAACTCCAAATTGAAATTGAATGGTACTGGAAGATAGATATTGAATTTAGATGAATGTAGAAATTTGAATGGGTTCAATCGGAATTCGGATGCAAAAGATATGGCCTCTGGAAGATCCAATCTAAAGAAAATAACCTAAATTGGAAATTCTGGAATTTCTGAATTATTTTTCTATTGAAAAATCCAGAATAATGACGTCGGCTGATGTCAGCGTCGAAATTCCGAATTAAAATAAATCCGGGAAAATGGCAGAGAGGCTGACAGGTGGGACCCACGGTCTATAGACCAAGTCCTCGGGTTAGGGCTTTGGTTCATGGTGGGTTGGGTTCATGGAACAGTGCTGACAAGGTGGGGTCTAGTTGTAAAAGCACGGCTCATGGTGAACCATGTCTACACTTATTTCGGTTTAAGGTCAGGGTTAGGTGTCGCTTACATGGCACACACATGGCATGCCACAGGTATATGAGTGGTGTCGGGACCCAAATATGCAAATCTGGACCCTCTGTGTATTCTGCACTAGTCCAGGATCACGCTAGTGCACACAGTGTCAACATTGATGAAATATCACATCCATACAACGAATATAAGAATAAACGAGTACATTTAAATAACAAATAACTGTTGGGACCTTATGGTCGAGTGTTACATTTATTAAGCCATGCAAAGTGACAATAAAGAAATAAAGCTGCGTGAAGCGAAATAAACTCGGTGGCTCCCATCAATTTACCACGAACAGCAGGCGGGATCAAGACCCTAACGTTCAACCTTCGTAGAACTCTTCTTCAAAAGCGGTGACGACTCCTCCATACATTGATTTGTTTAGCAAGAGTGAGTACACACGTACTACATAAGTCATACCACAGAATGCATTTATACATGATGGCTTATTCCAAAGAAATGGCTTACGTGGTTATTTTGCGAAATGCAACATTTGCAATTGAATACAAATAATAGATTGAAAGCATAATTCAAAACAAATAGACAATAATAAGTTAACAATTGATTT
Organism: Hsuehochloa calcarea; assembly: GCA_036346395.1. Taxonomy (NCBI): domain Eukaryota; kingdom Viridiplantae; phylum Streptophyta; class Magnoliopsida; order Poales; family Poaceae; genus Hsuehochloa; species Hsuehochloa calcarea. The sequence continues at coordinate 26,102,188 of CM070610.1, read as the reverse complement.
CACAAAGGACACACAGTCTAATCAAGTTCTTTCACACAATGAACAAGTTATCTCACACGGTGACCCTTCCCAATTGTTTTATGAAAATCTACCCCTCGTGTGAAATTCAGAGCATGTCCATAGCAGGGGCGGCTATTGAATAGATTGGTTTAAACACTCTGCGAGAGGTTGTACACTTTACCCACGATGAAACCAACGGATCGAGTTGATCACAACAAAACCTTTGAGACTTCATCTCAAACAATGACACTCTGGTGTGCTTTCTGCCGTCAATTTGTACACACGACCCTTGGAGCGACACACACCATTGGGCGGGGATCGTGAACCGTCCGCGATGTGACATATCACACCTCCGACCCATCACACAGCTTAAATACAACTGAGTTGTCAATGTCAAGACTCCATAACTTACTAAGTCGGGCCCGGCCCATACTAGGCATGTGGTGCGTGCAGTAAGGCCAGTTCAATGGCGCACAAAGTTAAGTCCTTAATTGACTAAGGCAAGACTTCGATTTTAACCCAAATCACAAAGTTTAATAAGCACACAGCTCCACCATTCACAGAATCCACCACTTGCCTCGGTCTAAATCTTTTCCCACCACATTGATTAAGTGCAACACATGCCATCAACGAGTAATAGCACACACACACACAGATTCATCACATAGTTCCATAATCACTTAGTCAAGTTTATAATTGCAACTCTCACATGAAATGATGACTCGTGGCATGGCTAAGCGATCTAATCGTATCTAACCAACCCACGTTGGTGCTACGATAATACCAACTAATAATTAACCAACCTAGGGTGACAAAAGATCATGGCATACAATAGACAAGGTGGCATAACAATTTGGATTAATAACTACACCCAAAAGCATTTAAATAAATACTTGAAATAGAATGCAATACATTGAAACAAAGTATTTTGAAAGCTGGGTTCAAAATGATCAAAGGTATAACTTGCCTTGGAATAGATCTAGATATTGGTCTTGGTCTTGAGGTGCTCCTTCTTACGCAAAATTCCCAAAGTATCGGCGTCTACTACATAAGCGAGACAAAAGAAACAAAACAAATAAATAACAGAGGCAAAACAAACTCCAAAAATCAAATAAAATTCACCATTAAATAGATCTTAATTTTATATGAATTTACAAATTTGAATGGGCTCAATTGGACTTGGATGCAAAAGATATGGGCTTTGGAAGATTGGAAAATCAATTAAACCCTAAATTGGATTTTCTCGAATTTCCCGAATTAATTTTATAAAGGAAAATCGAATTATTGCGCAATGCTTGCGTCGGTAGAAATTTCGGAAAAAGAAATATATTAAAATAAAAGTCTTGACAAGTGGGACCCATGTCGTCGGTGGCTCGCTAAACTCACGGTGGTGGGTCCACCGAAGCCGAAACAAAGCTGGCGCGATGGTGGACCACGCGAGCCTGTGGCCAGTCTTGATCTGGCGCCACGCGTTGCACACGTAAGCGACAGAGCGCGAGGGCCAGCGGCGGTGGCGTGTCATGGCCGCGGCGGCGCGAGGACCAAGGGTATCACCGTGATCGGCGCGATCGCCGGCGACCAAAGGTACGAGCACTCCTTGCGCTATTGCGCACCTAGTCTTGACCTTACGGCGGTGAGTGAGGCGGCGGCCGGCGGTGGAGAAAAGCGGAGGCGAAGTCACGGCTATTGTCGGACGGCGGCGGCGATGGGACTCTGGCGGCGAAGCGCTGGTGGCTGGCGACAAGAGCCCAAGGAAGCGATCGGCGGCGGCGGACGGCGGCAGCGGTGGTGCAATCGATGGCGGCGACACGGCGAGAACCTTTGGCGAACAATTCTGGCGCTACAAGGGCTTGGGAGGGCAATTGGGTGAGGGTTTTGGAGAGAAATGCGGCGATTCTCGGGGACCTACTTATAGGTGTGGGGCGGCCTCGGTGGCGTCTTGTGGCGGAGATCAAAGCGCCGAAAGCAGTGGCGCGCGAGAAGCGGGGATAAAGCAGTTGAAGTTTGAATTTGAGCGAATTCGGTGCGGACGAGATAAGCGGAAGTTTGGTTAGAAATCCGGGGTTTTAGTTAGCGAAAGCGGCCTTGGCGCGAGACACGGTCGCGAAATGGCGGAAGGAGACGAGTGTGGCGAGGCAGCGACCTCGTCGGAGGCCCAGCGACGAGAGAAGAAGCCCGGCGCGAAAGCGGCGGCAGCGCCGGGCGATCGGGATCAAGACGTGGGATCAAGGCGGGAAGCGGCGGCGAGACGTGTGAGCGTCGCGATCATCAGTGAAGGACACCTGGCGGAGATCCAGTGGCTCAAAGCGGAATGGAGGCTGCGGGAGTGGGCGGGCGATGGAATAGTCTTGGGCTTGGCCCGATCTTTATTCGAAAAGATTTAAAATAGGTTTTCTTTTAAATAAATCCGAGAAAATGCAAATAGCAATTAGAAAATAGCAAATGACTTTGGAAAAATTCGAGAAAATTCTATAAAATATATCCAAGCATATAGAATCTAAATAAAATAGTTTTGACAATTGTTGATGTTGGGATTAAGCACATTAAATCAATTTGTCCTTAAAGTCCATATTAAGCTTTTTAAATTAATATTCAAATAAATCCAAATGGTGAATTTTCTTGCTACCAATATTTAAAAGATTTTAAAAGCTCGAAAATTGGGATGTTACAAACCTCCCCCTTAAGCGAATCTAGTCCCGAGATTAGGCTAATAGAGAAAAGGCTAGGAACTCGGCTTTTAACTCTTCTTCACGTTCCCGTTGCTTCTCCTTACAGTGGTTACTCCTTTGGACTTTGCAAAGCGAGCGGTCTTGCTTACAGTGCGGCGCTCTGCGACATCAAAATCTGACAGTTTGCTCTTTGTATGTGAGATCTTCCTTGATTCAATTGACTCCAGCAGAGTGCGCTCTTACAGCACACGAAGACACTTCTTGGTGAGAGACATGAAAGACATCATGCACTCCTGCTACTTGTTGTGGTAGCTCAAGCTGATGCATAACTTCTCCACGGCGTTCCAAAACCTTGAATGGACCCACATACCTTGGAGCAAGCTTCCCTTTGGTGTGGAATCTCTTAACACCTCTGGCGGAGTAACTCGAAGATACACAAAATCCTCGGTTCAAAGCTGAGGTCACGGCAGCGATTATCGGCATAACTCTTTTGCACTGGTGGGCTATCTTTAACCTCTCTCGATCATAGCAACTTGTTCTTGACTTCTGAATAATATCGGCCCGAACACTACGTTCATTTGTCTCGACCAATTCAGCGGAGTTCTGCGAGCACGACCGTCTGAGCTTCAAATGGTGACATCGCAAGCGGCTTGATAAGCTGTTGTTGTCGAGAATTCGCATCGGTAAACTTTTATCCCAAGCGGTAGCATTAGCTAAGGCACGGGCTCTCAACATATCTTCTAATATCTGGTTGACTCTTTGATCTGTCCATCATGCATGGATGATAAGCGATCTAAAATTGAGATGAGTTCCCGGGCTTCATGTAGACTACGCCAAAAGCGAGAGGTGAATTGAGATCCTCGATCGACACTATCTTCTTAGGCACACCGTGCGGTGACGATTTTGACATATACAATTCCATAAGCGGTCTCTGAGTAAGTGGTTTTGGTGGCAAGAAATGGGCAACCTTAGTCAAGCGATCCACTATTACCCAAATCGAATCATAACTGATTGAGTCTTGGGTAATCCGGTAATAAAATCCATCCGATCTCTTCCCTTCCATTACGGTATCTTGGCGGTTGTAGCAATCCTGCTTTGGTCTCGATGTTCGGCCTTTACTTTCGACACCGTCGCATAAGGCAGCGAACTCTGCGACGTCTCGCTTTAAGTTTGGCCACAAAACTTATTCTTAACATCTGATACATCTTAGTGCTTCGGGGTGAATTGAATACTTTGAGTCATGGGCTTCCTTGAATCGGTTGTCTTAATCCATCCATATCGGTACCGAATCGTCCATTGATCCACAGTATATCACGATCATCTATGGTGAAGTCTTTAAATTTTCCTTCGACATCTTCTTCTTGAGATCGACAAACTCGAGAATCCTTAGGTTGAGCTTCACGAATCTGTTTCTCGAGTAGATTGCACTTCAAATTGGCCACAAATCCTTAGGAACAACTTCTAGTTGTAGCTTCAGAATTCCTCACGAAGTTACGAACACAACTCTTTTGCTTCGAGCATTGCGGTAGCTCTTACGACTCGGTGCATCTGCAACTACATTAGCCTTACGGGATGGTAATGGATTCCAAGATTATAATCCTTTATTAATTCCAACCATCTTCTCATCTCATGTTCAAATCGGTGAGTGAATATGTACTTGAGCTCTTATGATGCGTGTAGACTTCACGGCGATTCTGGATGAGATAATGGCGCCAAATCTTCAAGGCATGCACTCTGACTAATTCCAAATCATGGGTAGGATAGTTCTCTTCATGAGGCCTTAATTGCCTTGGCGCATAGCGGCGACTCTTCCTTCTTGCATAAGGACACATCCTAATCCTTGGCGAAGCATCACGGTGAATATCAAAATCCTTACTAATATCAAGCAAAACTAGCTTTGAGGTGAAGTCAAGCGTTTCTTCAATTCTTGAAAACTTTCTTCACAAGTTTGGGGTCCAAATAAACTTCTTCTCTTTCTTCAACAATTGCGTAAGAGGTTTAGCAATTGTTGAGAATCCTTCAATGAAGCGACGATAGTATCCTGCCATTCCCAAGAAACTACAAATTTGAGTAACCGTCTTGGGCTGCTCCCAATTCATTCTGACTTTAACCTTTAAGGGTCATTGCTACTCCTTGGTTTGTCATCACATGGCCAGAAAATCAACTTTCTTCTTCCAAAAGTCACACTTCTGAACTTGGCATACAAGCGATGTCCTCTGAGCTTCTCTAGGATTAATCTCAAATGTTGCGTATGTTCTTCTTCGACTTTGAGTATACCAAAATATCATCAATGAATACTACCACGAACTTATCCAAATATTCCATGAATACTTTGTTCATCATGTTCATGAAATAGGCGGGGCATTAGTCAATCAAAAGACATGACTAAAAATTCATAATGTCCATCTAGGGTTGAAAGCGGTCTTTGGTACATCCTTAGGACAAATCTTCAGCGATGGTAACTTTGATCGCGGTCGATCTTGGAGAATACTCGGCTCCTTTCATCAGTCGAACAAATCATCTATTACGGGCAATGGGTACTTGTTCTTGATGGTGACTTCGTTGAAGAGCGATAATCGATACACATTCTCATACTTCCATCTTTCTTCTTGACGAACAAAGCAGGTGCTCCCCATGGCGGCGAACTAGGTCTTACAAAACCTTTCTCGAGTAGTTCTTCTATCGCTTCTTCATTTCCACAAGTTCATCGTTGGCATCCGATAGGGTCTCTTGGAAATTGGTCTTTGTTCACGGCACTAGATCGATGACAAACTCAATGTCACGGTCGGTGGCATTCTGGTAATTCTTACGGAAATACATCTGGGTAATCTCGACTCTGGTACGTCTTCCAAAGCTGTCTTGGTGTTGACTACCAAATGTCCATCACGTCTTGAGGTGGCTAGAAATTCTACTTTCTTTCTGTGGTATCCTCAATTATCACGGCTCTTGACCACAATCTAGCAACTTGCTTTATGTTTGGATAACCAATCCATACCAAGGATGACATCTATAGTGCAGTGTCTAGAACTATTAGGTTGGCTAGAAACTCAACTCCGACTATGAGTAGCCTAGCTCCTAAACATCCAACTTTAGAACTTAGCTCTGCTCGGTATTGGACTAACAGTATGCTTAAGATGCATAACTTCCAATTTGTTCTTAGTTGCAAAATTCGAAAACAAGCGAATCTGAAGCTCGAATCAAGCAGGCGATCACAGTCTTGAATTTACTAGGAACTTACCCGATTACAGCGTCGGGTGCTTCTTGGGCTCCTTCTAGAGTGGCGTGGTTGACCGACCTCGACCAGCGATGGCGGTGCTCCTCGGATTGGCCGGTAGCTTGAGAAGTTCCTTGATGGTTGCCTTGTCTTGGCGTCTTGGTGGTGTGTTCCCAAGGTTGAAGCGTCTTTGGGTGATAGTCCCATTCTGCGGACATCGGTTGGCGAAATGCCACAGGTGGCGGCGGGTAAAGCAAACTCTGGTTGTATACGTGGGTTGCTTCTTGGATTGGGGTTGGTAGTGCGGGGTTGCGGAAGTTACGAGCAAGCTGGCGAGTCTTGAAGTTGGTGCGGTGGTGCAGCGAGTGCGTGGTGGAAAGCGGCTAAGCTGCGGTGGAATCATTCTTGCCCTCGGTGGGGTTGGTGACTTCCTTCTTTGAGCCATTCTGCGCTTCGATGATCTTCCAATTCCTTGCGCTTATCCTCTAGAATCAAAGCCTTGTTGATCAACTCTTGAAAATCGGGAAAGGTGTGGGCGATCAAGTTGACTTGAAGTCGATGTTCAATCCTTTGACGACTCGGCGAGCCTTGTCGGTGGCGACATCTTCTGCGACATATCGAGCAAGTTGAGAGAACTTGTTGAGGTAGTCGATCAGCGACATTCCTCCTTGCTTGAGAACACGAATTCATCCTTCTTTAGATCCATGATTCCTTACGGTACATGATCTTGGCGGCGATTGTGAACTCTTCCCAAGTAATATCTTGCGGCGTTCCATGCGCTTGCACAAAGTTTCCACCATTCGGCGACAATGCCTTCCATCGGTGAGGCGTGAGAACTTTTCATGATCGTTGCATTGAGTGATCGGCGGTTTTCTCTCAATAACACGAAGCCAATCATCGACTTCTCTTGGTGAGACATGTCGAGAAAAGGTTGGTGGGCGGGTCCTCATAAACTCCGCCAACTTGGATGATCCATTGTGACCATGAGCAAGCTGGGGCTCCATTGTGATCTTGATTGTTGTTGCTCGGTTATTCATAGCTTGCATCGATTCATCATGGTGTACATCAATTTGAGTGCAGTATCATGAATGCTCCAAAATTCTGCGAGATCATTGAAGGTGCTTGTGGTGGAATTGCTTCTCGGGGTTTTGCTCCGTCCTTACGATCTTTGGAGTATCGGAACCACTTGCGGCGACTTGCGAGTCTGAACCATCTGGTGAATCTCAAGGGTTAGATAAGGTAGCAAGCACGAGATAAGTTGTAGAACTAAGCGGGGTAGGTAAAACCCAACAACATATTTTAAGAAAGCTCAAGCTGAAACTCTTATATTGATTAAGATAATAGTATGGCTTGCAACAAATGCCTAAGGGCCTTTGCGGCTCATACTTGCACACAAAAATAAGGGCGAACTTAAGCACACCAAACTACAGCCTAAAGGCGACTCAAGACATAAAGCGGCTAAGCACGAAACAACGCGAGCAGACTACTCAATCAAATAGCCTCCATGACCTTGGCGGTGCTCCGCTTTCTTGTAGACACGAAAGTGGTGGCATCCTCATGGCCCGATCTTGATGTCCGGGGATGGTGCAATAGGAGCGAGTGTCCACAGTGCAGTCTTCTTTGGTGCTTACAGCTCTGCTTGCCTCTGCTGGCTCTTACAGTTCGGTAGGTCCATCGACTTCTTACAGGTCTTCCTCTTGATGTCTTCTTCGTGATCGTGTCGTCCATAAAGAGTTTCTTCTAATATGGCGATCCTTTCTTGACTCTCTGAAGAGTCTCATAGGTACCTCCGGCTCTGTGGCGGCTAACTCCAACGATTCCTCTGACGTGGCCCAGGCGAGATGCTGGCGGTGGCGTTGTCTTCTCCTCCGTGAGCGGAAAGCGTGCGGCAAGATCCACGTCGGAAGTGCGGGGATGATAGCGAAAACTCGTCACGAAGCTCTCGAGTAGATGTTGCAGATCCTCGGGATGGCAAGGCGTGAAGACTCTGGATTGCTTCAATCCAAATACTCCTTCAGTGAGATGTTCAATGGTTTGCTTGCCTTGGTGTTACACTGGCGTAGATGGTCAAATGGCGAGATCACTCCACGATCTCGGCGTTCACAATCCAAGCAACGCCACGGTACAATGGACGATCGAACCCTCCAAGTACTTGTAGCAACTTCCAAAGCTCGGCGGCAAGTCCTCCCTTGCGCTCTCCATAACTCTGAAGGCGAGGCATCTGTCAAGATGGACAAGGATATGAAAACAACTTTAAAGCAGTGGGGAGAGAAAGAATTTGACAATAGTTGAGTCAAGAGAGACATGAGATGAGTTAAGGAGTTCAATTAATCTTGCAAGTTAATATTTGCTTTAGAAAATAGTTTGGACTCACTAAGAGCGGCCAATCTAACTAGGGTCAAGACCTACGATCGGTATGGCTCGATACCACCTCTGTCGGGACCCAAATATGCAAATCTGGACCCTCTGTGTATTACGCACTAGTCGAGGATCACGCTAGTGCACAGTGTCAACATTGATGAAATATCACATCCATACAGCGAATATAAGAATAAGCAGTACATTTAAATAACAAATAAGCTGTTGGGACCTTATGGTGAGTGTTACATTTATTAAGCCATGCAAAGTGACAATAAAGAAATAAAGCTGCGTGAAGCGAAATAAACTCGGTGGCTCCCATCAATTTACCACGAACAGCCGACTAGGATCAAGACCCTAACGTTCAACCTTCGTAGAACTCTTCTTCAAAAGCGGTGACGACTCCTCCATACATTGATTTGTTTAGCAAGAGTGAGTACACACCGTACTACATAAGTCATACCACAGAATGCATTTATACATGATGGCTTATTCCAAAGAAATGGCTTACGTGGTTATTTTGCGAAATGCAACATTTGCAATTGAATACAAATAATAGATTGAAAGCATAATTCAAAACAAATAGACAATAATAAGTTAACAATTGATTTCACAAAGGACACACAGTCTAATCAAGTTCTTTCACACATTTGAACAAGTTATCTCACACGGTGACCCTTCCCAATTGTTTTATGAAAATCTACCCCTCGTGTGAAATTCAGAGCATGTCCATAGCAGGGGCGCGGCTATTGAATAGATTGGTTTAAACACTCTGCGAGAGGTTGTACACTTTACCCACGATGAAACCAACGGATCGAGTTGATCACAACAAAACCTTTGAGACTTCATCTCAAACAATGACACTCTGGTGTGCTTCTCTGCCGTCAATTTGTACACACGGCCCTTGGAGCGACACACACCATTGGGCGGGGATCGTGACGAACCGTCCGCGATGTGACATATCACACCTCCGACCCATCACATAGCTTAAATACAACTGAGTTGTCAATGTCAAGACTCCATAACTTACTAAGTCGGGCCCGACCCATACTAGGCATGTGGTGCGTGCAGTGAAGGCCAGTTCAATGGCGCACAAAGTTAAGTCCTTAATTGACTAAGGCAAGACTTCGATTTTAACCCAAATCACAAAGTTTAATAAGCACACAGCTCCACCATTCACACAGAATCCACCACTTGCCTCGGTCTAAATCTTTTCCCACCACATTGATTAAGTGCAACACATGCCATCAACGAGAATAGCACCACACACACACAGATTCATCACACAGTTCCATAATCACTTAGTCAAATTTATAATTGCAACTCTCACATGAAATGATGACTCGTGGCATGGCTAAGCGATCTAATCGTATCTAACCAACCCACGTTGGTGCTACGATAATACCAACTAATAATTAACCAACCTAGGGTGACAAAAGATCATGGCATACAATAGACAAGGTGGCATAACAATTTGGATTAATAACTACACCCAAAAGCATTTAAATAAATACTTGAAATAGAATGCAATACATTGAAACAAAGTATTTTGAAAAGCTGGGTTCAAAATGATCAAAGGTATAACTTGCCTTGGAATAGATCTAGATATTGGTCTTGGTCTTGAGGTGCTCCTTCTTACGCAAAATTCCCAGAAGTATCGGCGTCTACTACATAAGCGAGACAAAAGAAACAAAACAAATAAATAACAGAGGCAAAACAAACTCCAAAAATCAAATAAAATTCACCATTAAATAGATCTTAATTTTATATGAATTTACAAATTTGAATGGGCTCAATTGGACTTGGATGCAAAAGATATGGGCTTTGGAAGATTGGAAAATCAATTAAACCCTAAATTGGATTTTCTCGAATTTCCCGAATTAATTTTATAAAGGAAAATCGAATTATTGCGCAATGCTTGCGTCGGTAGAAATTTCGAAAAAAAATATATTAAAATAAAGTCTTGACGGTGGGACCCACCGTCGGTGGCTTAACTCACGGTGGTGGGTCCACCGAGCCGAGGCAAAGCTGGCGCGGATGAGCCGGACCACGAGACCTTGTGGCAGTGCGATCTGGCGCCACGCGTTGTTACGCGTAAGCGACAGACGGCGCGAAGCCGAGCGGCGGCGGTGACGTCATGGCCCGCGGCGTGCAGCGAGGACCAAGGGTATCACCGTGATCGTGGCGAGTCGCCGGCGACCAAAGTACGAGCACTCCTTGCGCTATTGCGCACCTAGTCTTGACCTTACCGGCGGTGAGTGAGGCGGCCGTGGTGGAGAAAAGCGGAGGCGAGTCACGGCTATTGTCGGACGGCGGCGGCAGTGGGACTCTGGCGGCGAAGCGCGCTGAGTGGCTGGCGACAAGGCCCAAGGAAGCGATCGGCGGCGGCCGGACGGCGGCGGCGGTGGTGCAATTCGTTGGCGGCGACACGGCGAGAACCTTTGGCGAACAATTCTGGCGCTACAAGGGCTTGGGAGGGCAATTGGGTGAGGGTTTTGGAGAGAGCTGCGGCGATTCTCGGGGACCTACTTATAGGTGTGGGGCGGCCTCGGTGGCGTCTTTGGCGGCGGAGATCAAAGCGCCCGAAAGCAGGCGCGAGAAAGCGGGGATAAGCAGTTGAGTTTGAATTTGAGCGAGTCGGTGCGGACGAGATAAGCGGAAGTTTGGTTAGAAATCGGGGTTTTAGTTAGCGAAAGCGGACCTTGGCGCGAGCTTCTAGAAGCTCAATGGCGGACACGGTCGCGGAGCCACGCGAGGAAGGAGACCGTGTCGGAGGCAGCGACCTCGGCGGGCCCACAGAGAGAGAGAAGCGGCGCGGCGGCGGCGAAGCGGCAACCGGACGATCGGGATCAAGAAGGGGGAGGCGGCGAGGCGAGCGCAGCAGCGTCTTCGATCGCGAAGGGACAGCGGAGATCCAGGGCTCAAAGGCGGGAATGGGCTGCGGGAGGGGAGGCGATGGAATAGTCTTGGGCTTGGCCCGATCTTTGTTCGAAGGATTTAAAATAGGTTTTCTTTTAAATAAATCGAGAAAATGCAAATAGCAATTAGAAAATAGCAAATGACTTTGGAAAAATTCTAGAAAATTCTATAAAATATATCCAAGCATATAGAATCTAAATAAAATAGTTTTGACAATTGTTGATGTTGGGATTAAGCACATTAAATCAATTTGTCCTTAAAGTCCATATTAAGCTTTTAAATTAATATTCAAATAAATCCAAATGGTGAATTTTCTTGCTACCAATATTTAAAAGATTTTAAAAGCTCGAAAATTGGGATGTTACAAGTGGTGAGGTGTAGTGAGGTGGCAAGTGTGAGGCCAAGGTTAATTTGGCCAATGTCTTGACAAGATGCAGTGTTGCTGCTTATGGTTGCCACAAAGGACAAAAGGTGATGTGGCGGGTGACACGGTGTCTTGACATGGCAGCAGCAACCTGAGGGGCGGAGGCGCCGCGGGCTCGGCTCGCCGGAGGCTGCGGGTCGCGGCGGCGCCAAGAATGCCCAAAGCAGTACCGGCAAGCGCGAGAGGTCTCGGTGGCCAGTTCTTGTGGCGGAAATCGGCGGCAATCGCCGTGGCCCAGCGAGCAAGCGGCGCATGCTCGGTATCGGCAACGGCAGCGATGGCGACGTTAATGGCGCGCCGGAGATGGGAAGGGAGCACGGGTAGAACGTCACCACGAGGATCACGATGGTGGTGTCCCTTGCGGCGGAGCTTCTAGGAAGTGGCGGCTTAGCGGCTTTGAAAGCGGCGGCGGAGTCGTTGAAGATGAGTCTTGTGGCGATGGAAGCGAGGAGCTCCGATGGTGGCGGCACACGAAGGAGGAGGAGGGCGGCGACTAAGGTAGTGACCAGCCGCGCCCGGCTCGGAGAGCCTCAGCGGCGGAGCGGAAGAAGTTGGCGGCGGCCGGTCACGAAGAAGATCAACCCGGCGGCGGCGGTTGGCGAGTCTCGGCGGAGAAAGCTAGGAGCACGGCGGCGGGTCGGGCGGCGGATGCGCGCAAGGTGGCGGCTTTATAGTGCCTCGGCGTGCGTCACGAGGCGGACTCCCGGCGGCGTGGCGTGAGTCGGTCGGCCCGCGACTCAAGCGGCGCGGCGGAGTTCGCGTCGGCTACGTCTTGCGAGCGGCGGCGGTGACTTGCGGGCGGGAGATCTGGCGGCTGCCGACAATGGCCTGAGTGGCATTAGGGTTTAGCGGCGGTGGGCTCGATCGGGTGAAATGGAGGCGGTAGGCGGCGTCGGGCGAAGGAGGTGGGGAAGGGCAATTGTTGGACCGGAGGAGAGGCGAAGTAGGCGAAGGCAATTCGACCCACAAAATTTTGGAAATATAAATTGATTTAGGAATTAAATAAAAGCTAAAAATCCAAATGAGCTCAAATAAATAGCAAATAAATTCAGAAAAATCCAAGAAATTACACAAAAATTCCTTGGATCACAAGGAACCGAACCAAAACTGTTTTTCTTAAAATTGATGTTTAGATTAGTCAAATTAAATATTTTAAATTTAGAAAAATTCAAATTAAGCTTTATTAATTCAAATAAAATTGGTGAAAATTTCTAGTGACCTAAACTACTCAAAAGATTTTTGAAAAGCCAAATTTTGGGACGTTACACTCATTTTGCCCGAAGTTGCTACGCCGGCTTCAGAAGCCCTTTTGGCTAACAACAATAAGGCTAAGAATCTCTTGTATGGTGGGCTTAGGAGACAGGAGTATGATCTGATTTGCAATCTTGAGACTGTGCATGAGATTTGGAACACTCTCGAAACTTACCATGAGGGTTCGTCCCAAGTCAAGAAAGTACGCCAAACAGTCTGTAAGCGTGAATACAACAAATTCGAGATACGTCCTGTAGAGAGCATCGATGACATTTTCAATCGCTTTAATAAAGTGATAAATCAGATTAAAGCTGTTGGCATTGAATATTCTCAATCTGAAAATGCCACCCATCTCTTGGCTCAATCAACACCAAGGAGTGGGAGATAAAAGCTACAACCATTGAGGAGAATGCAAACCTTTCTGATCTGACTTTGGAGCTGCTCTATAGCAAGTTCAAGACTCATGAGATCAAGAGGATTGATTATCCCAAGAAGGAAAACATGGCTTTGGTAGCAGACCCGCTCAAGAGAGCATCTGATGGGTTTTTTAGTCTTCTTCTGGATTTTCGCTTGCAGGTTTATCTACAATCCATGAAGAGGAGTTTGAGAGTCTCCCTGAGGCTGAGTTGGCTCTTATAGTCAAAAAGGTCACACAGGCCTACAACAATATGAGAAACAGAAAGAGAGGAGGTCCCGTGACTTGCTATGAGTGTGGTGAGCTCAATCATATCTGGGAAAATTGCCCCAAGCTGAAAGGTAAGAGCAACCATAAGGAGGGAAAGCCAGCTTGGAAGAAGCCTCAATGTAACAACTCAAGGTTTGATACTGCCAAGCTGACGAAGGCCGCTCACGGGTGCTTAGCTTTTGAGGATCTATCATTAAGCGATGTGGACTCCGGGAGCGAGGAGGACAAGGAGGAGGAGATCCCTCAAAGCAAGAAGAAAGGGAAGGCCAAGGACTTCACTGGTTTGTGCTTCATGGCTGACTTCGTTGACAACGACAACGATGAGGTACCTCCTTCCTATGATATTCTTTCTGATAGATGTGAAGCTATGTTTGAGCAACTCATGAGTCAGGATAAGGCTTTAGAATATGTCATGGCTATTGAGAGTCTCAAATAGGTAATTTGACTTTAGAACTTGAGATTGCTAAGAGTCTTGAATCTGATGAATGCTCATCTTGCCATGCTTTGCATTCAGAACGTGATAAATTGCAATCTGCTCATAATATTGCTTTGCAACAACTTGAAAATACTAGAACTGAGCTTGTTGAGGTTAAATCTGCTCTATGTGAAAAATGCTTAGATTCTAGCAAATTAGTTGCTTCTGGTGCTGTTGATTCTAGCATTTGTACTTTTTGTTTAGAACGCGAACATGAAGTTAAAGATATCTTAGAAGCAGCTAGAGCTAAATATGCCAAGCTTAAGAATAGTATTGAGTCTTCTACGTGTGCTTCATGTCCAGCTCTTAAACTTAAAACTGCTTTTTATAAGGAGAAATATGTTAGAGCCATTAAAGGTAAAACCTGTTAATCATGTGTCAATTTTGAAAAAGAAAATGCTTATGTTAAGGATACCTTAGAAAAATTCTCTAAAGGTAAGAAACAATTAAACATGATTCTGGAAAGTCTAAAACTCCTTATAAGAAGCAAGGATTAGGATACAATAATGTTCAAAATAATTCTAACCCAAAAGTTACTCAAGTCTTGGAAAATGGGTTAATTGAATTCAAAACACAACCTGCAAAAACTATCTTTAAATCTGCAAGTATTGCTCAACCATCTGTTAAGTCTAAGGGTGCTTCTCCCAGTGGTATTAAGTATCATTGCACCTATTGCAAAAAGAGTGGGCATTTGGTTGAGTTCTGTTGGCGTAGGTTGAAAAATGATAAGAAAATTTTTACTAGAATTTCAACTAATCAATCTAGAGCTTCTATGAGACATGGTAACATAGAAAAGAATAAACCTGGTTTAGGATTTGTTTCACATGCTCATCATCATGCTCCTAGACAGGATAATTCTCATGTCAATTTAACAATTGCTTATAATAGAACTTCGAATAAAATCAAGGATAGCACTACGCTTTGCATACTACTCATGAGCGTGTGTCTCAGTTCTGGGTTCCTAAGTCTTGTTTAACTAACCCCAATATTGAGACACATCGTTCTTCTTTGCCTTGATTTTCAAGATTACCGCGGAAAGAGGAAGGACATGTGGTTCATTGACTCCGGCTGTTCACGCCACATGACCGGAGACTCGAGATGGTTCACCTCTTTCACGCGGTCAACAGGTGATGATTTTATCACCTTTGGAGATGATAAACAAGGGCGGATTGAAGGCAGGATCGATCGGGGTGAGCAGCAGTTTCATTCTCAAGGACGTCGCCCTTGTGGACAAGCTAAGTTTTAATTTGCTTTCTGTCTCTCAACTTCTTGATGATGGATATGAGACTATATTTAAGAAAAATGCTTGTCGGGTGCTTGATTCAACTGGTGAGCTTGTTTTTGGAATTACTAGAGTTGCTAGGATTTTTGGAGCTGGCTTTTCTGATTCTCTTGCTGGTTCTCTAAAATGCTTGATTTCATCTTCTTCTTTTGAGTTCTGGCTTTGGCACCGTCGTTTGGGGGCATTAGTTTTGATCATCTGACGAGAGTTAGCAACCTTGAGCTTATGAGAGGTTTGCCCAAACTCAAAGCCGTCAAAGACGCTGTTTGTGCGCCCTGTAGGCATGGCAAGCAAGTTACCGCCTCACACCCTTCTGTGACTATAGTCATGACTGACGGATCGGGACAGTTACTTCATATGGATATTGTTGGTCCTGCTAGGGTTCGGTCAGTTGGTGGAAAATAGTACATTCTTGTCATCGTCGATGATTTTTTCAGATACACTTGGGTGTTCTTTCTTGTTTCGAAGGATGAAGTTTTTGATTATTATCATGATCTTGTTCTTCGTTTGGCTTCTGAACTTCTGGGTGCCTTGTGAGCGATCCGCAGTAACGATGACACGGAGTTCAAGAATGCTTCATTTGCTTCTTTTTGCGCTGAGCGTGGTATTGAGCATTAGTTCTCTTCTCCACACGTCCCTCAACAAAATGACATTGTAGAAAGGAAGAACAGGACTCTGGTCGAGATGGCTAGGACGATGCTAGATGAGTATAGCACACCGAGGATATTTTAGGCCGAAGCTGTTGCTACTGCTTGCCATATCGCTAATCGTGTCTTTGTGAGGCCTTCTTTGGGCAAGACTGCTTATGAGCTTCAATTTTGTAGAAAACCCTCTGTCTCGCACTTTCGAGTCTTTGGATCTAAATGTTTTATTCTCAAGACAGGAAATCTAGATAAATTTGAATCAAGAACTTTTGATGGTTTATTTCTGGGTTATTCTGCACATTCAAGGAGTTTTCGGGTTTTTAATGTTGAAACTAACCATGTTCAGCAGACATGTAATGTCACTTTTGATGAGACTAGCCCTGGAGCTAGATCAGATATTTCAGGTGATACACAGGTGACACAGAGCATATTCATAGAAGAAGATGATGAAGGACTTGATGTTCTTCCACCTCTGCTTTATTGGCGCTCCTATTCCGGCACAAGAACTCTCTTTGTGACTACTTAGCCTTGGATGAGGCTCTTCTTTGCATCTTCATCATCAGCGATATCTGCGGAGGTTGAAGAGATGCTTTCCTCTCCGGGTGCACCACTTCACATTCAAAGGCAGCACCCTCCGGATCGGATAATAGGTAATCTCCATGAGCGAGTCACTCGCTCCAGGTATCATGATCCAAATCTCTATTCTCACTCTGCATTTTTTGCTTCTTTTGAACCCCGCGATATATCACATGCCTTATCGGATTCTAGCTGGGTTAATGCCATGCGTGAGGAGTTAGAAAATTTTGAGAGCAATAAAGTTTGGAACTTGGTAGAACCTCCTAGTGGCCATAATGTTATAGGAACCCGCTGGGTTTTTAAAAATAAACAAAATGAGGATGGTTCTGTAATTAGAAACAAGGCTAGGTTGGTAGCTCAGGGCTTTAGCCAAGTTGAGGGGTTGGATTTTGATGGGACATTTGCTCCTGTTGCTAGACTAGAAGCCATTCGCATTCTGCTTGCATTTGCTGCATTTAAGGGCTTTAGATTATATCAGATGGATGTTAAAAGTTTCTTTTTAAATGATTTCATTGAGGAGAAAGTTTATGTTAGGCAACCCCTGGGCTTTGAGAATCCCGAGTACCCAAATCATGTGTTCAAGCTATCCAAAGCTTTGTATGGTCTTAAACAAGCCCCTAGAGCCTGGTTTGATAGACTTAAGACCTTCCTGCTTAAGAATGACTTTGAGATGGGTAAGGTAGAGAAGACTTTGTTCATTCTTAGGCGTAGTAATGACTTCTTGCTTGCTTAAATTTACTTTGATGATATTATCTTTGGTGGTTCTTCTAATGCTCTTGTTTTCAGCTTTTCTGAGACTATGTTCAGGGAATTTGAGATGAGTATGATGGGAGAGCTTAATTACTTTTTGGGGCTTCAAATTAAGCAATGTAAGGAAGGGATCTTCATCCATCAGACGAAGTACACTAAGGACTTGCTCAAACATTTCGACATGGGTGACTGCAAGCCAATCTCCACTCCCATGGCAACCATTGCTTTGGATCGGATGAGGAAGGAAAGCCGTGAATCAGCGCGATACCGCGACATGATCGGTTCCCTTTTGTACCTGACGGCCTCGAGACCGGACATCCACTTCACAGTCTGCCTTTGTGCGAGGTTTCTGGCGTCTCCGAGGACTTCCCATCGCCAAGCCGTTAAGCGCATATTCAGGTATTTACACTCTACCCTTCTGTATGGTATTTGGTATTCATGTTCTTCATCTTTGTTCATTCGGGGGTTTTCTGATTCTGATTTTGTGGGCTGTCGGCTAGATAGGAATAGTACCCCAGACACTTGTCACTTCCGAGGCACTTCTCTGGTATCTTGGTCTTCTAGGAAGCAGTCTTACATTGCACAATCCATTCTTTGAAAGTGAATATGTAGGCTCTTTGCTAGTTCTTTGTAGTCGATTTTGTGGATGGTAACCACTCTTAAGAATTATGGGTTAAATTTTGCTAGTGTTCCTCTTTTCTGTATAACACTTCTGCCATTAATATTGCTAAGAATCCTGTGCAACACTCTAGGACCAAGCAAATAGATATTCGCTATCACTTCCTTAGAGACCATGTCGAGAAAGGTGATATTATGCTACACTTTGTAGAGTCCGAGGCTCAACTGGCTGATATCCTCACCAAACCTTTAGACCCAACTAGGTTTGCCACTTTGAGAAGCGAGTTTGGGGTAATTTATCCCTATGGGTTGGTTTGAGGGGGAGTTCGATATTTTCTGATCTTACCTTGTTCTTTTGATCTTTTCTTTTTCTTTTTCTGAACTTATTGTTCTTTTTGAACTTTTAAGGTTTTTAGGCTTTTTATTGCATCTCATTGTATCATATTGCATTCATATGAAAAATACAACAAGTGGTATGAAAAATCCAAAAAGATGCATTGCAATATAATTTTTTGCGCAATTAGTGCTCCTTTTGTGACATTGGCCCTGTCAGAATTGCTTTGTTAGCTCTTGAATCTAAAATCGACCATTACTTGAGCTTTTTGTGTTCTTGAGATTCTAAAACTGCTCTTGTGAAATATGAAAAATCAAGATTGTCTTATGCTTAAATTGTGCCAAACTATTCTTACGAGACTGCTTGTCAAAGACATGAACTTGGAGATAGTTTGATGATCCAGATGATCTAATGGGGACTGCTTGTCAGAAATGACATGAACCTCAAGATTTGTCGCCCTAGTAGAAGCTTAGAAAGAGTTTGTGGATGGCTCCTAGTCCAGTATGTTCTTTACTAAGATATACCTTAATCAACTTCTGGTCGAAACTTAGGATGAGTTTGTGGATGACTCCTAGTCCAGGATCTTATCACTAAGTTAGATCATTAGTCAACTTCAATATTCAGTGCAAATGAGAAAACTGCTGGCAAATGGGCATTTGAGAAATTTGAGCAAAATGATTCAATATAGGACCTGATTGACTCTTAATAATGTGGTCTTTATTAGATTTTTGATCTCACCTTGATATTTTGACATGGCCAGTTTCACTTTAGGATCCCTGTTGATGAACTTGCTGATTTTGAAGCTTTACTTAAATTGATCAAATATATTTCTTTACTTTTGAGCATTCGTGCTTAGCTTTGATATATATGTCTTATCATGATCTTGCTAGCGTTGTTAGGCTTGATATGCTGTTTGTGCAATATTAGAGATGCTAGCATGCTCTTTTGGGTAATCTCCAAACCTTCTTGTAATCAAAAATTAAAAAATACAAAAAAATATCTGAAGCTACTGCATTGCACTTCATGCATACTTCTTCTTATGCTTCTTTCTTCATTCTGCATTTGTTTTCTGTGGATGAGAGAAAGGCGTGATTCCTTGATGACTCCATTGTCAAAGGGGGAGAAAGTATTTCAATGTTGTGGGAGAAAATATATCATTGTTGTACAAAGGGGAGAAGATATATAAAAATGATAAAAGGGGGAGAAATTGGAAAATTTGAAATTTTCTGAAATCTGAGGATCATAGTGAGGGGGGTTTTTGAATTGCATTCTTATTATCTTATTGATTCTTCTGAACTTAAATTGCATTTATTTATCCTCACAATGATCATAGGTCAATTGAACAATTGTTCTTTCATATGGACCTTAAGTGAGATTTTTGACTATTTTTTGGAAATTAAAGTTTTTATACTTTCTTTTGCCTTATCTCACTTGCCTATGCTATTCTGATGCCAGCTTGGTCATTTCCATTGCTTTCTCTTGCTTATGGACCAACTTGTGCCTCAAACCTCCAAACTACATTTTCTGGATTATTGACAATGTTGTAATATCCCAGAGTCGAATCGGGAGAATTTAAAAGAAGTCATGGGCAAAAAGGCAATTAAAGAATTGGATTTTTCTGTTGAGAGATGGGGGTTTTCATAAAATTTCGACAACCTGGGCCACGGACCGCGGCCCAGGAGGCCCAAGAGGGGATGGCCGGCCTAGGGGGCTGGCCAAGGGGGGAGGGGGGAGGCGCCCCAAACCCTAGCCGCCTCCCCCCACTCCCTCATTCCCTCCCCCAGCCGCCACCTTCATCCTCCTTCCCCCCCGGTATCCCTTGCTGCTCCTTGACGGCGTCTCGCTGTTGTGGTGATCCCCGGCGTTGCCCCCAGGCTTTCCTCCGAAGTCGTCTCCTTCCGCCGTCGCCACCGGCCGTTCGTCGGCGATCTTGTGGCCGTCCATTGGAGAGGGAAGGGAGGAGAAGGGAGGGAGATCTCCGGGAGGTGGATCCATGTCTCCCAGCGAGTCTTCAAGGGTAACAAATGATCCAAGTCGCAGTTTGGTTCGATTTGATTGCATAATTGTTGATTAGGATTAGGGCGGTGTTTAGTTCTGGAAATTCTAGAACCTGTCCGACACCTTGTGCGGCCAGTTTTGACTCTTTAAAGGTCAAATCTCGGGGTTTCATCTCCTAGAGTTTTGTTTCTGAGGTCGTTAGCTTTCTTTAGACACCGAGATCATGAGATTCTGCCTTACGGTTTAGGAGATATGAATTTTTAACCGCGCGCTGTTCTGTCTGCCTGAGAACTGGGGACTGTTGGTTTGTTCTTTAAGTTTGACCCTGTTAGCGTGAGATTCAGAACTTCTACCCAACTAGGTTATTGTATCCATTTAAATAATATTTCCAAATTGATAAATATCACCTCCATTGGATCAGTAGAATGAAAGTTACATCATTTTATTCTTTATTGTTACGCATTACGGACGGATGTATGTCGATTGTTTTCAAGCGTGGTTTAATAACTGTTTTGGCCGAATGAAAGAACCCCCTCAACTAGAGTTTTGTAGCGTTATGCGTTAAGTTTCATTGGGCTCTAGTTTCAGGTCATTTCGAGTCCCAAATAATTATTTATGATTTTATTTGTACTGCTGTCCAGTTGGCTGGGTAGGTGGCTGAAATGAGTATTGTCCGTTTATCTCCGTGGTTTGTGTTGGTTAGTGGGAGGGATAGTGTAGGTCTCCCGTACCTAAGCCATGCCATGTTTTCCTCATTTAGATTATATATTTGTGTAGGCGGTGGGGCAGTGGGTGGACAAGCACCTTCGTTGCCGCCTAACACGTCACAGCGCGGAAGGCAAGTACCTTGTCTTATCATTATGAATGGTGATGATTGTGTGTGATGAATTATTAGTATTGCTATTCATGTTCGTATGCCATGTATATTTCTTCATTATAATGTGATCAGAGTTCATTGCATGAAGTTCATTCCGTTCACGCATTGTTTCATGTTGACCACGGAAGTGGTAAATTGTAAGTCCCATCAATTCCAGTATGGGCACGTAAGACCCACCAGTCCAATGTGGACAGTATTGGACACCCGTATGAAATGTTCTTCATATGGTAGATGAGATCCCCGGACTTTGTTAAGTACGGGCTTAAGTGAACACCGACGGGTGTATACCGGTATAACCTGTTGAGCAGTCCATCCCTTCAATGTATTCTTTCATTCCATTCATTCATGTATTTGTTCCAAGTTTAGTTCATATTTCAGTTGTATTTACTTGTCTACTAAATGCTTGTTTTATCATGCATAGTACTTGCTGAGTCTTTGGCTCATTCTTGCTTTGTTGTTTTAATTAGGTAAATGACCAGGAAGTCACTTCTTATGGAGGGGTAGTCGAGCACGATGCACTTCACCTATTTCAGAACAGAATTCTTTGAGAACCTAATGTCATTTCTTATATTTGTTATTTGCTGGATTGTAATAAGCCAACTTGGTCGTGGAGATCGTACTTTCCTGTTATGTTTAATTGCCTTCCTTTATTTGGAACTATTAACTAAAGCATTGGTTTCATATGCATTATTGTCGTAGAAATATTATGAATTGTGATTTGTGGTTCTTTTCCTAGAGTTTTTGTTAGAATTGGGTAACATCTTAGCTTCTGAATAGCCAGGGTGTTACAAATGTGTTCATCAAGGGGGAGATTGTGGATATCTTGGTGATATGCTCTAGATCCTAGGATGATGTGACAATTGGCAATGGCGTTTACGGTTTGTCGTTTCACGTATTTTCGGCAAAGTTGGCATCTTTGTCGAGCTATAACCGTCGGCCGGCGGGGTGGCGGTCGATCGATTCTGACCGGTCTTGGTGGCGATCGAGACCGGCGATTCTGAAAGTGAGATTTGAGCTAGGCGACCGATTCCTGACCGGTCTGACCGGCCTTGGTGGCAGTCAGACCGGTCAATTACAGAAAGTGAGATTTGAGCTGGGCCAAAAATAGAGAGTGTAGGCAAGAGAGGGGATTCTATTGCACTTGGTCCCATAATTTATGGTGTCTCCAATCAAAAGTTCTATTGGTTTGAAATTTCCAGTAGGTTTCGGTTTTTAGAGGTTGAAAATCGGCCAAGTCATTCTTGGTGGTACGGCCGGCGAGGTGGCGGTCGAGCCGCCTAAAGCGATCGACGGTTTTCACTTAGGTTAAATGCTTTGTCGTCGCCGCGATATTCGTGTGTTAGGTCAAAGTCATGAGTTTCAGGGCATATATGGTGCATGATGCATGTTTTGACTAACATGGGTTAAGTTGTGAAGGACTTATTTCCAAATTTGGTTTATTTATCTATTGTTGTGCAGGTTGCTTGGTGGTCGACGACGGTCAACGGCGAGGATGATCGGGACTAGGCTTAGAGAGCTGAGGTCTAGAACGATAGACGATGCCGGGGGAGGTCAATGTACTCAAGCGTGGTGCAAGATGGATAAGGGTGACCTATTAGCTAATCTGAGGCGCAAGATGGCGCTAGGTGTAGCTAGTTAGGTCAAGATGAGATAAAAACGACGTTTTAAAATATGTGTGTATGTATCCCGTTTATTTTGGGCCTTAACGGGAGCCCAATAGAGTCAAAATTCTAGAAGGTCTAAGCCTCCACTATAAATAGGAGAGGGAGGTGGCTGCACCTCTTTTTCGCCTCTTTTGCAATTATTGTAAACCCTAATTTTCTTCGATAGAGTTTTTGTAGAGGCTAGGGTTCTTGATATTTGATGTGATTTTCGTGCTCTTGGATTGAGCATTGTCCTCCATTGATGGAGTGGCTGTAAGCCCTGATCATATCAATCAATCAAAGGAAAGTTTGATCAATGTTTTGTCTCATTGCGTTCTTTCTCTCTATTTGATGATTTTAGGTCTTTCTTTGATCCGTGAGTTTTTGCTCGGTTTCTTCACGTGATCTAGCTTGCTGTGACGTGTGGGAATCTATCTAGGATCATCTTGATCTTCAATCACCCACGAGCAAGAGTTTTGACCTAGTTTTGGTTTTGACCCGATTTTGAACCCTTCTTTAATCAAACGAAAATGGATCTTGATTCCTCCAAGAATTATCACAATCTTCGATTGGAATAGCTTCCTGATATCATAGAGAAGGTGTGTTCCAAGTTTTATCAAGTTTGGATTAGTAGATCAAAAGTTTCATCTATTTTCATCTTCGTCATCGGGGCGGTTCTTCTGTTCTGGAGAAAATCGGTCAGACCGCCCAAGGCCAGAGGTCAGACCGCCCAAGGCAAGAGGTCAGACCGCTAGTGCATTGAATTATTTCAATCTTTGTTGTTTTTATCGTATTGCTTAGGGGTTTTTATTGGATTCAATATTAGTCTTCCACTGTACTGATATACTGATCTTCATAGCTTCTATAGCTACATGAGTAAAGTTTTATTGATCCATTATTTGTAAAAAAGTGAGCGTGCTCCTATTCACCCCCCTCTCTAGTCGCTTTTTCGGTCCAACAGCAACGAAGAGCGCGTCGATGTAGTGGTCGTAGTCAATCATCCTACGTCGAGTACGTTGATGCAGTGGTTGTAGTCGATCGTCCTACGTTGAGTATGTCGATGCAGTGGTCGTAGTCAATCGTCCAGCATCCTCGCAAGTCGATCGTCTCCTTCAGCAACAGCTACCGCAGTAGTGCCTCTACGGTATCCACACATCCAGGGAAGGTACACTATACGCCGATGTGTTAGTACCAAGTCGCACATGAAGGCCCTCTCAAGAAGATGGCAGCTAGGGTTTAGAGCAACTCACGTCAACTCGTATCATGTGACTCCCCTTTCTCTCAACAGCCTTAAGTATCTCCTTATATAGCACCCGTGACGGATTCTATCCGAGCACGTTTAACGAATCGTGTTCGTACTGGTTTGTTCCAACCTGTTAGTGTGTGACCCGTTAGGTTCATGCATAATCTGTTGTGAGTAGGAAACTCTTTTCCGATCATAAGTCGTTAGCGGCTCCTAGCAGGACATAACCCTTTCCGAATACACACGAATTATATCGGACAAATCTTAATGCAATATGATATACGACCAGGTCCTTATCATTTACGATCAGCTTATATTTGGTCTCGACCAGTTCGTAACTCCTTACGACTAGGTTTCGACCACTTAGTGATCGTGTTCGACCATCTTACGACTAACTTGTATCTCCATACGACTAGTCTGTATCTGATCGAACTAAACGATCAGTTCGTGTATTCTCCTTTTGCCTCATGATATCATGGTTGAACTCTAGGTGAGATGTAATGTCATCCATGGAATGTTTAATACTTTATTGATCAAGTGTCTGATAACTTCATGTGGTCGAACACTTCGACCACTAGTGGCATGACCATGCACTTTTTTTATCCGACCACATCGAGGGCCGTAGAGATATCTCTTATGTTATGTTAGAAGGGGTAAATCCCATATTCGACCTGTCACATTCCATACTTGAAAGTTATCTTTATAACTGCCCTGTTACGGAGTATCGTTTGGCAACTCTAAAGTGTATTCTTATACACGTAGGAAACCATGATGATTTTAGGTCTAAAGATTATATATCATTATTGTTTGAGACCAACTGATGATACATAAAATCATAACAATCTCAGCTATATCTCAAAATGAGTTAATCCAATATCATATGCTCTCGTATATGTTGATGAGTCACGGCGGCCTGATCTTCCGATAGGTTCGATTTGGTTCGTCGTGAGGACGTTGACGCTTTGAGGCTTCCGACCAACAGATCGTCTCCTCGCAATTCGCTACACCCGCGCTTTGTCGTTATCGACCACGCTTACGCGATCGACCTTACCACGAAGGTTATGGTTCCTGCAAGCAATCGAAGCAACTCACAAGAACAAGGTAGATGCAATCTGAATTGTATTGCGGATATAGATGAAGTTTACAAGTGGGGTTCCTCAAACAGATAATCGGTGAAACTGCAATTGGCAGAATAATCTAAGAAAAACCCGCCTCTGAACTATGGCGGCTACTGTATATATATAGGGGAACGTGAGGAGATCGACCTAGGGTTGTGCGGCCGTGGGATGAAGCGTACACAACACGGACTCCGACCTCGTCACGTTTACAAAGTCTTACTAGTTTCCAAAGCGGTGTGCAAACACCTTGTGTTGCGTATTTACGTCGAAGATCTGGTCGTAGGGTGGCCCTAGGGTGGTCTTGAGGAGTCCATGCTATCTTTGGTGCGTAGATTGTGTCCAACGAGTCTTGTGCTCGCTTTTACGGTCGTAGATTGCTCCAATCGAATCAACTAGTCGTAGGTCTTCTTGTAGTGGTCGTAGACCTTCTTGGGTAGTCGTAGTCCTAGATTCACAGTACAAGTAAATCATCTCCATTAGGCGACATCATAGAGTTCTCAAATAATACACTCGACCCTAGAAGCGACTTTACGATCGATTAAGTGGCGTGTTCTAGCTCTTGTCATAGGACCGTGTAGTTCAGCACCCAGATCTGGAGGGTCTTGTGTCGTGCGTGTATCCAAAGGAGGGATGTCCTCATCATACTCCCCCTCTTGAATTGGAGTCGTCCTCGACTCAAGCTCATCTTCTTCTCCCACGTATGGTTTCAAATCTGAAATGTTAAATGTGGGGCTAACCCCAAAATCTGCAGGCAATTCTAATTGATATGCATTATCATTTATCTTCTTAATTATCTTAAGCGGTTCTTGACTCTAGGCATCAACTTTGATTTTCTTAATTACGGAAACCTATCCTTTCTCAAATGAACCCAAACTAAATCACCTGGTTCAAATTTGACAACTTTCCTACCTTTACTTCCAGCAACCTTATACCTTTCACTCATATGCTCTATATTCTTTTTAGTGGTTTCATGCAACTTGAGAATAAATGCAGCACGCTTCTTAGCATCTAGATTAATTTTTTCAGAGGTCGGTAAAGGTAGTAAATCAATAGGCGCATGGGGGTTAAAACCATACACTACCTGAAATGGACTTACCTTGGTGGTGGAGTGTCTTGACCTATTGTAAGCAAACTCAATATGCGGTAAACACTCTTCCCACATCTTCAAGTTCTTCTTTAAAACAGCCCGCAACATGGTGGATAACGTGCGGTTGACAACCTCCGTTTGTCCATCAGTTTGGGGATGGCATGTAGTAGAGAACAGCAGCTTGTAAGCGAATGATTTCCCTGAAAAACAAATCAGCTATGTTTGTAGCATCATCGCTTTTGTGACAAGATATAAAATATGCCATTTTAGAAAATCGATCCACTACTACAAATATACTGTCTCTCCCCCTCTTTGTTCTAGGCAATTCTAAAACAAAATCCATAGAAATATTCTCCCAAGGGGTGCTAGGAATAGGAAGAGGCATATAAAGTCCATGTGGGAGGAGACGGGACTTAGCTTTGTTGCATGTAGTGCAGCGAGCTACGTAGCGCTCGACATCACGCCTCATCTTTGGCCAAAAGAAGTGGGTGGCCAGCACATCTTCTGTCTTCTTTGCTCCAAAATGCGCCATCAAACCTCCTCCATGTGCCTCCTGTAACAACAAAAGACGAATAGAGCTAGCCGGAACGCATAGCTTGTTAGCACGATATATCAAACCATCATTCAGCACATCGTTATTCCATGTCTTCCCTCCTTTACAATGTTCAAGCACTTCCTTAAAGTCCAAATCAGTGACATATAAACTCTTAATGGCCTCCAAACAAAAAATCTTATGGTCAAGTTGAGATAACATGGTATAACGTCTAGAGAGCGCATCAGCAATCACATTATCCTTACCTTTCTTATGCTTTATAACATATGGGAATGACTCAATAAATTCTACCCAGTTAGCATGTCGTTTATTCAGTTTAGCTTGACTTCTAATATGTTTTAGCGATTCATGATCCGAATGTATAACAAATTCTTTGGGCCATAGATAATGCTGCCAAGTTTGAAGCACTCGAACTAAAGCATACAATTCCTTATCATAGGTGGAATAATTCAAACTAGGACCATTTAGTTTTTCGCTGAAATATACAATTGGTTTACCTTCTTGAATCAATACACCACCTATCCCAATCCCACTGGCATCACATTCAATTTCAAAAGTTTTACCAAAATCAGGGAGTTGGAGTAGGGGTGCTTGGGTGAGCTTCTCTTTCAACAAGTTGAATGCCTTCTCTTGTGCAGGTCCCCATTGAAAAGGCACTCCTTTCTTTGTCAATTCATTCAATGGTACGGCAATGGTGCTGAAATCCCGCACAAAGCCCCGATAGAATCCAGCAAGGCCATGGAAGCTCCGCACTTGTGACACAGTAGTAGGCGTCGGCCCGACTTTGGATGGCTACAATCTTTGTCTCATCCACCTCAATGCCCTGTGGTGTCACAACATAACCAAGAAATGCAACTCGATCGGTGCAAAAGGTGCACTTCTCGAGGTTACCAAACAAACGTGCATCTCTCAAAGCATTAAAAACAGCACGTATATGATTTAAGTGTTGCTCATGTAACTTACTATAAACCAAGATATCATCAAAGTAAACCACCACAAATTTTCCAATGAAAGGACGTAAAACCTCGTTCATCAAACGCATAAAAGTACTAGGTGCATTAGTTAGACCGAAAGGCATCACTAACCACTCATATAATCCGAACTTAGTTTTAAAGCGGTTTTCCATTCATCTCCTAATTTCATTCTAATCGGTGGTAACCACTCCATAAGTCGATCTCTGTGAAAATAATAGAACCACTCAATTCATCTAGCATGTCGTCTAGCCTTGGGATAGGATGACGATACCTTATAGTAATGTTATTAATGGCTCTGCAATCAACACACATACGCCAACTACCGTCTTTCTTAGGAACCAAAAGAACTGGAACAGCACAAGGACTAAGGCTTTCTCTTACGTACCCACGGTCCAAAAGATCTTGGACTTGTCGTTGAATTTCCTTAGTCTCCTCTGGATTGGTCCTATATGCAGCACGGTTTGGCAAAGTCGCTCCTGGGATCAAATCAATTTGATGCTCAATTCCTCGAATAGGTGGTAATCCCGAGGGGACCTCAGTTGGAAATACATCCACATACTCCTGCAAAAGGTTAGCAACAGCAGGAGGCAAAGAGCTAGCTATGTCCTCAAGCGAATATAAGGCATTTTTGCATATCAAAGCATAACATGGCAGCTCATTATTACAAATTTCAGCAAGTTCAGATTTAGTGGCAATCATAACACATCCCTTTAATTTAATTCCCTCGAACTTAGGACTAGACGCCACTTTCTCCCTTTTGGGTGGGAAAACACGTTTTGCTACTTGCTGATTTTTAGAATCATGCTTATCGATGTTTCTTTTATTTTTAGCGCGCTCTTCTTCATCTTTTAAAATCTCAGCTGGTGTTAAAGGTAAAAACTTAATCTTCTTACCTTTATGTGAAAATGAGTAGGTATTAGCTCTACCATGGTGCAAAACATCATTGTCATATATCCAAGGTCTACCGAGCAATAAAGAGCATGCTTGCATAGGCACGATATCAAAGTCAGCACTCTCTTTGTAATTACCTGCTAAAAATTGCACTTTCACAATTTTGTGTACCTTTAATTTACCACACGAATTGAACCATTGGATGTAGTAGGGACGTGGGTGTGGTCGTGTGGTCAAGCCAAGCTTCTCGACCATCTCGAAGCTTGCAAGATTGTTGCAGCTCCCTCCATCAATGATGACTCTGCAGGCTCTGTCCTTCACGAGAAATCTGGTCTGAAACAAGTTGTGCCGTTGATTTTGCTCTGCTCTCTCCACTTGTGCGCTCAGCACTCGTTGCACGACAAGGCCCACATGATACTCGGTGTCAACAGCAGCTACTTGTTCCTCTACATCGTCAGCATCACTGTCTATCTCATCTCCTCCACCTGCAATGTTAGCTGCAAGTACATATTCGTCCTCAATATCACTAGTACTTACATAACCACCGTCTTTGGTGGCAAGGTATGCTCGCTGACTGGGGCAATCCCTCATAACGTGTCCCATTCCCTTGCAACGGTGGCACACAATCCGAGTGGTACGACCAGTGGAAGCAACCGACGAAGAACTCTTGGCTGGTGCCTGTACACTAGTAACTTTACTTACCTCGGGTGCATGTGATGTGGTCGGAGGTGCTGCTGAACGCGCCCTACTCGTGGAGGGGCAGGCAGATGTAGTGAAGGTGGGGCTGTTTTGAATTGCCCGACCTTTGGTCGTGGTGTAGACATGCTCCCAAAGTTGTTCCTTGGCCTCTGTTGTCGTCCCTGCAATTCCTTTTCTGCCAAACATGCAAGTTGGAACAATCTAGGGACGCTATCGTATTCTTTGTAATCCACTATATCCTGAATTTCACGTCTTAATTCTCCATAAAAACGTGCTATTGCAGCTTCTTCATCTTCAATAATATCACAACGCAACATGCTAATTTGTAGCTCCTGATAATATTTTTCTACGGATCTATTACCTTGGTTTAAGCGCTGTAATTTATTACGCAAATCACGTTTAAAAGAAGGTGGGACAAATCTGTTACGCATAGCAACCTTTAAACCATCCCACGTAGTAGGCGCTAATCCTTCGGTGCATACCCTATTCCACCAAATGATGGCAAAGTTTTTAAATTCACTTGTGGCTTGCCTAACTCTATGCACTTGAAACTAAGTGAGCATTCAATTTACATTCTCTAGTCATCTCCCAATCTAGATATATTTCAGCATCATAAGCACCCGCAAAAGATGGTATAGAGAACTTAACTTTAGCATATGGATCATCATTAACACGTGCATTATGTTCTTTGAACATTATTACCTCTCATACCTTGACGGTTGAAGTTCGATCGGTTACGTTATCGTGCATCAAAGGCGTCGTGGTCGTGCATCTCATTATCATTATCAAACTCATGGTCATGGGCTGCATCATGAGGTTCCACGACCAACGTTTGGTGGTCGGTTCACCATTCTTCGAGGCGTGTAGTGGCGCCGCGATACTATCGTTGATTGGCGTTGTAATGTGATCGTGGTAGCTTGAAGCTTCTGTCGATGTCCTCATTAACGGTAGTGCGTTGTTCATCCAATAGCGTCATGAGCTCTTCCCTCAAAACACACTCTTGCGCATCAATTCTTCACGACATGGTTAGTAGGAGACAAAAGACAACACAAAGGTATTATCCCTATCACTATTAGGTGGTGGAGGGTGGAATCACACACTCTCAAGCGTCTTACCAAGCTCTTATGAGTTTCTTACCAAATTGCGGCGGTGGTCAATTCGGCGAAAGTGGGATGTACGATCACGGCGGAGGCGAATCGAGGATCTAATCGAGGTCGAAAGTATGTGGGCTCGGACGAGGCAATGTTTAGTAGCAAGGAATAGCAATAATGAAATCAGTTAGCAAAGGTGAACCAAAGTCCACGATGCTAAATCACGATTCTTTGGTCTAAAAGTGCTCCTAGCCCTAGCACAATCTTGATCGAAACAAGGACTCGATACAAAGGAGTCCAAAGGATGCAGTGGGCGGTAGTAGACCAACTAGGGGTGGTCGAATTGCTTTTTGCTTCTTTTCTTTTGCATTTTTTTTGCTTCTTTTCTTTTCTTTTGCACTTTTTGCTTCTTTTCTTTTCTTTTGCACTTTTTTGCTTTTTTTTTTTTTTGCAAAACGTGACCCAAGCCCAAAATTCTTACATTACCCTTTACGGGTTCGATGGTGATTGGGTCACAAACTTTTCCGAGAGCGGGGTAAAAGGTAATTAAAAGATACTCTCTCTCTCTCTCTCTGAACTTGGACTAGTTCTGTTGCGGCTACGGAATCCGACCAGGTGGTAGTTCCTGAGTGGATGGTAGAATGGGTGTTGCTCGAAGAGGTGGTCGGATCCGAGTAGGTGTTCGATTCCGACCAGATGGTAAATCCCGAGCGGGTGGTCGAATGGGTGTCGCTCGCAAAAAGAGGTCGTGCGTCCAGGATGTATGGTGGCACGGCGGCGACGGTGCTGACTAGAGACCAAGAATGCTACTCTAAACCAGCAACAAAGACACCGACGATGGACTCGAACTCAACAATGCGAAAACTGAAAACAAAATTGCGAAAGGCACAAAGTGGTTTGGACAGCGGAATAATTACGATCTAAAACTTTTTGTAGGGCGGTTTTTCTGGATTCTAGGTGAGGGAACACAACTAACAAAAGGGGATAAACGAAATTATCTAACGGGCAACCTTAGCTCTGATACCACTTGATGAGTCACGGCGGCCCGATCTTCCGATAGGTTCGATTTGGTTCGTCGTGAGGACGTTGACGCTTTGAGGCTTAGACCAGCGGATCGTCTCCTCGCAATTCGCTACACCCGCGCGCCTGTCGTTATCGACCACGCTTACACGCGATCGACCTTACCACGAAGGTTATGGTTCCTGCAAGCAATCGAAGCAACTCACAAGAACAAGGTAGATGCAATCTGAATTGTATTGTGGATATAGATGAAGTTTAGAAGTGGGGTTCCTCAAACCGATAATCGGTGAAACTGTAATTGACAGAATAATCTAAGAAAAACCCGCCTCTGAACTATGGCGGCTACTGTATATATATAGGGGAACGTGAGGAGATCGACCTAGGGTTATGCGGCTGTGGGATGAAGCGTACACAACCTGGACTCCGACCTCGTCACGTTTACAAAGTCTTATTAGTTTCCAAAACGGTGACGCAACACCTTATGTTGCGTATTTCTGGTCGAAGATCTGGTCGTAGGACTGGCCCTAGGGTAGTCTTGAGGAGTCCATGCTATCTTTGGTCGTAGATTGTGTCCAACGAGTACTGTGCTCACTTTTCTGGTCGTAGATTGCTCCAATCGAATCAACTAGTCGTAGGTCTTCTTGTAGTGGTCGTAGACCTTCTTGGACTGGTCGTAGTCCTAGATTCCTGAGTACAAGTAAATCATCTCCATTAGGCAACATCATAGAGTTCTCAAATAATACACTCAGCCCTAGAAACGACTTTACCTGATCGATTAAGTGACGTGTTCTAGCTCTTGTCATAGGACCGTGTAGTTCAGCACCTAGATCTGAAAGGTCTTGTGTCGTACGTGTATCCGAAGGAGGGATATCCTCATCATATATTCACATTATTGATTCAATATCCTATATCCGTGCTGCTGCCTGCCTTCTCGTGCCTTAGGCTCGCCGGATCCGGCCTCGCCTCCTTATCCTTTCCAGCCGAAATCCCCAAGGGTCTTTTTTCCCCCTCTCCCTCGTTCCTTTCTTCCCCATTTCTCCCTGCTGATTTTCTCTGCCGCCACCTCCTCTTGCGCCTCCCGGCTCGGCTGCCGTCGGCGCCGCCCATACGCCTCCCTGGCTCTCGTCCCCCGCGAGCTCCTCCCCTCGGCTCGCTCCTCCTGCTCGGCCCGCCCGCACGGCCCGGCGGCCCGGCCTCCCGCGCGCCCCTGCGCTCCCTTGCGGCCATGGCCCGCCCGCGCGCCTCCCGAGGCTCGTCCACCCGCGCTCGGCTCGCCTCCTTTGCAGCTTCGGCCCGGCGCTAGTGCGCCCGCCCGTCTCGGTTTTGGGGGATGAAGGCCGTGTGCTTCTTCGTTTTAGTTCATCGTTTCTCTCTTCGCGATTGCTGGACTCAAATTGCTGCTCACCAGTAATCTCATGCTGAAGCAAAGGTAATGTTTTTTTAGGGGAGAGGCTTCAGTTTGTTGCTTTTGCTACTTTTTTAGGGGAGAAGTTATATTGAGGGAGCATTTGGACATCCCTTTGTGTCGCTGATGTCAAATGAGTATTTTATTAAGAGGATGTTTACATTCTGGTGTCTGTTTTTTCCCCTTCAGGTTATTACTTCAGTTAGTTCATGTTCAAATTTGTAAACAGGAGCAGGGTTCCCTTCGGGTGTCCGCTCATGGTCTATTTGCGATTCCTCATGTCGCTGGTTCATTACCACATTGGAGAGGATCACTAAATGTTCATGATCACGCTGAACTAAATGTTCCTGATCATGCTGAAGTTCTGGAGCCCCAAGCCCAAGAGGTAGGTTGGTGGCTTCTGAAAGGTCCATGTACTAGCACTTGGTTCAATTTTCTTCGATGAACAGCTTGTGGACAATGTGTCATTGGCTATCCGGATCACTTCTCTGAACAAGAAGCTCGAAGCACGAGTTCTATGCGTGATTTTGTCCGTTGTGTCGACAACAGATATCCGATGCTGTGCGATATGATGGTTGGTAGTGGATTCTGTCTGAAGTTGGAAACTACTCACTAGGATTTGACATGGAGAATAATGTGCAGCAACCGGATAGGAGTTTTCCTGTAAAAAGATCCTATTTCAGTATGCCGATGGACTATGCTGTTGTCTCTATGCTCCTTCAATATAACTTGTTCTCATTTTCAGTAAAATGCTCTTGTTTTCGTCTTCGGTAAATGTTGAGAATGGGCACCCTAAAAAAAACGACACAGAAATAGATACCAAAAGAACTTGCATATGGTATATTTGTAGAACTATATAGCTTTGTTTATTTTTTATAAGAGTAAAGAGTATTGCTATAACCACTTCGTTCCAAAAAGGCATCAGATGCGTAGAACATGAAGAAGAAAAACAAACATAGCTTGGAGCCAAGGGCATTTGCTATATATGTAAATTCGAGCTTAAAAAAGATTATGATATTAAATTAAATTTGGAATTACTAGTTAAAAAAAGGCGCATTATTTTCCCTCCAAAAATAACCTCTCTCGTTGGGGAACACACTAGATATTTACTTAAACCTGTGGGTTCTGGGGCTTAGCTCCAAGTCGTCGTTCTCTAACTGAGAGGTAAATGCTTAAGCTTGAGAAGCTTCTGTCTCCATGGGTCTATAAAATTCACTTAGATAAGTCGTATTATTTAACCAGACAGAACAACAAGCAATAAAACCAAAGACAGATAAAGTACCTAAACTATAAGACAAGTAAGCTTCTCAAGACTATACAAATGCACGTCGAGCCAGTGCCAAGGGTTTGGTTAAGATATGCCAAATTCCTCTAAATAAACAAATGAAACCCAACCATGCATGTGATAAAGATCTAACAAGTTGATTAGAAGGATCTCGAATTGTTAATCCAATCTTTCACGGTACTTCACGAAGATCAGTAGCTTATCCTCCTTGTTCTAGCTGTGGTAGCTGTGATTAGGGCTTGATCCGGCTAATAAAAACCCTAACATCTTTCTCCTCTGTTAGCAAAGGCTTTCTTCCTTTTTCTTGCTTCGACAGCTCTGGATTAGGGTTTTGCTTCGATGGTCAAAACCCTAACAACAGCTAATCTTTCTTGAACTTCCGTAATGACGACCACAAGAGCTAATCTTTCTTGAACTTCCGTAATGACGACCACAAGCCTTCGAATACTAGATACACCGAATCAGCAAAGATTCGAAGCAAATAGGTAAGAAACTCACAAACCAAACTAAAGTGAATTGAATTGCAAGAAATCAGTAGCACTCGGTTCAATCTAAGAAAAGGGTTTCTTGACTTGCACCGAAATCAAACCACTAGATAATGACTTCTCTCTCGGCAATCTCCCTCTCAAGCTCGCAATCTCGCAAGAACAACAAGTCTCTCATCTTCCAAACACAAGAACACAAGATGTAACACCCCAAAAATTTTAGCCAAAAATCCCAAGGTTAAAAATGCGGGATTTTTTTTTTAAAAAAAGTGTGTTAGTGGTTTATTGACTTATTTGGGTTTTGGAGATTTATTTGGACTACATTTGTGCTTTGGAGTTTTCCCTAATGACAATTATCAGACAATAATTAGGTTAAGAACATCAAGTCCAAAGCAATATTAAAAGCATCACTTAATTGCAAAAACCATAAACCAGAAGTTCAAATCTGCATTTGAAATTCAAAAAATATATAAAGACTACATAAAATTCCCTAACTTGGAATTGGGCCGAAACCAGACCATCTCCACATTTTTTGTTCTTCCTTTCCTTCCCTTCCCTTTTCTCTCTCTTTTCCCTTTTCTTTTCTCCTTTTCAGTTGGGTTGGCCGCTTCCTTCCCTTCTTCTTTCTTGGCCCAACCGCAGCCCATGTCACCCAGGTGTAGAACAACGTCTCTACATAACGCCACATATTCTGTAGAGACATTAAAAAAACCACTACTATCATAGTGACGATACATCAAAGGACATTTATGAGGTGTTTTCAAAAACACCTCTACAACTGCCTAGAGGCGAAAAAAGTATCTGTACTATATAAAGTTGCCTCTATGAGCTAGTTATGTTGTAGTGTATAACTCGAGCACTGAGCTCGCCTCCGCCTCCGCTGCCTTCCTCTCACCCTCTTCGTCTCCTCCGATCACCTAAGAGCAAGAACACCAGCGTGGACGTGAGCTCTGCTCCGATAACCGCCTCCGTCTGCCGCTTCCATTCCGCCACCCAAGTGAGTCCCCGCCGCCCCGGGGTAGTGCTTTGGGATCGTAATAGCCCCCTCCACCTCATGCTCACCTCCATTAACCCCCTTTTCCACAGGATCATCGTCGCCACTCCATCTTCCTCCTCTCAGTCAATCAAGCAGATCGCTCCACCTTGCTTCTTCACACCGCGCTAGTCACTAGGGTGAGCTTCGCCCTCAGTGCCTTGTCCTCAGGGATCGCCTCATCCTTCCCCATTGGATGCTCACCCCTTCTTCACTATCTCCCACAGAGCCATTTGGGATGACGTTGTCTTCCTCTTTGGCACAGATGAACCTGTGTAGCGTCGCCCTTCATCCCTACCGCCCAACTCCGTCCTCCCAGCCGCGTTGTAACACCCCAAATTTGGTTTGTTTTGAAGCTTTAAAAATAAAAGTAACAATTTGAATTTTCTTGTTTAAGTCAAATCTTAATTTGAATATTTAGAAATCAAAATAATTTAATGTGATTAATCTAAACTTCAATTAAATTAAAAGTTGTTTTATTTGGGTTCCTTGAGTTCTAGAGTATTTTTTGAAACTTTCTAGGAATGTTTGGAATTTATTTGCTATTTCTTTGAGCTCGGTTTGCTTTAATCTCTTTTCTAAAATTCAAAAGCCTTTGGAATTTTGAAAAATCCTTTTGAGTCGAGTTTATTTTCCTTTGTCCCACTCTTCCTTTTTACCAGCCCAATTCTTTTCCGTTGCCGGCCTTTTTCTCCCACGCCCGCAACCCGGCCCGATTCCTTCTTTCCTTTTCCTCCTTGCTAGCGCGCTATCCCAAGCCACTTATTTCTTCCTTTTCTTCCTCTCGCTGCCAAGTGGGCCTGCTGCTATGTCACCCTTCTTCTTGCCCGAGTTGGTCTCCAGCTCTCGCACATCTTGCCGCTGGACTCCTTGCAAACACTCCCTCTCTGGTCCTATATAAATGCACCGCCCGCATTACAATCCTTGCCCCGATCATCTCCCCCCGAAGCCCCAAAGTACTACTGCTGGTCTTGCTCTCGTGTCGCTGATTGGAATTCAGAAAGCCACCGCCGTCACCAAAGGTATTCACCATCGAATTTCGTCGCCGCCGGTCCTCCTCCGCCCAAGCCGTCTTTGTCAATGGATTCATGCCGCCGCGTTCTACCCGGAGCTCCCACCAACTTCGCCTGAGTGCCACCGAGCCGTCGTAGCCCCTTTCCTCTCCAAGTCCGGTCACCGCTCTCCACCTCGAACTCCTTTTCGGTGAGTCCTCTCGCCTTCCCATGCGCGTCATGCCGCGTTCCTAAGTTTCCCCTTCCGAACCCCTCTCACCCTGCCCTCTCTCTGTCACCGAAGTGCCTCGCCGCCGCTTGTCTTCTCCGACGCAAGCCGTTGCCGTTGCGCCACCACTTCCGTTGACCTCCGGTCACCCCAGTCGTTCTGGTGTGATCCTCGTCTCCTCGTCGAGCCGGTGCTCACCTCCTTTCTCTCTGGGCGCCGCCAAATCACCAAGACCGCCACACACCCAAACTGGTCCTCCGCTGCCACCACCGTGCTTCTCCATCCATGTCATCACCTCCCTTAGCACCGCCTCAATGCCGGGGTTCCATTTTTGTCCTTCACTGAAGTTTCCTCGCCGCCACACACCGCCGACGACATGCGCCCGAGCTGCCGGCCATGGCCTCTGTTTTTCTTCTATGTGGCTTCCTCTGTATCCCTCTCTTACATGTGGGACCCCTTGTCAATCTCTCTGTCTTTCTCTTTCTCTCTCCAGCTACCTTGGACCCATGTGCTAATCTCTTTCTACCTATTTCTCTATCTTACAACCATGGCCCACTTGTCATCCTCTAATCCCTTTTTCCATATTTTCTTTTAATTTGGAAAATTAGAAATTTCAATAGGTCACACCTGTTAGCCTTTAGGGTTTTTCTTTAATTTAAATATGAAGGAATATTCTATGGAATATTCTTTTCTCTCTGTTTTTCCTTTCCAATAAATCTTTAGTGAGTCCGTTCTTCTCTATATGAACTCCGATTTAGTCCATTCAAATTTCTAAATTAATCTAAAATTGATCTCTTTCTTTTACAGTTGGTTTTACTATTTTTAGATTTTATTTGGATTTCTTTTAAAAAAATTTATGCTTTGTCTATTGTTTTCTCTCTCGTTAGACGATATGTTTAACAGATCAGGAGACTTACCTTCGTTGAAGGTTGAGGTTACCGCGTCCGATTGGTCCAAATTGACTTCAACGGCATCGGGTTCTAGACGCACTAACTGAGACAAATAAATAACAGAAAAACAAATAAAATCAAAAAATTATAATATTAGTACCAATAGATAGATAGTGAATTTAGATGAATTTATAAATTTAAATAATCTAAATCGAAGTTCGAATAAAGAAGAACAAACACCCAGAAGTTTGTTAGAAATGGAAAATTGAAAGAGAAGGGGTATACGAGGGAATATGCTTTTCGCGGATAATGAGGACATACCTACTACTACTACATCCTCCACTCCAAGTGTGCATGAGGCTGTTCATAAAGCACCAAAAGGTCCAATGACTAGAGCAAGAGCCAAGCTTCTAAACCATCAGGTGCTTTTGTTTCTTAATGAATCTCCTATTGTCTTTGATGAGAATTGGATACTACCTTATGCAAATATTTTATGTATTCTTAGGTTTGAACATTGTGAAGCCTTTGGAACCAAAAGGGAGGAGAGGGAGACCAGGGCCAAAGCAATGGAGGATGGCCCATGCAGTCATGCGGTCAACAATCAAAGTGGTTATGGCCCATGTGGCTAAGGAGGTGATGCTATGCCGCTGGCCCAAGGAGATGAAGGCAACCAAGGGGCTGGCCCATACGGTGGTGTAGGGAGCAAAGACCATCTACATGGCCAAGGTCCAAGCTACAAGACAAAGGCCCAAGGCGTGGAAGAAAGTCCACCCGAAGCAATTGGACCGTGCATCACAAGAAAGAAGGCCAGTTTTCTTGAGTTCTCCCAAAAACTGATTGGTTTTCTTGAGGATCTCTCCAAAACCGAAGAACAAGCACGGTGAGGAGTTCTAGGACCTACATGCCTATTTGTTTGACCAAAATCACATCTTGCTCGGTCATGTAATCCGTTAGTCTTAGTCCGAACCAACTTATGTTAATGAGTCTGAACCATATTTAGAGTTTGAGTCGGTTTGCTTTGCCGAGTGGAGATTGGTTCAGCTAATTTGGCCAAAACACAACCCCAGCCGGGCCTAGACCGAATGAGAGTTGTGGAGGGTGCCATAAGTACCCTTGCCCTCCCCATTGTATCCCTTAGAACATTATTATTGAGAAATAACAAATTGCAAATTGCTCTTATTCTTCCATGTTGGGTGAACCAACTTGAGGGGGAATTGGGAGTGTTGAATCAAGATCGTTCAACATTTTCGCTAAGAATTGGAAGCACGATAGGGCTTCATTGGTGGTCATGAAGTCCAGCACGTGTGTTCTTGTGAATTAAAGAGTGTTAGCTCTTGCATTGGCAACGGGGGATCATTACGATTCAACAAGCCTCACGTGAGTATTTTGATCCGACGTCAAGAAGATTGGGCGACCCCGTATCAGGTGAAATGCTAAAAACTTCTGAGAATGACAAGTGGGGTCTACTTGTCATTGAGAGAGAGAAAGAAAGGAAGAAAGACTGAGGATGACATGTGGGTCCCAAATGTCAGTGAGAGGAAAAGAGAGAAAGAAGGAAGAATAGATGAAGGAAAGCAGAGTAGGGCAGCGGCGAGTGGCGACGCAGGAGCAACCGGCGGGGGTCAAAATGGAACCCCATCGGTTAGGGGGTTCTCTTGGTGGTGGTGGTGGTGGCGTGGCTGGAGTAGCACGGAGGTGCCGGCGGGCGACTGGTAGCGGAAATAGGGTGTCGACGGCGGTGGCTTGCTCCGGTGATGGACAAGCCGAATCGAGGTGGGGGGGGGGTGGGTTGAGGGAGGCCGGGAACATGTTTGTGATGCGATCCAAACGGCGAGGAGCTCACCAGAGAAGGAGATCAGACGACGAAAAGACTACGAATTCCAGCGATGTGCTGCGACAAATGTGAAATTTATTTAGGGGAAATGAACATTGGCCTCGAGAACACGACGTGACACGGTTACGAGTTCCAAAAACTCACTAGAGTGAAGGGAGGTCAAGATGGGGGTGCGGCCGGTGCTCGTGTGACGGCGACAGAGCTCTGGGGATGATGGAACTTGGAGGAGATGTGAAAGGGTAGATGAGGGTTAGGGTGATCCATTTTATATACGAAGTCCGGTAACCGAGTAGCGGGAACATGAACGGGATTGCCGCCAGGATTTAGCTCGCATTTATAAACTGTGGGAATGGCGATGTAATGAATGGCGCTTGAATGCGTGTGGTAACGACGACCTTGATGGCGGTGGTGATGACATGCGACGATGGTGACGCAAATAGCGCGAGCGGGACGCACACGACGCGGTCGGGACACCTGAGCGAGGGGAGGCGCCGCGGTGTGGCGGGCGCAGCCGTGGCTCGGGTGTGCACGAGCGTCGCCGGAGCACGATGTGGGCGCAAGACAGAAGCAGAGGAAGGAAGAAAGAAAGAAAGAAAGAAAGAAGAAAGAATTGGGGCGTGGGCTATTGAAGAAAAGAAATGGGCTCAGCCCAAAGCAAATCAAAAAATGGATTTTGGCCCAAAATCTGAAATGAAGATTTGAATTTTTGGAGAGATTTCAAATTTGAATTTGAATTTTGGCTAAGGTTTGAAATCAAGGAGAGAGATTAATTCAAATTTAGATTTTTAATTCAAATTCATTCGAGATTGATTCGAAGAAAGGCAGGGATTTAAATTTTGAGCTTGAGAATTGGAAAGAGTTTTGTACTTTGGATTTGATTTGAGATTTGAATTGATTTGAAGATGGAATTCAGAATTGATTCAATTTGGAATTCAAATTGCGACTGAAGAAGGAAATTGGTTCGAAGTTGAATTGAGAATTGGAATTTAAATTTGATTTAGCATTTAATTAAGCAAGAACTCCCATTAAAATCTCTATCTTTGAAGTAATTATTTTTAAATTAAACTTTTAAAAAGGGGCAAAACTTGGGATGCTACACCATCCTCCCTCTTAGCCGAGGATAACTTCTTATTTTATTCTTTAGTCAAAATTTAAAATAGCACCAAAAGACAACTTAGCTTTAGAAATGTAGAATCACAAATTGAAGTTGTAACAATACTTGGCACCGTGTCAACATGTCCCCTAATTATCTCTTGTAGATCATCCACACTAAGATTCACCCTTCTCCAAAAGGGGACTGAAGTAAATAACAAACTATAACGTTGGGACTAAGGGTCAAATTGGTAATATTTCTTACATTTCTCCCTTACTGTACATATCATATACATCACCAAAATAAAAATATCATGTCGCCCAAGTATATATAAATTTTGACTACAAATTACAAACTACCTTTTCTATTCCAAATTTTAGATTTTTTTAATGCACCATCAAAATCAAAATATATACAATAAATAACTAGAAATTATGGTATATATATATTGCATTTTCTAGAAATAAAAACATTCAAAAATTTAAACTAAAACTTTGCTACCACAATTCGTATAAATTCATAACTAATTATAAAAACAAAAAAAAATAATTATTCAATAGGCCTGGCCCGTGCAGATGCAAGGGTTGATGACTAGTGAGACCAAATTAATAGAGTATTATGCACTTGAAATGGTTAGAGGAAGCGTGACTCCGGATGCACAAAGTACTAAATCCTAATTCCCGCCATGAAGTTGGAAATAAAGAAATATATTTAGAAGTTGATTGAAAACCATTGATAACCGGGAGAGAATTGCTATCTTCAAGAAGTCTTCGATTATGCATGGTAGTAATAATGCCTAGTATATACATATCATGGCTTGAGTTCTTAGCTAACATTGTTTTTCTAAAAGTCAATCTATAAATCACAAAAATTATTTCATACAAATATAGAAAGTTTATCGACTCTGCTTAAGCTTCCTTACTTATGAGACAATAATTTGGTGAGTTTATTACATGCAAAAATGGAATTTTATGAAAGAATGTTTTTTTTCCTGTATGACCATTTATTGAGTCTTTAGTTGCTCTGGGCTTGTTTGGGTAGCAAACGGAAACTTCCCAGGGAATATAAATCCCTAGCGTGATTTTTCAAGTCACATAGCATCCTTGTGGAAATCAATCTCTAGGGAGAATGATCCCTATGATCCATTGGGAAAGTTGGGTGTAAAAATCCCCCTCATTAAAAAAAAACAAGAACAAAGTCAAATGTTACAGGAGTGGACAATTTGGACAACGAAGGGGGCGATGAAGGCGAAGGCAGCAACGTCCAGCGACGATGGGTGACCGATTTGGACTTCGATGTGTAATCGAAGAATCTAGACCCGTCATTATGTGTTAACAGAGTATTTTGGTAATTAATAACAATCGTCACATGGACTAATATTTTTATGAGTTGGTGAAATAGGTTGAATTATATGATGATGAAGACAAATGATGACTCAATGTATTGAAGGTCATAAAATCAAGTGAGTGGCGTCATGTGTAACACCCCGACCTAACACAAAGCACATAATGTTACTAACTACACAAACTATCAACTTTAACATCATTTTACAATAAATTACAGCAAACATCTTAACGATAAAACCCGTCTACGATCACATTAAAACAAGTATAATGATATAACAATCATGTATAATTATTCTCTTGGAAGCATAGCAAGATAATAATTTAAGAACAATGCAAAACCAATCGAATAAAGTCTATTGAATGAATAATCAACTCCAACTATCATCTAAGGCCATTCAAAACTAATAAGTCCTAAATATAATTCATCACTCTATAATAAAGGTTCTCATGTCCAATGAATCAAGTAATTGAGTGTTGGTTTGTGTTTCCATGTCAAAGCCCCAATATTATTAATGGGTTTTAGATGCATATCATAAGCATTTCATATAATTTTTGGAGCATGATCATAAATTATGAAATTAAAAAATTTCAAATTAAAGAATAAACATTAAGATTAAACTTTAGTTCTAAAAAAATGAAAACAAATGTTTATGATGATCTCTAGAAAATAATTTATTCAAATACTAGAATAATTATCATGAATAAATATGAATTCTATCAAAATTTTGAAATTCAATTTGACCTTGGGAAAAATGCAAACTCAATTCTTAAATAGCTACTGTTAATGAATTTTAATTAAGTGATTAAAGCATGAACAATAATATTAGGGAATTTTTATGGGTTCTACCTTATCCCAGGAACCCGTCTGAAAAATTTCATATTTTTATAAATTTATTTTCTATATTTAAACCCCAGTCAAAGTTGGGAAGTTTGTATTTGAATTCGGTCAACTGTGCGAAGGACCCACACCCCACACACTGTAGCGACCCGAGCCATTGGACTTGACTGGACCACGCCACTTCACTTACACCCGACCGCGCCACTCACTCGTCTGACCGCGCCGCTTTCGTGGAGTCGCTGACGCCGGGTCCCACTCATCAGCACCGCTTCGTCTCCACGCCGCTTCGCCATGTCGCGTAGCGCCGAGCGCCCGAGTGAGGTGGCACTGCTTCCTCGCTCCTCCGTGCAAGCAATCTCATGGTGCCTTGCCACCGTCGTCGCTAGTGTATACTAAGCCACCACGAGTTGACGTCGTGGTTTGTTCCATTGGCAAAGGCCATCAAAACCCCATTGTCTATCTCCCGGCCGAGTAGATGAGCTCGGCATTTCTTGCGTTACAAAAGAGGTGAGCTTCTCATTCTTGTGCCCCTCTTTCTCTCGCTCTATGCCCTCGTCATCTTGCTAAGCTTGAGCTGTTCCGTGTAGCCAATCGTCGGGAACACGAGCTTGTCTTTCATTGTGTCCAGAGCGCGGCCGTGAAGCACCACCGCGCCATCTTGGTATTCGGTGAGCTACTTCCTCTCTTATGGGCACCATATCATGTTCTTCGGGATAAGGAATCTATCCACTCAGTCCATTTTGCAAATGGTCCACAGGGTCATCGGGAATTGGAGTTTGCCTAACCACGGTCGAAAACACCACTTTCTTCTCCATCTCTGGTGTGGTGAGTAACTCTCCGGTTCCTCTCGGTGACACCATCTCTAGTCTATGCTTGAGCATTGCCGACCACTCTCTGCTCCTCATTTTGCCCAGGTTGTCCTGTCCACAGGGAGCTCTTGTCGCCGTTGCACGGTCATCGTCGTCGGCGCTTCTCCGGGCATCTCCAGTCATCTTCTTGGCTCTGGTAGGTCTCTTGTGCCCTATGTATGCTTATGCATGCATTTGTTTGTTTGAAACTTAGCCACATGCGATAGCCACTATCGCCGTAGGGGAGCCACTGCATCTCGCCGCTACAGCCAACCTCCGACCACAATCCGGCCACCCTCGGGTGCGCGTAGGCAAGATTCCATTTCTGCACTTAGATTGCATGGCCGTGGACCATAGCGCCGACGATGCGCCGTGCAAACTCGCGACCGAGGCATCCCTGTTCCGACAATCACTGTAGCTCCGTTATTAACCCTAATCTCTATCGGATTAGCATTTAATGGTAATTATTGTTAGCCAA
Source organism: Hsuehochloa calcarea (assembly GCA_036346395.1). NCBI lineage: Eukaryota > Viridiplantae > Streptophyta > Magnoliopsida > Poales > Poaceae > Hsuehochloa > Hsuehochloa calcarea. The sequence continues at coordinate 26,058,039 of CM070610.1, read as the reverse complement.
AACACGTGTTAGATGCCACTTAGTACTTCACTGTTACACTAACATGCGGCCCCAGGGCGTTAAGTGCATATTGACCTCCGGTCTATGGACTGAGATACTGTGCTGTGGACCATTGGTCCATGCGCTATTCTGTGAACCGATCCTATGACATGTGGACTCCACATGTCAGTAGATTTAATTCGGTTTTTAAATAAAAGTGCAAAACACTGTCCAGAGGGCCCTGCACGTTAGCAGCTAAGGCTAGCTAACCGTGAGTGTAAAAAGTATTTTGCGCGATTAGAAAATCCGAATTGAATCGTTTTTACACTGAAATTGTTATAAACTTCAAAAATTCATAAGTAATTTATTTTAACTCCAAATTGAGAAAACTCAATTTTTTTATTTTACATTTTTATTGCAATTTAATTTGGAATAGGTTTTGAACATGTTACTACTATAGAAAAAATTGATATTTAAAATACATGAACACTAATGACTTGAACCTTGAAAAATCTTTAGAAAATCAAAATGAACTCCAAATGAATTAAAATTTACACCTAAATTCATATTAAATCCTCATATCTGTACTATAATATTCTCATGCATTTTTGAGTATTTTGGATTTTCTTAGTTTTCTCGGTGTTTATTTGATAACGTGTTTTCTTTAGAGTCCGAGCCGACCGAGGTGAACGCATATCCGTTTGAGAGCAAACTGTTGGCATTTCATCAAGGTGCAAGCATCACTTTTTTAATTTTATTCTTGCATGCATGTTGATCCCAGAATTTCATACTTCAGTGTTTTGAAATGCAAATATTACTTGCGCGCATGCTATTTTTGAGTATGAATACTTTGTGAAGTCTAGATAGCTATATCCCAATTATTGCAGGTTAACCTTGAATTCTCCTTTACGAATATGCCTAAGTTAGTTGACATATGATATTATTTACAGTTGGTGAATATGCTTAGCCATGCAAGTCATAGTCGCGTAGTTTGGTTGATGGGGTTATCTTGTCAATTGTGGGAGATACTGAATACTTTGTATTTATGCTTTTGGTTCAGATCTTCAAATCTAATTGTGGAGTCTAAATTTTGTTCTTTAAAAATGGATTTTGATCTGGACAAGTGGCTAGCAGTGAGGGTGCCATCGTGCACGAGAATCGGGTATCGTGAAAAGACTTGTCTGGATCATTAAGGACCGAACTTTGGGCTGTCACTCTATGTATCATGCTTACTTCCACAAGCGGGTTGGGAGCCTCTTGGTCAAATAAGGGGAAGGTCGTATTGATTTGAAACATAGGTGGTGTGAGGACATGGGACCGTGAAATCTCATGTTCCTTAGGAACCCAATGTAAGGATATAATGTACAATTGAGCGCTATTTTTATTTTGATGTTGGACGTTCGACCCACATGCTAACTCCTTACCTTGGCCCCTCCGACACAACTTGCATGCCCGGTTAGTTAGCAGGCGGTATAGCTAGCACTAAGCGGGATTTTATCACGCATGGGTGGTTCACTTCAACATGATTTTCTTGCTAAAAAATATCGAGTCTTTATTCCCCAGCCAACACACCAAAAGAAGTGTGTTATTATCCAGAGGCTTACGGGTTGATCAAGTCATGTGGGTAAAGATGTACTCCCCTGTAGGGTTATAAACTATTCAAATAGCCATGTCCACGGTTATGGACATCACTTGGGCCTTAAGTAACATCATTGTTAGACTCAAAATTAAAACTTGACATGGGATAACTTGGTATCAACATAACGGGTTTGTCATGAGTTTAGTTTATCAAAGTGGGGCTTCCACTTTGATATTATTTGATATATGTTTACTTTTATGTCATTTAACCTTCTTTTGATAAACAATCTATTGATAAAACTGTCTTCTTAAACTAGAATGTGTAGGTTGAGTATTGCTACATTTATGCGAAAACTAGAGCCACTATAATCTTCCATTGGTCAACCCCTAGCATGTATAAATTTTTCTTTGTGTAAGCCTTGCAAGTACAACTTTGTACTTTAACGAATTGTCCATTTGTTCAGGTGAGGAAGATTATAATCTAGATCATTTCGTTAGCGCCGATTTCAGTGACGCTAACGAATAACGCTATTTCTGGTCTCCACTCAGTTGCCTTTGGGATGGGCGCACATTGTTGGAGTTTTTGCTCTTAATGCTTTATTTTCCGCTGTGTACTTATGTTAACGGTTAAATTTGGCATGTTGGTCTCTGTTGTAACTTATGAACATAAGTCTTTGTCTTGTACGATATTTTGTAATATAACTGTATGCCTTGTGTATGACTGTGATCAATGTTGATTGAGATATGTGCGTGTTAGCCTTGAACCTTAGGAGCTAACACGAGACACATATCCGAAGATTTGAAATGCTACTTGATTCATGTAAGTATGGTCTCGGACTACTATGGGCTGCATATTTACATGGATTAAGATGGATTTCAGAACTTGGAGACCTAGAGTTATTTACATATGATCTGCAGGACTGTGATCCTATGTAAATAATTCAGGGTCCCCACATTCCAAGTGCACTAGATTTTCTTAGTGAAATATCGTCAACGGTCACCTAAAAACAACAAATAGAGCAAGAGTGAGTCCAAGACTCAGCAAATACATAATAAAGCCATAAACAACAGTTTATCAACTATAATCAGGGTTATCATCATCATCTATCTATTTCATGTCATTCTTATACTCAAATAAACAAGTCATATTCCATATAGGTAAATTTACAAAATTTAACAATTTACTCACATATGTGAATGCACCATCATGCTCATGGTCATATGCATCTCATCAGCTGATACTGGTATAGCAGAGTATTCATCCGTCGATAACACACTCTTCCCCCATCTTTGTTAGGATAGGGTCCTTACATTGTATGACTTAATCTAGTCCCTACAATTGTAAAACTTTATCTAGAGCACTCCGGATTAGTCATATATCTTTCTTACCGACCTCATCGGAATTGTTACATAAATTTCTCATCGACCTGGCTTGTGCACTCTAATCATGATGAATGTAAATAATGCAACATCATAATTAATCATTTACACTACTCGTCCCATTAACCCTATATCTCATTCTCATTATGTCAATATTATAATCTCGTTAACTCAATATCATCAATATCATGTATGTGAATAAGCTTAACAAAAGCATAATAAACAACATGATAAATAATATCAATGACAATAACGAACAACCCAATGTTCACCACTCTACCATGTACTTACCTCTTATCCGCTAGGAGCCTGGTAGCGGGATGGTGGTAGTAAGGCACTGGAAGCCACACTCTTTGAACAAACAATTTAAAACAATCTCAAGATCACATCATCACAACACCAAAATAGTACACTAATCGCCCTCGCATATCTACGTCAAGACGACACAATTAACTCAATTCTACCGAACGCACTACCCGCTGTCCCAGTAGTAAAAATGCTCTAAACCAAGGATTATGCATGAGTTAGGGCGTGCACAAGGCGCATCGTGCAAGGGCGGCAAGAGGAGGGTAGAGGGCATAGCTAGGGCTAGCGCCCCTCCCTTATCTCCTTAAAAAGGCAGGAGTCCGGCCCCTTCCCCTAGCCAAAATCCACTCCATCTCGGTTTGGGCCTAGGGTTTGGCCCACAACCCCCCTCTAAATCTCTCTTAACCCTTCATTTATTTTTCCAATTATATTTTCTATTTATGTAATTAAACTAGATATTACATCATGTGTTGACACTCAAGTTAAGAACCCGATCTTGGAGAGAAGATGTGTATTATCATCCTAAAGCTCTAAGGAAATGCGCAAAGCAAATGTCTATCTAGCATAGGCTAATGATTTGTTTCGTAGTCATTTTACCGGTCTCGATGTTTGGTGTGGTGTAACATCCCAAATTTCAGAGCTTTAAAAATCTTTTAAATATTGGTAGCAAGAAAATTCATCATTTGGATTTATTTGAATATTAATTTAAAAAGCTTAAATTGGACTTTAAGGACAAATTGATTTAATGTGCTTAATCCCAACATCAACAATTGTCAAAATTATTTTATTTAGATTCTATATGCTTGGTTATATTTTATAGAATTTTCTGGAATTTTTCCAAAGTCATTTGCTATTTTCTAATTGCTATTTGCATTTTCTGGATTTATTTAAAAGAAAAATCAAAATAAAATCCTTGAACGATCTTGGGCGAAGCCCGACCTATTCCATCACCCGGCCCACTCCGCGACCCATTCCGCCTTGCGCCTTGGATCACCGCCGCGTGTCCCCTTGCGCGATCGCGCGCGCCGCCTTGCTCGCGCGCTCCTCGCTTGCTCTCGGCCGCGAGGATCTCCATCGCTCATTGCTGCCGCCATCCATCTGCGCTGCTTGCTTTGTTGGCCGGTGGACCCGCCACGCCCGGCTCGGCGTCGTCTTCGTCCGAACTCCGCGCCCGCCTCGCCCTTCCGCGCGCCGCCTTCTCTCGGATATCTCTCCACGGGGCTATAAAGGGCCGCCTCTGTGCCAACCTCTTCGCCCGACCTCCTCCACCAAAACCCTAAGGCGCGCCGCCTGCCGTCTTCGTTTGGCGCATTGCGAAGGTTCGCCGCCGGCGCAACCTCTTCGCCGCCGGATTCCGCGCCTCGGACGCCGTTGTCCGTGCCGTCACGCCCTCGTGATCGCAACAACCGGAGCTACGGTGCCGCCGTCGCCGCCCAAGGGCGCCTCCTCCGCCGTTGCGGGACCGTCAGACAACGGGAGCTCGCGCGCCGCCACTTTCTTCGCCGCCGCCGGTGAGCCGTTGCGCTGAGCTCGCCGTCACCTCCGGTAACCGCGCCCCTTGGTAACCCGTTTTGGGCTTGGCTGCCGTGAAGTCGCCGCCGAAACGCCGTGAGCCTCGGTCCCGAGCGCCGCCGCTTGGTGTACAGCGTCATCGTCACCACGCCAGCGCCACATCACCTCGTGCGCTTGCGTGTCGCTTGCGTGGCAGCCACTTGGCGTCCGCGTGGCTCAGTCCACCGGGCCAAATCTCCCGCGGCTCGGTGAACCCAGTTCACCGTGGTAAAACCAGCGATGGGGCCCACTGTCGATTTATTTTTAAATATAATTCCTTTTTCCGGAAATTCTCGGCTGACGCAAGCATTGCGCAATAATTCGATTTTCCTTTATAAAAATAATTCGGGAAATTCAAGAAAATCCAAATTAGGGTTTAATTGATTTTCAAATCTTCCAAAGCCCATATCTTTTGCATCCGAAGTCCAATTGAGCCCATTAAAATTTGTAAATTCATATAAAATTAAGATCTATTTAATGGTGAATTTTATTTAATTTTTGGAGTTTGTTTTGCCTCTGTTATTTATTTGTTTTGTTTCTTTTGTCTCGTTTGCGAGTAGACGTCGATACTTCGGGGAATTTTACAGAAGAAGGAGCACCTCAAGACCAAGACCAATATCTAGATCTATTCCAAGGCAAGTTATACCTTTGATCATTTTGAACCCAGTTTTCAAAATACTTTGTTTCAATGTATTGCATTCTATTTCAAGTATTTATTTAAATGCTTTTGGGTGTAGTTATTAATCCAAATTGTTATGCCACCTTGTCTATTATATACCATGATCTTTTGTCACCCTAGGTTGGTTAATAATTAGTTGGTATTATCGTAGCACCAACGTGGGTTGGTTAGATCTGATTAGGCCTTAGCCATGCCACGAGTCATCATTCCATGTGAGAGTTGCAATTATAAACTTGACTAAGTGATTATGGGCGTGTGATGAATCTGTGTATCTTTGTGTGCTATTACTCGTTGATGGCATGTGTTGCACTTAATCAACGGGTGGGAAAAGATTTAGGCGAGGCAAGTGGTGGATTACGTGTGAATGGTGGGTGTGTGCTTATTAAACTTTGTGATTTGGGTTAAAGCGGAAGTCTTGCCTTGGTCAATTAAGGACTTAACTTTGTGCGCCATTGAGCTGGGCCTTCTTGTGCGACCACATGCCTAGTATGGGTGGGCCTAACTTAGTAAGTTATGGAGTCTTGACATTGACCACTCGAGGTTGTATTTAAGCTGTGTGATGGGTGGAGGTGTGATATGTCACATCGCGGGACAGTTATTGCATCCTGTCCAATGGTGTGTGTCGTTCCAAAGGTGTGTGTACAAATTGGGCGGCGATAAAGCACACCAGAGTGTCATTGTTTGAGATGAAGTCTCGAAAGGTTTTGTTGTGATCAACTCGATCCGGTTGGTTTCATCGTGTGGGTAAAGTGTACAACCTCTGCGAGTGTTTAAACCAATCTATTCGAATAGCCGCGTCCTCGGTTATGGACATGCTCGGAATTTCACACGAGGGTAGATTTTCATAAAAACAATTGGGAAGGGTCATTTGTGTGAGATAACTTGTTCATTGTGTGAAAGAACTTGATTAGGTGTGTGTCCTTTGTGAAATCAATTGTTAACTTATTATTGACTATTTGTTTTGAATTACGCTTTCAATCTATTAATTGTATTCAATTGCAAATGTTGCATTTACGCAAAGTAACCACGAAGCCATTTCTTTGGAATAAGCCATCATATATAAATGCATTACGTGGTATGACTTGCGAGTGCGGTGTGTACTCACTCTTGCTAAACAAATCAGCGAAGTGGAGGAGTCGTCGCTTTGCTTTTGAAGAAGAGTTCTCGAAGGTTGAGCGTTAGGGTCTTGATCGATCGGTTGCTGTGGTAAATTGATGGGAGCCACGGAGTTTATTTCGTTTCATTGCAGTTTATTTCTTTATTATCGACCTTGCATGGCTTAATAAATGTAAACTTCGACCGTAAGGTCCCAACGATTATTTGTTATTTAAATGTACTCGTTTATTCTTATATTCGTTGTATGGATGTGATATTTCATCAATGTTGACCTTTGTGTGCACTAGCGTGATCTGGACTAGTGCGGATACACGAGGGTCCAGTTTGCATATTTGGGTCCCGACAGAGGTGGTATCGAGCCATCTTGTTATGAGTCTTGACCCTAGTTAGATTGGCCGTTCTTAGTGAGTCCAAACTATTTTCTAAAGCAAAATTAACTTGCAAGATTAATTGAACTCTTTAACTCATCTCATGTCTCTCTTGACTCAACTATTCTGAAATTCTTTCCCTCCCATTTGTTTTAAAGTTGTTTTCATATCCTTGTCCATCTTGTGGATGCCTCGTCTTGAGTTATGGAGGCGCAAGGGAGGACTTGCCGCAGAGCTTTGGAAGTTGCTACAAGTACTTGGAGGTTCGATCGTCCATTGTCTTGTGGCGGTGCTTGGATTGTGAGCAGGCCGAGATCGTGGAGTGTCGCCATTTGACCGCCTCGCGAGCGAGAACACCAAGGCGAGCAAACCACTTGAACATCTCGGCTCGAAGGAGTATTTGGATTGAAGCAATCCAGAGTCTTCATGCCTTGCCATCACGAGGATCTGCAACATCTACTCTCGAGAGCTTCGTGACACGGTTTTTCGTTATCATCCCGCACTTCAGGCGTGGATCTTGCTGCATGTTTTCATCTACGGAAGGAAGACAACGCCACCGTCGTGCATCTCGCCCGATTCGCATTGCTTTCGGGAAGAATCGTTGGAGTTAGCCGCTCTGAGTGGAGTGTACCTATGAGACTCTTGAGAGTGAAGAAAGGATCGCCATATTAGAAGAAACTCTTTATGGGCGACACGATCACGAAGAAGACAGAAGACCGAAGAAGGCGATGGACCATTGAACGGAAGAGCCAGCAGAGCGCGAGGGCGAAGCACCGGCCGTATGCACTGAGACACTGCTCCTATTGCACTATCCCGGGACATCGGGATCGGTTTGCAAGGATGCGGCTCACTTTGAGTCTCTGGCGGCGGGAGCACCGTCAAAGTGCGGAGGCTATTTGATTGAGTAGTCTGTTCGCGTTGTTTGAGCTTAGCCGATTTATGTCTTGAGTCGCCCTTTAGGCGGTAGTTTGGTGTGCTTAAGTTCGTCCTTATTTTTGTGTGCAAGTATGAGCTGCAAAGGCCCTTAGGTATTTGTTGCAAGCCATACTATTATCTTAATCAATATAAGAGTTTGATTGAGCTTTCTTAAAATATGTTGGGTTTTACCTACCCGCTTAGTTCTACAACTTATCTCGTGCTTGCTACCTTATCTAACCACGGAGATTCACGGATGGTTCGGACTCGTCAAAGTCTTGCAAGTGGTTACGATACTCGATGTCGAAGGGCGAGAACAAATCCCGGAGAAGCAATTCCACCACAAGCACCTTGATTGATCTGCGAATTTTGGAGCATTCATGACGGCTCAAACCCGGTGATGTACACCATGATGAATCGGATGCAAGCTATGAATAATCGAACAACAACAATCGACATCACAATGGAGCCTCGGTTGCTCATGGTCACAATGGATCATCAAGTTGGCGGAGTTTATGAGGACCCGTCCACCAACCTTTTACGGACATGTCTCACGGTGAAGGCGATGATTGGCTACGTGTTATTGAGAGAAGCTGCGATCACTCAATGCGGCGATCATGAAAAAGTTACATGCGCCTCTCACGGATGGAAGGCATTGCCGCGAATGGTGGGAAAACTTCTTGCGGCGCATGGCACGCCGCAAGATATTACTTGGGAAGAGTTCACAAGCGCTTTTCGCCCGATATCATGTACGGAAGGAATCATGGATCGAAGAAGGATGAATTCGTGCTCTCAAGCAAGGAGGAATGTCGGTGATCGACTACCTCAACAAATTCTCTCAACTTGCTCGATATCTTTGCGAAGATGTCGCCAGCGACAAGGCTCGTCGAGTCGTTTTACGAAAGGATTGAACAACTGGACTTCAAGTCAACTTGATCGCCCACACCTTTCACGATTTTCAAGAGTTAATCAACAAGGCTTTGATTCTAGAGGATAAGCGCAAGGAATTGGAAGATCATCGTAGCGCGAGAATGGCTCGACAAGAAGTCACCAACCCGGTGAGGGCAAGAATGATTCCACCGCGATTTAGCCGTTTTCCACCACGAGTGCGGACCACTGCACCAACCGGCACCTCGCCCGATTGCTCGAACTTTCGCAACCTGCGCGATCAACCCCAATCCGATAAGCAACCCACGAGAATACAACGAGTTTGCTTTACAGCCGTCGGCCGGGCATTTCGCCAACCGATGTCGCAAAATGGGACTATCACTCGATGCGCTTCAACCTTGGGAACACACGGCCAAGGCGCGGTACAAGGCAACCATCAAGGAACTTCTCAAGCTACGGTCAATCCGGAGGAGCACCGCCATCGATGGTCGAGGCCGTGTCAACCACGTCACTCTGGAAGGAGCCCAAGAAGCACTGACGTTATCTTGGGTAAGTTCTAGTAAATTCGATTACACCGCATCGATTGTTTGATTACGGAGCTTCGCATTCGCTTGTTTACGGAATTTTTGCAACTAAGAACAAATTGGAAGTTATGCATCTTAAGCATACTCTGTTAGTCGATCGCTGGAGGCGAGCTAAGTTCTAAAGTTGGATGTTTAGGAGCTAGGCTACTCATAGTGGAGTTGAGTTTCTAGCCAACCTAATAGTTCTAGACACTCGGACCATAGATGTCATCCTTGGTATGGATTGGTTATCCAAACATAAGCGATGCTAGATTGTGGCGAAGAGCCGTGACAATTGAGGATACCACGGGAAAGAAAGTTGAATTTCTAGCCACCTCGATGCGTGATGGACATTTGGTAGTCAACGATCGAAGGCGGTTTCTTTGGAAGATGTACCAGTAGTAAAAGATTATCGGGCGTATTTCGGAAGAATTACGGGAATGCCACCGGACCGTGACATTGAGTTTGTCATCGATCTAGTGCCGAGAACAGCACCAATTTCAAGAGACCTTATCGGATGCGGTCGATGAACTTGTGGAAATGAAGAAGCGGATAGAGGAACTCTTGGAGAAAGGTTTTGTAAGACCTAGTTAAATCGCCATGGGAGCACCGTTTTGTTCGTCAAGAAGAAAGATGGAAGTATGAGAATGTGTATCGATTATCGTTCTCTCAGCGAAGTCACCATCAAGAACAAGTACCCATTGCCCGAATAGATGATTTGTTCGACCGGATGAAAGGAGCCGGAGTATTCTGCAAGATCGATCTACGATCGAGTTACCATCAGTTAAAGATTTGTCCTAAGGATGTACCGAAGACCGCTTTCTCAACCCGGTATGGACATTATGAATTTCTAGTCATGTCTTTTGGATTGACCAATGCCCCTGCCTATTTCATGAACATGATGAACAAAGTATTCATGGAATATTTGGATAAGTTCGTGGTAGTATTCATTGATGATATTTTGGTATACTCAAAGTCAGAAGAAGAACATACAGGACATTTGAGATTAATCCTAGAGAAGCCCAGAGGACATCAGTTGTATGCCAAGTTCAGCAAGTGTGACTTTTGGAAGAAGAAAGTTGATTTTCTCGGTCATGTAATGACAGCCGAAGGAGTAGCAGTTGACCCCGGAAAGGTTAAAGCTGTAATGAATTGGGAGCAACCCAAGACGGTTACTCAAATTCGTAGTTTCTTGGGAATGGCAGGATACTATCGTCGTTTCATTGAAGGGTTCTCAACGATTGCTAAACCTCTTACGCAATTGTTGAAGAAAGAGAAGAAGTTTATTTGGACTGACTTGTGAAGAAAGTTTTCAAGAATTGAAGAAGCGTTTGACTTGACCCAGTGCTAGTTTTCTTGGGATATTAGTAAGGATTTTGATATCTCTTGTGATGCTTGGCGTCAAGGATTAGGATGTGTTCTTATGCAAGAAGGAAGAGGCGTAAACTTATCGTCAAGGCAATTAAGGCCTCATGAAGAGAACTATCCTACCCATGATTTGGAATTAGTTGCCGTAGTGCATGCTTTGAAGATTTAGCGACATTATCTCATCGGTGTCATTGTGAAGTCTACAGATCATAAGAGTCAAGTACATATTCACTCGATCGATTTGAACATGAGGCAGAGAAGATGGTTGGAATTAATAAAGGATTATAAACTTGGAATCCATTACCATCTGGTAAGGCCAATGTAGTTGTAGATGCCTTTGAGTCGTAAAGCTCTTGCAATGCTCTGGAAGCAAAGAGTTGTGTTGAAACTTGGGAGGAATTCCGAAGCTACTGACTAGAAGTTGTTCGGAAGGATTTGTGGCCAATTTGGAAATGCAGTCTACTCTGGAGAAGCAGTTCGTGAAGCGCAACCCAAGGATTACGTGTTTCTTGACCTCGGAAGAAGATGGCGGAAGGAAAATTTAAAGATTTCACCATGGATGATCGGGATATATTGTGGATCAATGGGCGTATCATGTGTACGGATATTGATGGATTAAGACAGCTGATTCTGAAGGAAGCCCATGACTCAAAGTATTCAATTCACCCTGGAAGTACTAAGATGTATCGGGATGTTAAGAGTAAGTTTTGGTGGCCAAACCTAAAGCGAGGCGTCGCGAGTTCGTTGCCTTATGCGGCGTGTGTCGAAAAAGTAAAGCGAGCATCGAGGCCGGCGAGATTGCTACAACCGTGAAGATACGAGAATGGAAGTGGGAAGAGATCGGTATGGATTTTATTACGGATTACCCAAGACTCAATCGGGTTATGATTCGATTTGGGTAATAGTGGATCGTTTGACTAAGGTTGCCCATTTCTTGCCGTCAAAACCACTTACTCGAGAGACCGCTTGGCGGAATTGTATATGTCAAAAATCGTCGATGCGCACGGTGTGCCTAAGAAGATAGTGTCGGATCGAGGATCTCAATTTCACCTCTCGTTTACGCGAGTCTACATGAAGCCAGGGAACTCATCGAATTTGATCTTGCTTATCATCCCAGACGGATGGATGCGGTGAAAGAGTCAACCAGATATTAGAAGATATGTTAAGAGCACGTGCCTTAGCTAATGCTACGGTTGGGATAAAAGTTTGCCGTATCACGAATTCTCGTACAACAACGATTATCAAGCCGGTTTGCGGATGTCACCATTTGAAGCTCATGCGGTCGTACTGCGAACTCCGTTGAATTGGTCGAGAGGCAATTTGAGCGTGTAGTGTTCGGGCGGATATTATGCGAAGCGAAGAACAAGTTGCTATGATCGAGAGAGGTTAAAGATAGCCCATCCAGGCAAAGAGTTATGCCGATAATCGTCGCCGTGACCTCGACTTTGAACCAAAAGATTTTGTGTATCTTGAGTTACTCCGCTCGGAGGTGTTAAGAGATTCCACACAAAGGAAGCTTGCTCCAAGGTATGTGGGTCCATTCAAGGTTTTGGAGCGCCGTGGAGAAGTTGCGTGCAGTTGGAGCTACCACGATCGTTAGCGAGTGCATGATGTCTTTCATGTCTCTCGGTGAAGAAGTGTCTTCGTGTGCGGAAGAAGCGAGACCCGTTGAGTCAATTGAATCAAGGAAGATCTCACATACAAAGAGCGACTGTCGATATTTTGGATGTCATGAGCGCCGCACGAAGCAAGACCGTTCGTTTACGCAAAGTCGATGGAGTAACCACTCGGAAGGAGAAGCAGCGTGGGAGCGTGAAGAAGAGTTGAAATCAGAGTTCCCTAGCCTTTTCTCTAGCTAGCCAGGAATCTCGGGGCGAGATTCGTTTAAGGGGAGGTTTGTAACATCCCAAATTTGAGCTTTAAAAATCTTTTAAATATTGGTAGCAAGAAAATTCATCATTTGGATTTATTTGAATGTTAATTTAAAAAGCTTAAATTGGACTTTAAGGACAAATTGATTTAATGTGCTTAATCCCAACATCAACAATTGTCAAAATTATTTTATTTAGATTCTATATGCTTGGTTATATTTTATAGAATTTTCTGGAATTTTCCAAAGTCATTTGCTATTTTCTAATTGCTATTTGCATTTTCTGGATTTATTTAAAGAAAATCCTTGAACGATCTTGGGCGAAGCCAGCCTATTCCATCGCCCGGCCCTCCATGACCATTCCCGCCTTGCGCCCTTGGATCACCGCGCGTGTCCCCTTCAGCGATCGCGCGCCGCCTGCCTGCGCCCGCCTCGCTTGCTCTCGGTAGCGGGATCTCCATCGCTCATTGCCGCAGCCACCGCCATGCGCCGCTTGCTTTTGTGGCCGGTGGACCGCCGCCACGCCCGGCTCGGCGTCGTCTTCGTCCCGAACTCCCGCGCCCACCTCCGCCCTTCGCGCGCGCGCGCCTTCTCTCGGATATCTCTCCACGGGGGCTATAAAGGGCCGCCTCTGTGCCAACCTCTTCGCCCAGACCTCCTCCACCAAAACCCTAAGCGCCGCCCCTGCCGTCTTCGTTTGGCGCATTGCCCGAAGGTTCGCCGCCGGCCGCAACCTCTTCGCCGCGGATTCGCCCGCCTCGGACCGCCGTTGTCGTGCGCGTCCACGCCTCGTGATCGCAACAACCGGAGCTACGGTGCCGCCGTCGCCGCCCAAGGGCGCCTCACCGCCGTTGCGGACCGTCCGACAACGGAGCTCGCGCGCCGCCACTTTCGCCGCGCGCGTGGCCGTTACCGCTGAGCTCGCCGTCACCTCGGTAACCGCGCCCCTTGGTAACCCGTTTTGGGCTTGCCGGCCGAGTCGCCGCCGAACGCCGTGAGCCCTCGGTCCCGAGCGCGCGCTTGGTGTACAGCGTCATCGACCACGCCACGCCACATCACCTCGTGCGCTTGCGTGTCGCTGCGTGGCGACCACTTGGCGTCCGCGTGGCTCGATCCACCGGGCCAAATCTCCATGGCTCGGTGAACCCGATTCACGCGTGGTAAACCAGCGACAGTGGGGCCCACTGTCGATTTTCTTTTAAATATAATTCCTTTTTCCGGAAATTCTCGGCTGACGCAAGCATTGCGCAATAATTCGATTTTCCTTTATAAAAATAATTCGGGAAATTCAAGAAAATCCAAATTAGGGTTTAATTGATTTTCAAATCTTCCAAAGCCCATATCTTTTGCATCCGAAGTCCAATTGAGCCCATTAAAATTTGTAAATTCATATAAAATTAAGATATATTTAATGGTGAATTTTATTTAATTTTTGGAGTTTGTTTTGCCTCTGTTATTTATTTGTTTTGTTTCTTTTGTCTCGTTTGCGAGTAGGCGTCGATACTTGAGAATTTTACGAGAAGAAGGAGCACCTCAAGACCAAGACCAATATCTAGATCTATTCCAAGGCAAGTTATACCTTTGATCATTTTGAACCCAGTTTTCAAAATACTTTGTTTCAATGTATTGCATTCTATTTCAAGTATTTATTTAAATGCTTTTGGGTGTAGTTATTAATCCAAATTGTTATGCCACCTTGTCTATTGTATACCATGATCTTTTGTCACCCTAGGTTGGTTAATAATTAGTTGGTATTATCGTAGCACCAGCGTGGGTTGGTTAGATCGATTAGGCGCTTAGCCATGCCACGAGTCATCATTCCATGTGAGAGTTGCAATTATAAACTTGACTAAGTGATTATGGGCTGTGTGATGAATCTGTGTGTCTTTGTGTGCTATTACTCGTTGATGGCATGTGTTGCACTTAATCAACGAGGTGGGAAAAGATTTAGGCCGAGGCAAGTGGTGGATTACGTGTGAATGGTGGGTGTGTGCTTATTAAACTTTGTGATTTGGGTTAAAGCGGAAGTCTTGCCTTGGTCAATTAAGGACTTAACTTTGTGCGCCATTGAATGGGCCTTCTTGTGCGACCACATGCCTAGTATGGTGGGCCTAACTTAGTAAGTTATGGAGTCTTGACATTGACCACTCGGGTTGTATTTAAGGTGTGTGATGGGTGGAGGTGTGATATGTCACATCGCGGGACGGTTCATTGCATCCTGTCCAATGGTGTGTGTCGTTCCAAGGTGTGTGTACAAATTGGATGGCGACAAAGCACACCAGAGTGTCATTGTTTGAGATGAAGTCTCGAAAGGTTTTGTTGTGATCAACTCGATCCGGTTGGTTTCATCGTGTGGGTAAAGTGTACAACCTCTGCGAGTGTTTAAACCAATCTATTCGAATAGCCGCGTCCTCGGTTATGGACATGCTCGGAATTTCACACGAGGGTAGATTTTCATAAAAACAATTGGGAAGGGTCACCGTGTGTGAGATAACTTGTTCAAATGTGTGAAAGAACTTGATTAGGCTGTGTGTCCTTTGTGAAATCAATTGTTAACTTATTATTGACTATTTGTTTTGAATTACGCTTTCAATCTATTAATTGTATTCAATTGCAAATGTTGCATTTACGCAAAGTAACCACGAAGCCATTTCTTTGGAATAAGCCATCATATATAAATGCATTACGTGGTATGACTTGCGAGTGCGGTGTGTACTCACTCTTGCTAAACAAATCAGCGAAGTGGAGGAGTCGTCACTTTGCTTTTGAAGAAGAGTTCTCGAAGGTTGAGCGTTAGGGTCTTGATCGATCGGTTGCTGTGGTAAATTGATGGGAGCCACCGGAGTTTATTTCGTTTCATTGCAGTTTATTTCTTTATTGTCAGCCTTGCATGGCTTAATAAATGTAAAACTCGACCGTAAGGTCCCAACAGTTATTTGTTATTTAAATGTACTCGTTTATTCTTATATTCGTTGTATGGATGTGATATTTCATCAATGTTGACACTGTGTGCACTAGCGTGATCGTGGACTAGTGCAGATACACAGAGGGTCCAGATTTGCATATTTGGGTCCCGACATGTGGAGACCGGATTGCTAGTATAGGTTACCGTAATATTAAGAGGGGTCTTGACTAGTAACTTGAGTGTGTCATGTGTTGATAGCTCTTAGTGCTTCCTCTAGCTCCCCTAGGCATGTTGCCGATATTTACGAATGTGTTTTGTAAATTGTTGAGGCTCGTGCATAATCTTTGTAGCATGTGACTTTAGTTTGCAAATGTGTTTTGCAAATGGTTTAAGTCCATGTACCTAATTCCTTGTCGCATGATTCTAAAAGTCAGTAAATATGTTTTGCAGCTTGTTCAGAATCATGCTTTTATTCCTTGTTTGCATCGCACATTAATTTGCAAATGTGTTTTGCAAATTGAGTTGAAGCGAAATGCAAAATCTTTTTTCTAAGTCTCTTGCGGTCTGATCGCACCCTTTGGGCAGTCTGACTGGCTCGCTATTGGCCTGACCTGGCTCAGTGCCGGTCTGTTATCCTGGTGGTCGGACCGCTTATTATGACCGATCTGATCGGTGGGACCCCGGTCTGGCTGCCATGTGTTGGCCGATCTGACTGGCCCCACGGTCAGTCGCCCCCAGCTTGCTTTTCCCAGAGAAGGGTGTTGGTCTGATTGGCTTGGCTCCTCTGTGGAGCGGTCTGACCAGTCCTTGTGAGGGAGGTCAGTCCGGTTGAGTGTCCAATGGCTAGTTTTTATAGCCGTTGGAGCTAGGGTGGTTGGCGACTAGACCAGGTTCCCCTGTTTTTTTAGATTCTCCTCCAACAGCTAGTTTTCTTATGTAGGTATATAAATACCTCTTGTGGTCGGCTGTGAGAGAGTGTTGGTGTCATTTTTGTTCCCTTGAGAAAAGAGTAGACCCTCTCATATCTTTTGTGCACGTGTTGCACTTAGTGAGCTTAGAGAGCAAAATCCTAGTACATGTGTTGCATTAGTTGTTGGATTGAGTATCCATCGAGTTTAGACACTTGATTCGTTCAAGTGAGCGTTTCTGACTTGTTACTTTTGGTGTTTGCCGACACCTAGACGGCTTGGAGGAGCATCGTCAGTGATATTCTCAAAGAAGCTTGTGAGAAGACCGGGACGGTTGTGAGTGGCTTGGTGCTCGTCATCTTCGGAGTGGAGGAAGAACAACCCCGAGTGAATTTGAGTTGTAGGCTTAATTTGTGGAGCCGGTCCAATTCATTTGGGCATACCTCAACGTGGACTAGGGGAAACCTGCAAGTTTTCGATCACCATAGGAAAAAGATCAAGTGTTCTTGTGGTTTGCTTTCTTGCAATTTAAATTTGTATAATTAAATTGCTTGTTTGTTTTTGTACAATTGCATTCCTTGGTTTAGATTTAAGTTGTTGGTGCATATAGTAAGATTAGTTGTTTTAGGTTTTAGATCATACAAAACCAGTTTGATTTACAATTTCATATAAAACTAAGTTTTAACTAAAACAAAATAAAATTATCTGTTCACCCTCTCTAGTCAACCTCCTCGACTTTAAGGCTGAGGCGGTGGTGCCCAACGTCGAGCAACCACTGATCTAGACATTCGAGGCGACGGTGGTGCAGGTAGTGGCACAACGCATGTCTTGTTCTCAGAGACGACGGGGAGATACCGGTGGTTGCGTCATGTGATGAAAATTTGAGCATTTTTTTAATTACTTTAATCCAGAAATATGCTAGATAAATCATGAAAAACTTTTGCCTTTTACTAAAGCAGGCAATCAAGAACACTATAGTTATACGAATTTCTAGAAGAACAGAAACTAGCATTCCTATCTCAGTGTTCAAGGCAACAATAGATAATAAATCTAACCAAACAACAAGTGTGAGATAGGCATACCCAGATCCGGTGGAAGAAGCAGCAACAACAGGAGTCTTGGTGAGGTTGTCGTTCGTCAAGGCGTAGTAAACGTCATGGTAGTAGTCGTGCAGTTGATGTAGACGTAGCACAGAATCGAATGAAGAGGAAGCAGCGAGCAGTCGCGCGAACGCTCCCCAAAAACCTTATTCGTCCTCGCTCGTGCAAGCCTTTAAGGACGAGGGTTCCGGAGGCCTGCTCTTCCGGTTCGATCGTACACGCGCCTCGTCGGGATGGAGATCGCCAGATCCAGCAACAAACTCGTTGAGTTCTGTCTTAGTCTTTCGTGGAGTGAATCGGAGAAGAACCAGTTCACTGTTCTTTTTCTTAATAGCCAAAAACAAAGAGGCTATAGAGTTTTTGATTTGCCAAGGAAACGGTCATCATTGATTTGCCATCAATCAGAGTTAACCACAGCCATTACTCACTAGTAACTAAACTGTTACTACCAGCCGTTCGTTAATGTCATTACTACAAGTTGGTGCGTTTCGATTTTTTAATAGATAAAGAAAAATGCGCACTTTTGAGACATGCTCACGCCTTGTATATCACACACACACACACCGCGGCGCGGCAAGGATCGGCTCGTGACGGCGAAGGCGCGTGTTGGCTCTCTCCAATTCCACAAGGGGGCTACCACGTTCCACCTTATAAAATGATGTAACTCCCCTTCAACTCTCCATGTGGGACTTAAACAGTTTTAGCACGTGCACATGGGCCTTTGAGATTTTTTAGGAATTAATTATAATTAAAAATTGGGCCTAGCCCATATTAATTCCAACAATCCCCCGCCAGATCCCAAAGGCACATGTCAAATGCCTTGATCCACAGTATTGTTTTAATATACCAGTGTTTCGATGGAGACCGATTAAGGTTGAACATCCACCTAGAACGAAAGCTACACTTATCCACAAATGCACAATGGACTAAGCCTTGAATTGACAGTTTTGTGTGAATAAGTTTCACTTAAATCCTTAACTGATACTAGGCTGTCAGGCATCCCCGCGGGTTAGAGCATATAAGTCATACTCCTGGCCTATTCATGAGCTTCCTAGAAATTACCCTATCTTATAGACTGTGACTAGTAGTCGGGCTCATATAGGTGTGTTCTTTCAAGACTGCTTTGTAGGATAGCATCTTTGCTTAAAGAAGCCACAAAACACATTAAGATAAAAATCAACCTGTCAGACAAATTTAGGAGAGAATTGCATCTCCAATGGAGTGGGTCTATAAAAGTATTCTCCTCCCAGTTAACCAATAGTTTGTTTCGCTAGTCCTACTTCACGGGATCTCCGATCACATAGGATGGGTTACCACTATGGTATAACTCACGTGGGTCTCAAACACATCTCCCTCGATGCATTGTCTATCACATTCCGTGATAATCCCTTTATGAAGGGATTTGCCAGATTCCTAGCTATTTGGATATAATCCAAAGCTATTACTCTTGAGTTTCTCATTTTTCTAACAGACTTCAGTCTTCTCTTCATATGTCTTGATGCCTTCATATTATCCTTAGAACTGTTCACCTTGATGATCACAGTCTGATTGTCACAGTTCATCAGAATAGCTGATACCGATTTTTCAACCACCAGCAAATCCATCAAGAGCTCTCGAATCCATTCGGCTTCAACAGTGGCAGTATCTAATACTGTGAGTTCTGCTTCCATTGTTAACCTCGTTAAGATGGTTTGCTTGCAAGACTTCCATGAAACAACGCCACCTCCAAGTATGAAGACATACCCTGGGATACCAGTATAGTGAATGCCATAGCTCATAGTACCCTTTAGATAGCGCATTACCCTCTCAAGAGCATACCAATGATCATCTCTTGGATTGAAAACAAAATGGCTTAGTTTGCTCATAGCAAATGAGATGTCAGGCTTGGTACCACTCGCTAAATACATGAGTGAACCAATTATCTGAGAATATCTCAATTGGTCTCTGGCTATTCTCCGATTCTTCCTAAGCAACACGCTAGGATCATAAGGTGTTGGAGAGGATTTGTAGTCGCTATAACCAAAATGACTCATAACATTTTCCACATAATGGGTTTGCAACAATGTAATTCCACCATCATCACCTCTCAACAACTTGATGTCCAATATAACATCAGCTACTCCAAGATCTTTCATCTCAAAATTCTGAGATAATAAATTCTTGAACTCTTTAATCACATTAAGGTTGGTCTCAAAGATCAGTATGTCATCAACATACAGACATAGAATGACTCCATCGCCCCCACCATGGCGATAATACACACATCTGTCAGCTTCATTCACAATAAAGCATGCAGATGTTAAAATTATGTCGAACTTTTCATGCCTCTGTTTAAGTGCTTGTTTAAGACCATACAAAGATTTTAACAACTTGCACACCTTTCCTTCTTGACCATTTACTACAAATCCATCTGGATGTTCCATGTAAATTTTCTCGTCCAACTCCCCATTTAGGAAAGCCGTCTTAACGTCCATCTGATGATCGAGAAGACCGTGTGAGGCAGCCAGAGATAGTAGTACTCGAATAGTAGTCAATCTAGCCATAGGTGAATAAGTATCAAAGAAATATTCGCCTTCCTTTTGGGTATAACCCTTGGCCACAAGCCGTGCCTTGTATTTCTCGATAGTACCATCTGGTCTAAGCTTCTTTTTGAACACCCACTTACATCCTACAGATTTACAACCATAAGGATGATCAGTGATCTCCTAAGTTCCATTAGAGATAATGGAATCTATTTCACTACAGACTGCTTCCTTCGAGTATTCCGCATCTGGAGAAGCATATGCTTTAGAAATGGTACTTAGAGTATCATCCACAAGATACACAATGAAATCAGGACGAAAATACTCTGCAGTCATTTGTCTTTTACTCTTCCTCAGAGTTTCATTGTCTTCCTCCTCAGGAATTTGCTCAGGGGTTTTCTCAAAATATTCCATTGGAAAGGCAGATTAAGGAGTTATATCAGGCTCCTGACTCGATGAACTAGGCATATCTTTCATCAAAAAAATATTCTCAAAGAATGTAGCATCTCTAAACTCCATAATTGTACTGACATACAAGCTAGGTACTCTAGATTTCAGCACTAGAAATCTATATCCAATGCTATGGTGAGCATAGCCTAGAAAGACACAATCCACGGTTTTTTATCCAAACTTACGCTTTTTGGGAATTAGCACATTGACTTTCGCCAAACAACCCCAAGTGTGCAAGTATGAAAGTGATAGTCTTTTTTTCTCCCATTATTCATATGGGGTTATCTCTTTATTCGTTGTGGGAATCATGTTTAGGATATGACATGAAGTCAATATAGCCTCCCCCACAATGCTTTGGAAAGACCCGCTGTGTCTAACATGGTGTTAACCAAATCAGTTAGAGTGCGATTCTTTCTTTCAGCAACCTCATTTGACTGGGGTGAATAGGGAGGCGTCCTCTCATGGATTATACCATGTTCTTCACAAAATAAATTGAACTCATTAGAAAAGTACTCACCGCCGCGATCAGACCTAACCCCTTTGATTTTCCTTTCATGTTGGTTCTCAGCTTCTGCCTTATAGATTTTAAAGTAGTGAAGAGCTTCATCTTTAGTTTTCAAAAGATACACATAGCAGAACCTAGTGGAGTCATCAATCAAAGTCATGAAATATCTCTTACCACCTTTTGTCAACACACCATTCATCTCACACATATCTGAATGTATGAGTTCTAAAGGTGCCAAGTTTCTTACCTCCGCGGCCTTATGAGGCTTACAAGGCTGCTTTGATTGCACACAAATTTGACACTTAAAATATTTAGCAATGGTGAATTTCGGGATTAACTCTAAACTGGCAAACCGCATCATGCAACCAAAATTTATGTGACAAAGTCATGAATGCCAAATAGTAGTCTCATTACCACTGCAAACATGGTTCACAACATTACTACATAAATCTGAAAGAGACAAGCGGAACAAGCCTCGTCACACATAGCTTTTACCAACAAATTGTCCACACTTAGACACTACAAATTTATTGGACTCATATACCAGTCTAAAGCCATCTCTACATAGAAGAGATCTGCTGATGAGATTCTTATTGATAGATGGCACATGATGCACGTTCTTCAGTTGCACAATCTTCTCCGAAGTAAACTTCAGATCGACCGTGCCAACACCATGAACAGTGGCAGGTGACCCATTCCCTATTAGAACGGCTGAATCTCGAGTGACCTGGTAAGAAGAGAACAATAAAATATCAGCACACACATGTATATTAGCACCAGTGTATATCCACCAATCGGTAGATTGACATACGGAAAGAACAGTAGGTAAATTACCATAACCTGATATTCCCGTCTCAGTGGTACCAACAACAATATTAGCAGACTTGGAATTCTGCCCTTATTGATTCTTCCCACCATTGCGTTTGCTGCAATCCTTGGTCCAATGACCAGGTTCGCCACACAAAACAAATGCCATCCTTTGTGTTCTTCTTATTCTTAAAGCTAGTTGTTTGTGCAGTCTTGTTCTTGCCTTTGAACTTTTGAGTTTGGCCATTCTTCTTCTGCACCACATTGACACTAGAATGTCCCTCATTACCTTTAGTGTGTGTATCTTTTACCCTCGCCTTCTCTTCAACATCAAGAGACCCAATGAGATTTTCAATAGAAAACTCTTGTCTCTTGTGTTTCAGAGAAGTAGCAAAATTCCTCCAAGAAGGAGGAAGCTTGGCAATAATGCCTCCCGCGATAAACTTGTCCGGTAACACACACTTGAAGTGCTCAAGTTATGTGGCTATGGATTGTATCTCATGAGCATGTTCAACTACAGAACGACGATCAACCATTCCATTCCATAGTCATAGTATTGCTCCATGAGATACAATTCACTGCCTGCATCCGAAACCCTAAACTTGGCTTGAGTGCATCCCATATCTCTTTTCCAGTTTTAATCACCATGTATGCATCAACTAACTTCTCACCAAGAACACTAACCACGACACCTTTAAAGAGGTTATCAGCAGCCTCGAACGCTTGCTCATGTTCAGGAGTAAGTGTTCCTTCAGGTTTGCCATTTGCCACATGGAAAACGTTCATGACAGTTAGCCAAAGCACCATCTTGGTGCGCCACCTCTTGTAATTCGCACCATCGAACTCAGAGGGTTTGAGCGCAGCATCAAAGCCAGTTGATGAAAAATGCCTAGCATAAGGTTTTTGGATGGATGAAAATTTGAGCATTTTTTGAATTACTTTAATCCAGAAATATGCTAGATGAATCATGGAAAAAACTTTTGACTTTTTTATAAAGCAGATAATCAAGAACACTATAGTTATACAGATTTCTAGAAGGACAAAAACTAGCATTCCTATCTCAGTGTTCAAGGCAACAATAGATAATAAAGCTAACCAAACAACAAGTGTGAGATAGGCATACCCAGATGCAGTGGAAGCAGCAGCAGCGAGTAGTAGCAGAGAATCGAATGAAGAGGAAGCAGCGAACAGTCGCGCGAATGCTCTCCAAAAACCTTATTCGTCATCGCTTGTGTAAGCCTTCAAGGACGAGAGTTCTGGATGCCTGCTATTCCGGTTCGACCGTACACGCGCCTCGTCGGGATGGAGATTGCCAGATAAAGCAACAAACTCGTTGCCAAGGAAACGGTCACCATTGATTTGCCATCAATCAGTGTTAACCGCAGCCATTACTCACTACTATCTGAACCGTCACTACCAGCCGTTCGTTAATGCCATTTATCGGTGCGTTTCGATTTTCGAATAGATAAAGAAAAACACGCCCGCACCCGACATGCCTACGCGCGCGCGCGCACACACACACACCACACGGCTTGGCGAGCGAGCGAGTGCGCGCGCGTGTTGGCTCTCTCCAATTCCACAAAGGGGGCTACCACATTCCACCTTATAAAATAATGTAACTCCCCTTCAACTTTCCATGTGGGACTTAAACAGTTTTAGCATGCGCACATAAACCTTTGAGATTTTTTAAGAATTAATTAGAATAAAAAATTAAGTCTAACCCGCATTAATTTCTATAGCATGAGGACAATTAGTGTTTGCCACGAGTGACGCCATGGAGACAGGCGGAGCGCGAGGCAACGGCGGAGCAGAGGCCATGTGTACAGGCTGAGGCTCTCGAGGGAGGAAGGCAGATGGTGGCTACAAGTAGGGGTGAAAACGGATCGGATACGGACGTATACTGGTTTTGCCATATTTGTTTTCATATTTTTTACCGGATCCGGATCCGGATACGAATACGAATACGAATAATATCGAATACGAGTACAGAGCGAATACGAATTGAAACGAATACGGTCGTAGATATTTTTCAGAACATGAAAACCCCTTAAATTGTATGCCAGAAATTAACGAAAACATATAACTAGTTTATTTGATGCAAACATTCAAGAATTGTTCATATTTTCAGCAGCCACACATAACATTAGCACTAGAAAGTTGCATTAACTAGTTCATCACAAACATAACACTTAGTTTACCATATTTAGCTGATAAATCATAACTCACAAAGTCACAAGTCATCACACATTCACACTTAGTTCATCACATACATAAAACTTAGTTCACACTAACATTGATCAGGCTAGATGGTTAATCTATACACAAATGACTGTAACATCCCAAAGTATGTTACCAAAAATAAAATTAATAAAGCTATTATTTTATTGAATTTTCTGATATTTAAAAGAGTTTTCTTAGTTAAAAATAAAAAATAATGTCAATTATTTAATTTACTAGTTTTCAATGTTAAAAATAAAATTTATTGAGATTTATGGGATTTTATTGGATTTAAAGTGAAAATGAAAAAATAATAATTAATTTCTTTAATTTTCTTGATTTTTAAAAAGGTTTTTCCTATTTTTAGGAATTAAAAATAATTTATGTGCAAAAATAAAAACCAACTTTAACTTGAAATTAATTTTATTAAGTTCAAAATAATTCAAAAAAAAATTCATTTTTTCTATAAATTTTTAACTCTATTTGCTATTTTCTAAAAGGCTATTTGATTTGTTGCATTTTCTGAAATTCAGAAATCAATTAAAATCTTATTTTCTCTTTTGGGCCGAAATCCTCTTCTTTTGGAGAAAAATCTGGATATCCAAACTTGGTCTTATCCGCATAATCCGTATCTGTATCTGTATCTGCAGGATAGCATGCTTACTGTATTCGTTTCCGTTTCCGACAAAAAAATCCGAATCCGTTTTCGATCCGAAAATTATTCGAGAAAAATCCGATCCGAAAAAATCCGAATCCGTAGATCGATCGAAAACTATCCGATCCGTTTTCATCTCTAACTACAAGTCTCGAGGGAGGCGAAAATAGCGTTGAAGACGGGACAAGACGAGGCGTTTAGTTTCTTCCACGGGATGAACCAAATTTTCCCCGTAGGAGTCGTCATACAAACAGACCTTCGAGTCGGCCGGGAAAAACTGGCACGGGTATATTCTCCCACGTGGATTGGCTGACATCCTGGCCAGGTTTTGGGTTTCCAAACAAGGCCCTAAGCTATTGTAAAGTTTGCACTGTCCCCCCTTCAATTTTGCTGCTTTGTTTACTTCTAGGTCAGAGTGATGTTACATGCTGCAGATATTGTTTGGTAATTCTTTTCATTGATTTTTTTTTTCTCTCTTGATAAACGACTTCAGTCTGAAAGCTGCGAGGTCATAAAGGAAAAGGAAAAGTGTCCATTTCGATTTGTTGACTTTGTCAGTCACCAATCTCACCTCAAGCAACCTTACTTTTCTCAATGCTTCAATAACAAAATTATTAAACATGTCAAAACTTGTTGCACATTAGAAAACTGTTGTCCTTGTTTATGTTTTCCAGACCACTGTTTTGCATCTCCCTGTTTACTGGTCTAACTTAATCCCAGTAGTAAAGGATGCTCAAAACGTAATGCACCTATTTTACAACTCAATACTCCTACATCCATCGTTTACAAATCTAGCATTTTTACACTTCATATAAACAGTTTAGTGTATATGATAGATAGTACGCATGACAGAAGACAACCATTTTTCACTGTCGAGTGTTCACACGTTGTTTGCATTGCAAGTTGACACCAGTGTTACTAGAACAACCACTGTCGTTACTTCAGACGCAAGGTTGCACGAGTAGAATTGCTTGCTTCTAGCAGGCAAAACCAAGTCGAAATCAAGAGATTTGGTATGAATGGATACACACTGATTCTTACTAGTCAACGGCTGCTTGGTTCAGTGATCACTGGTCAGGTTGTTGGATGTGTCGTTATCGAAACTGGGAGTGACTGCCCACCTTTCCTACTAGAAAATGTAACGGCTGTGTCTCAGGGAACCAAATATTTGTTATATATTCGGTGCTATTTCCATTATGCTAGAACATAACTGATTGCCTAAAGTTTAATTTTTAAGTTTTCCTCCCACAAAAAGTTTGTGAAATCTTCTTCCTTCACTTAGCAGTTCAATATCAGAAAACAGAGCTGATTTGTGTGTACAGAATGCTTTTTCTGTTCTAACGGCATTTCTGCTTGAGTTCCACAAGTATACACTTGATACGGCATCTTAATTACAGAATGAACTAAAACACTTTGCCAATCGGAGATATACCAACTATATTGAACCAGAGTCTCCAACCATCTACTTTCATCTTCTGAATTTTGGAGATTCTGGTGACTAATTAAATTTGCGTGACTAGTTGCTCTGTTTTTCCCCCCTTTGCTAGAGGGAAATGCATGTAAATGACAAACAAAATGCCCCTGTTTTGCAAGCTAAGTAGTCTCCTGGTCCAAAATTGTTATATAACGGATTGATGCCAACACTTGCTGTTAGGTAATTAAGGACAGGAAGTACTGTTGTGTTGAGTACCTGTGTTTGAAGCCATCCTACTTTGGGGGAAGCGACACTTAGATTCCCTCCTTTTTGTTCGCAAATGAAACCAAGCCTTGCTATTACCACTGGCTCGAAAATGCATCTGATCTCCTGCAACATTGGATATCCACATGAAAATGATTGGCCATCTGCAATATATAACCTCGACAAGGACATTCCCAAGCTAACATAATTAGCCTGCCTGGGTTTTAGCTGGATGAATTGGTCGTATCTGATTTCAAGGATTAATCATGTCAAATCTTAAGCTCAGGCCATTTTGTTCAAATTCATACTTCTTAAAATGATCTCAACCTGTTAGAGATGAACCAGTAGATCGATGAAATCACGCAAAGTTCAGAAGAAGCTAAGCTAATAAATTTCTTGAAGTTGCTGTCTTTGCAGCAATGAGCATGAAGCAGTGGATCGATGAAATCGCCCAAAGTCTAGGAAGAAGCCAAGCTGATATATTTCTTGAAGTTGCCAGAGAAGCATTGCTGTGGTAGCACTCATGCTTCAAAGCATCAGAATTCAGCACTGCATCTTTGCAACATTGAGCATGGATACACTGCAACTGTTTGTGTAGCATGCAGGCGAATCTTCTCTCCCTTCATTTTATTATTTATTTATTTTTTGGCCAAAGGGGATTAGCTAGTGCACAAGTTGTTGGGTTGTACTAACTCCGCTTTAGCTCCGCAAGCACATCAAGTTCGGTACACGAGTTTCGCCCAATGTCGTATTATTCTTCAAATGATGCGTCAGGAAAGAAAAAGGTGGCAGTGACCTGTGTGAGGCTCGTCTTATCTCAAGAGGCTGCTTGAGTTGCAAGCATTGGCGACTTTTCTGCTCTGCTCTCCTTTACAGCTAACAATACATATTACATATCCTCTTTGTTAATTTCTTGGTTTATCTAAGCTCTGTATATTTCTATCATTGGGGTTGGCATTTTAGTTGCTTTAATTATTTTTTAAGCTTCTCATGTTTTCATTGTCTCTCAAATTTAGATGTCAGTGGTCTTGGTTGTATAGCAACTTGTCCAAGTAGTTGCATGGTTGCTATGTCTTTTGGTAGCTCTTGAAGCATCATGGCATTGATTAATTCTCCTATTTGGTGTTGTCATGTCCATTTCCATTACATGCTCACTGTGTACTCCATGCATTTGCGTAGTATCAAGGGCACAAAAATTAATGTAACCAGAGACATGAGCTAACTAGTGTGCTAGTCATTTCTAATTGATGCTTAAGAGGCACTTGATTTTCTTAATTACTAGGCCGTTAAGGCATTGCGATTACTGCTTTATGATCTAATGTTCCTTTTGTTTTCTGTTTCGTTGCTTTGCTGCTGAAATTTCTAGGAGCCCCATACTGCATTTGAGCAAGCAGTGGAAAAACTATACATTTTATTATGTTCCATTGATGTCAATCGATCGTCTTCTGGTATGCCAACTTTTTTTAAGTAGTTGCATGGTTGATGTGTCTTTTGGTAGCTCTTGAAGCATCATGGCCTTAATTAATTCTCTTCTATTGTCATGTCCATTTTCCATGACATGCTCGATCACTATGCTAGCCCCATTGGAGTTGCATGCCGTAGAGAACTAGAGGGTACAAAATTCTGAGGGCTTTAATTTCGGTCTGGTTATATTAATGTAACCGGAAAGATTTCAGCTCATTTGTGTGCTAGTCACTTCTAATTGATGCTTAAGAGGAGCTTCATTTTCTTAATTAATAGCCCTCTAGGAAATTGTGACTTCTCTAGTGCCCTTTTTATTTTATGTTTTGTATTTTGTCCTCTATATTTGTTTAGGTATTTTGCACTACCTTTTGCGCTCTAGGCAAATATTCGTGCATTACCACTGAAATTTAAGTGAGAAGACAGAGCGTGAGTCTAAACTAGCGACCATTACCACTGAAATTACCATTAAATTGCTGTGATTTTTTTTGTTTGTCCATGTGGCCTGATGCTATCTTTTGCCTTAATTTGGGATCAACCTTTGTTACCACTTCTCTTTAATTTGAAAAGTAACTTCTAAGCTGTAAGTTAATAAATTACAATAAGAAAATATTTTCAACTAAGAAAACAAAAATATATCTGATTTGTTGAATAATGTGAGCCTTCAATCCGTTCCCTTATTGGCTAGATCTCCTAGCTGGGGGCCATCGACTATCTATTTTATTGTTTTGAGTCCATAAAAAAAGAGAAAAGAATAGGCATAAAGGAATCTCTTCACCAAATCCATTCATTGCACTTGCTCACACACGTATCTAAAAAGGGTGTCAGCATATTATGGCTAACTTTCTGCCCAAGAATGATTGCCCAGTGAGGTCCAATGATAATTTCATCATTATCCCACAAACTAATTTCCTTATTTATTTCCGTTTGGATAATGTAATTTGGAATTTGGTTACAGTAGCATATTAACTTAGAGAAGAACAACATTTTGTACAATTTCCTCATCATCCTACGTACGATTAAACTACATTTATCATATTTGCCCCAGAAAACCATGAGTTGGTGGGAATTGGTAGAATTGAACAAAGCTCATAGTAATCCGGACTAAATCAGCACTAATTTGATATTTAGAAACTTGGCGAGATTAAATATTTTCGTCTAGCTCAGAATAATTCGGATATTGTAAATGCTGCGTTATTTGTGTGGTTGTTTTGTGATATTCACAATGCAAATTTCTGCTAAAATTCTAGTTCAAAGTTTGTTGCGTATGTAAAAACTTGCGGCAACTCACAACTATGTCATCATGTCCTACAGAAAATCAACAACGCCACATAGACACGGGCGTCCATGTACAAGCATAGCCGTCCACGTGTTCTTTAATGTTCGTGCACTCTCTCTCTCTCTCTCTCGGCTTTGGGCTCGGATTCCCGGCGTCGGCGTGGGCTCTGGTAGGGATGGCAATTGTGCCCGATTACCTGCGTGCCCGCGGGTGAATACCATAATGGAGGCGTGTATGGGCATCTTTCTTTGCCCACATGCATGAAAACGGGCACCATTCCTTGCCCATCGGGTAAACGGGCATAGGCATGGGTAAGCTCCACCCGTGCCCGCTTCGCTCGATTAACCATAATCTACCCACATATGTAAGGAATTATGTCAATTTGTATTTGTATTTTATTTGTTGAACTTGATTAGTTGTCTTGTCGAACATGATATGTGAATTGTGATGAACTTTATTAGTTGTTGAATGTGTGATGCACCATTGATGTATGAATTATGATGAACTTCATGTATACATTGCTCGCGGGTAACGAGCATGTCCGCGGACGATGGGTACGCACAGGCGACGATGCATTATTCGCGAGTAAACAGGTATACCCGCGGGCGACGGGTATGAGCGAGGTTTTTCGCCCATCGTCCTTCGCGGGTATGCACGTGGGGGGAATTCGGGGTCGCGGGTATGGGTATGGGTATAGGCGAGCACTACCCGTACCCGCCGCGCCCGATTGCCATCCCTAGGCTCTGGGTTGGTTAAAAAAAGTTTATTGCATATATATATATATATAAATTGTGCCAACTCACAAGTATGCCATTTCCTTGAAAATAAGATTAACGAACAATTTGAACCAACATCTAAAAGTGGTACTTTATTTGTAAGTAATTCCAGACGATTCGCACTGAAGATATATATACCAGTGAAAACGAGTTCTGAATTATGCAACGCTTATGTCACTTAGCTTGTCGCCTCTGCAAGCGTACGTTTTCTTTCAGTAATGTTAAGCCATGTATATATGCATGCATGAGTGAAACGCACCGGTACCTTGAGACATCGATGCATCAGCTAGCTTAGACATCGATCGATCAGTGGCATTTTCAAACAAGCTAGCGATCGATATTCATTCAAACCTTGAAACACAAGGAAAATAACGAAAATGAGCGCGACGTACTCAATTAATTCGAGAGATTTGATATTAATTAGTGCTAGTTTGGCATTGCATATAGTTTGGTGGGGAGAATTTCTTGGTAGTACACTTCAAAGATGTTTAATTTGGAGAGTTTAACAAAACATCAAATTAATGTGAGGATGACAGGTGGGACCTGGGGGCCACGTGTCGGTGATGTTGTTTTTCGACTCATGTGATCTTTGTAATGTACTGATGAGCAAATAGTTGGTTAAGAGAACCTTTCTTTACCGATTCAAAAAAAAAAACCAGTAATGCCGTGCACAAATGAAACGCCATATATGCAGAAACAGCACATATGTATTAGCATGTGAATATGCCAAAAAGATGAGCCATAACAATCACGGCTACGCATGCAAACAGGATCGATCATTCTGTTGCCTTGGCAATGTTAAGGTTGTTGCAAGTGTCAGGTTCAAGGAGAGCTCGCATTCGCATAGCTAGCTAGCTTGCTCCAAGCCTATGCACGCACGCGTGATGCGGCCATGGCCAGGAAGCGTCGAGAGCTTGCTTCTTGGCGTCGGCGTCGGCGTCGGCGTCGCTGTACCGGCGATGCGCGACGAGAAGCCTAACCCAGCGCACAGCCAACCCCGGAGAGCGATCGGGGCGAAGAAGCGACTGCGTGGTTAGCTGCGTTGTCGTCGATCGCCCGCGGTTTCTTTTCAGGGAGGATTAGGATTATTGCATCGATCAGAGGTTTCAGTCCCACCTCAAAGGCGGGGGCGAGTTTGTTAGCCTTGTTTCCCCGATGGCTATGCCTCATCAGATGGTTGGTAGTAACAACACACACACACTAGACACACACAGAGTAGACACTGATGATATGCATGCTTCGATGCTAAAAGTGTACTTGATTTATTTGGAGGGGCTTAATCAGCTAGCTAGGGCGCA
The DNA here is from genome assembly GCA_036346395.1 of Hsuehochloa calcarea. Taxonomy (NCBI): domain Eukaryota; kingdom Viridiplantae; phylum Streptophyta; class Magnoliopsida; order Poales; family Poaceae; genus Hsuehochloa; species Hsuehochloa calcarea. Next base: position 26,026,917 of record CM070610.1, on the reverse strand, counting down.
CTTGAAGGAACCATGGAATGGATGGCTGGTGAAGTGGCACACTAGGCCTGGCCTGAAAGCTACCATATATGTACACATCCCAATGTGTACTACTTGGCTCTTCTTAGCTAGCTGGTTAGGTAGCTAGAGATGCATGATGTGCATGCATTGTCATGGTGCTAGCTTGCTAGCTCTATAAATCGGTGCAACTATTGGTTGCCTAGCTAAGTGATCATTTTAGCCTGCATATATTCATTCAGCGAATTCAGGCTAGAGAGATGGAGAAGACCAGGAAGGCCACCTCCCCTAAGGTTAGGAAACATACAAGAAACAGCTTGTGCATTATGTATATATGCCATGCTAGTTCGTATGGGGCTTGGTTTTCCTTCAGCATATGTATGCTTGGAAAACTAGTGCTGTGGGGAAGTTGTTGTTTGCAACCTGTTTAAACCAATCTCGTCCAAGATATATGGTTCAAATTGGTCAATATTAACGATTGGTTTTCACAGAGTTCTTCTCAGGTTTAACCCATTTGATGCCTCCACATGCATGATGATCTTAAGGTTGCGTCAATATCCTTTTATGAAAGACTAAGCAAGATATAATCTTTTGGCTTTTCTGTTGTTTTTTGAGTTCTGGAATAAGGTCTCAGTTTAGATCTTCCCTTGACCATGCAAATTCGATCTTGCACAAGTTGTTTCATGAAAACTTGATTAAAGTGGAGGTCAGGGATTTTTTTTTAATTACAACAAATGAAGTGAAGAGTTATAAGTGTGCAAGCGTTGCTTGGTCCTTTGAATTAGTTATATGTCTTGTTGTCATTTTGTAGTCGGTTGCTTTCAAGTTAGTTAAAGGCTTTCTTAACAAGCCCTAAGCGATTTTATGTTAGCTTAATTAGGTATCATTTTCTTTCCTTCTTGTATAATTAATTGTCCAAGTGGTCAAGGCAGGCTGAGCTCTTTGCTACCTAGCTTGCTATAGCTAGCATATATGCATGGTCTAGCACACACGGTTGAAAAGCTTATACTAACAAAACTTGGTTTACTAATTAGGAGTTTCGTTTTAATTGACTCGATTCTTCTTGTTCTTGTTGTTGCAGAGCTCAATGACCAGTACAGGTCCCAAGAGCCCGGTAAGGAACGGAGGGTCTCCTCCTCATAAGAAGAACAGTACTACTACAGAGGTATATTTGTATTACATGCATGTATATTAATTTATGCGTATATAATTCTACACTAAGATTTCACTGTATTTTAGGATAACTCGACGTTTGTTAATCGTTTTTAGTAACAAAAATTCTGAAAAGAAATGGCTAGCTAGAAACCAAGTTCTTCTTATACGTACAATATATCTCTTGTTGTATGTATATATATCCTTGGAGGAATCGGTAAGAATTATTTCAAAAATAATTTGATATATGATTGAAACCTAATTTTGCATAGTAAACACGCACCACAGATAATCACACTGCTAGTTTTCGTCCAACACGGTTTGTTATGTATTGATAACTTATCGTGTGTGCTTCTCTCTCTCTCTCTCTCTCTCATATATATATATACACACACGCATGCAAATCATTTCCTTTTCTTGCAAAATTAAAAATGGAAAAAGTTATGATTGCCGGTTTAAGATACTTTGACAATGACTCGTGAAGTCGTGATGTGATGATTTTTTTATTAATCATCCTATTTTTAATTTATTTTTATTATTAACCTCTCAACAATTTTATTTCTAATTCTGACACTTTTGGCTACGCCACCTCTCGTGACGTGGCAAAACAACATTATCACGTCAGCACTGTGGTGTGATCAAATTCTGTCACTCCACCACCAGTAGTGTAACAGTGTTGTTTGGTCACGCCACCACCAACGGCGTGATAAGAAGTGGTATTTAGCTAGATTTACCTATAGCGTGACAGTGTTGTGTTTCCACACCACGGGTGGTGGTGTGACAAAAAAGGTCAGAATTAAAAATAAAGCTGACAAGGGGTTAGTAATAAAATAAATTTAAAAATGGGTTAATTAATAATAAAAAAATATTCTCGTGATGTTATATATGGCACGGAGAGGCCAATTATACACATGATAATGGAATGGTCCTTTTCAAGAGGACACTAACCTTGTACTAAAATCAGTCAATTGGTAGGAATGGTTGGGATATATACCATGTTAGTTATGGTCCTTTTCTTTGCAGTGTTTAAAAAACAGGGATAATTATTTTAAGGTGGTATATCTCATCACCGTGCATGGTTGTTTTTCCATGCATGCATAACTAATTAAAGAGATGGGAGGTCGAATATTTAGGGCGCAACATGTCATTTCATCATAGTCCTTTTAGCTTCATTATATTTGTCAGGTGAAAATATAGTCATCAGTTCCCATGCATGCACGGGCACATTTTCGATATACATATTAGTCATGTCCATTTCTACGTGGTGAAACATCACATGCATGTAGTTAATCAGACATTTGCTTTCACATATTCATCGCACGAGATAGTTATAACCGCATGAGATAGTTATAAAGCTGGGTTTTGATTATCGGTTTTAATTTTTTACCGGGGCTCACCGGTAGAACCGAAATGACTGAAAATTGGAAAATTGTGGCAAAATTCAGAGGAATTTTTCAAAGATAAAAGGAAAAAAAAAGATAAAATTCAAGCAAATCCAATTTTTTGTGCTGATTTTGACTGGTTTGGACTTTTACTGGGTACCTGATAGAACTGAAATTGCCAAAAATCGGCCGGGAATCAAAACCCTAGTTATAACCAGGTATATAATTAAATAAATACAATTTCCTTTCTGAAATGACAAAATTTTACAGCCACGAGGACGGAAAAATGAACAGCAAAACGTTCGTAAAGGAGGTCAAGACTTGATAACTCATGATGAGAGCAAAGGCCGTTCTCCAACTTCACAAACCTCACCCAAGGTTCACTTGAAAAATTGATATGTATATGCTTTACACGTTGAGCATCATAAAGATAATTACCCTAAAATACCTTCCTGTATATGTTCATCAGAGATCAGCAAAACACGAGCAGCCACTGAGCTACTTGAGGCTTCACACCGAGGAGAGAGCAATAAGGAGAGCTGGTTTCAATTATCAGGTTATATAGATACACAACCCTATGTCATATAATTTGACATTTGTATAACTGTCCATGAGACAAACTAAGCTGTCAGGAATATTTGTTGTCGATCGGCAGGTTGCAAGCAAGATAAATACCATGGAAATCATCCGGAGATTCGAGGAGAAGTTGTCTAAGGTAAAGGATGTTCCGAGACATGTTTTCTTAAATTTTTAGATCATGTTTAGCAAAGAGATTTTTTTTTAAAAAAAATGTAATACTTCCCTGAATGTGAAATTACTGCACGCAGGTGATGGAGGAACGTGAGGTCAAGATGATGAGGAAGGAGATGGTACCGAAGGCCCAACTCATGCCAGCATTTGACAAGCCATTCCACCCACAAAGGCAATTATTTCATAAGCATATCATCAATTAACTGGCCAGATACTTTTGAACTGATTGGAAGAGATTAATTTGTTCACCAAATCTTATGATTAATCTTATGTTTTGGACTAAGAATGTGTGTCATATAATGTGCAGAACAGATCGAACGCAAATATTAATGATATGGTAAAAACAAGTCAAGATTGAGAGGATGAAACATGCAAGATGAATACAAGCGAAGGACTGGGGTACCACACACGTACAGTTACTAGGCTTTCGGAAGACACATTACAAACAGGAATAAGGAACAAACAACTGTGCATGCCTTTTGGATGGTAGTTGTTGTGTGTACTACATACACAATTGAGGATAGTACTTTAGATAACGACTAAGGGTATGATTGATTCAATGCTGTTTAAGGAACAGACATGAACACGCATATAATTTTAAACGGTGCTGGCAAGATAAGGGACAGCCGGATGGTTCTAGTTTCGGTCTCAAATAACTAAAATCTGCTTTAAACTACAAAGCCACTGAATAAATGGGGGATACACATATATAGATTGAGAGACCATGAAGAGCTAGTACATAATTAATTCTTGTGATATAGTTAATGCAATCTGTCTCAGAATTAATTCACGATGAAATATATATATATATATATATATATATATATATATATATATATATATATATATATATATATATATATATATATAGGAAAATGGTTTGGTGTGTGTGTGTGTGTGTGTATCAGAACCTAGCTAGGTCTTGTGGGTAATAGTAATTAATCAAGCCAAGTTTTTTAAACATGTTAATTAATGGTTAATGTTTATGCACATGTATAATTTGGCATTAACTGACAGGTCGACGAGGCCCCTGACAGTTCCGAAGGAGCCGAGCTTCCTGAGGCTCAAGTGCTGCATAGGTGGAGAGTTCCATCGCCATTTTTGCTACAACGCCAAGGCCATCAAGTAGCAGTAAACATACATACATACATACATACATATATCGACGATCAATCCATATGCACACTCTTTTTTGCCGCGCGTTCAGTTAATCTGCGTCATGCATATATGCTCACATGCATATATAGTTCTCTCTCACCAATCGTTTTTATGTATGCACGAATTTTCACGTAGCATAGAAGGAAATGGTTGCCGCTCATGTAAATTTCTTTCCCCTTTTTTTGTTTTCCTTTCTCTTTCTGCCTTCTTTATCTTTTCTTTTCTCTTTTTCCCTTTTCTTCTTCTTCTTCTTCTTCTTCACTGAAGACTAGGAGATCGACAAAAGGGATCATCAGGATGCGTCATGTATGCATGCCCCTCTGCTGGCAAGTAATGATAATAAAGCTTGTATAGTACTAGTACTACCATGAGTGTTGTTTTGCTCCAGGAAAGAAGCGTGCGTGCATGCCTACCTTGTTGACTTGTTCAGTCATATGTATATGTTCTCTCAGCTGCGTGCATATGCATGCATGCTACATCACTTTCATGGAGGAAAATCAATCGATGAACCCTAGCTTAGATCTGAAACTGAAATCATGCATATGGGCAGAGATACCGGAATGATGAAAGTAGCACGACACTCCAAAGAACGAAGGCTGGTTAATTGTGTTCGATCGACAGTGAATGTAAGCCGACGGTCGGTCGATGAAACGAATTACAATGCATGCGTGCGTGCTTAATTAGTAGTGCATGCGCATGCAACCCGAACAAAAATGATTCCTATTGGAACTCACTTTGGATACCTTATAATTATTATTGAAGGATACCCAAATTGATATAATAAAGAGGTATCATCGTACGATTTAAGTGGTATATGAGAAGTAAGAGTACGTATTCCTAGAAGTATCATACCATTTATATAAATAGTTATTCTATGCCTAACCCGCCCACCTCGCGCGACACAGGTCAGGTATGACAATGTGAGTGCGCAACCCCCAACAGCCGACCCACCAACACTACTACAGAACACGTCATCACAGACGGTTCGGAACCGTCATCACAGACGGTTTCCGAACCGTCTATATTTATTCGTCTGTGATAACAAGCAGTTATCACAGACGGTTCAAAACCGTCTGTGATAACCACTTATCACAGACGGTTTTTAAATAAAACCGTCTGTGATAACCACTTATCACAGACGGTTTTAAATAAAACCGTCTGTGATAACCACTTATCACAGACGGTTTGTAAATAAAACCGTCGTGATAAGTGGTTATCACGACGGTTTTATTTAAAACCGTCTGTGATAACCACTTATCACAGACGGTTTCTAAAGTAAACCGTCTGTGATAAGTGGTTATCACAGACGGTTTTATGTTGAAACCGTCTGTGGTAATAGCCTTCACAGACGGTTTCAACATAAAACCGTCTGTGGTACTGAGCGACCCTAGCTACATTGTTTCCTCTTTTTTGGCCAGCCTCAGGAATTGCTAGCCATGCCCTCTGAAAACAAGCATGTACAAAAAACAGATACATCGCAGATAATCAATTGTTGACAACTCAAATTGACCATTACTCAAAATAAATTAATAAATAAATTAATAAAGATCGAATTTGTTGAAGTATTTTTGCTATAGTTGTACAATTGGATTACAATTAAGTCAATTGTTTGCGTGACTCTCTGGATCGGCGATGGAGTGAAACTCTCCTTTGTTAACTATTTCTGTCATGATAAAATTGCATAGCTGCCCTCGAACTTCCGCGAGCTCTTGCGCAACGAGTCCATGTAAATCTATTATCAAACCCTGCCGCTAGGTCAAGAAAAATGGTAAGGATATATATTTGAATTTACAATTACAAAAAATTATTTGAGATTGACAAACCTCCTGATTCTTCATCTTAGCACTAATGATTTCTTTGCATATGATGGCAAGCGTAGAATGCACATAGCTCATCATTTTTTTTCAAGCACCGCAAAAATAGAATTACATATGTACGTATAGTCGATTGAAGACACATTTTATGAAGTATGATATATATAGGATTATTGTGTTGTAGCGCGTCTGGAAATTTCGTCACGTGTGTTAGTTGGTATTTGGATCCATCAGTATCTTCCTTGTTGGCTAACATAGGAGATGAACGAACTACATAATTGAAAAAGTTATCCTCGGGCATTTCAAACGAAGGAAGACTACAATAGAGTTATGTATGAAGGAAATGATCATACTTGTCGAGTATTGCTTGCGAATCTTCAAGTCGTGATCGTTTCGACTAGGGAATCAAGATATATCACGTTGTTCCTCTTGGGTATAATGACTAAAAGGATCCATGGTACCTACTCATGTATGTCGCTATAACTATTAAACCTAAGTACAAATGAAATTTGAATAGCAAATAGTGAAGCACTTACCCTGGTTGTAGGGCACCAAGATGTAGTCCTTGCGATTACGAAGAAGCAATGCCGTCGTTATATAGTTCTCGGCGAAGGTCGCGTCTCGCTTGGATGGTTTGCATAGATACCACGTGTGGGTCGAGGAAACCCACGGTTCTCGCCCTTCCCGGCATTTTTCATCATGTATCTATACATAAGCAATGAGTTGCGATATTTATCGGTATTACATGAATGTGGAACTTGATTGTACACACTTACGATGTCCAACATCGTAGAAGCGGCGTCGAGGGCTTCAAATTGAATAGGTTGAATAAGTCGTTGAAGCCCACCACGAAGTTGCGGCCGTTGAAGAAATGCTCATCCTTGTATGCGACGGTGATTCGATGATCGCACCCCTTCTTTGCGGTATTCGCAAGTACCGAGCATGCATAGCGACAAGCAAATCCAGCGTGGGCTAATTGTGCGTTAGGGCACAACGGTTTTCCGATGGAGTACTTCCCGTGCTTCTGGGACTTGGGAGGCGGCTTAATGTTCGTCGATGTCGATTTGGCCTTCACGATTGGCAGCGTCTTCCTGCGAGACGACTCGGGAACGATACGATAGCACGCTTTTGTTGTTCCTTGGCGTCTTCTCCACGGAAAGCGATGAGGTGGACTTCGAGGAGAAATATGAGGTGGAGTCATGGAGGTTCCGTTGGAGAGGAATGGTCTGTCGAGATTGCGGCCTTCTTTGGGTCGGGGCGATGTCCTTCTTGGGCCATCGGATAAAACGTACACGGCATCCCCTAGTGTTGTGATCTCTTCGTTCGGGCGAATGTCCAGCGGGACGGCCATGAAATGTTGATGTACCATGTCCACCTCCACCCTTGCGTAACCATGCGCCACCTGGACACCGTGCTGCACTGCTCCTTCCTGGTATGGATGCACCATCCCCCGCCCAGCCTCAATAGGAATGGACCCAACTAACCTCAGTTGGAGCTTGCAGGCCGTCGGCTCCTACAAAACGATACGCAATTAGCTAAGGCGTCCTATAGGTCTATCTTTGGTGCATTCCATAGATGTACATTACCTTGATGCGGTCTATCGGTAATTGGTCGTCGTCACGTTCAAAATTATGCGTGGGCGCGACACTACTCCGATGTCGAGGAGGACTGGTTCCGCAATAACGGGCGACTGCGGCGGTTGCGAGTACTTGATTCATTGATCCCGCAAACTTGCTATCGTCCCTGAAATTACGCCTTAAGCGGTTCCAATCGATTGTCGTACTCGGCCTTGGATCTCTTCCTACTTCTATACATGAAGTAGTCGTCAGCGAATCCATGTACCCAAGGTACGTTAACCCCTTGCCTCGCGTGCGACCGGGTGCTCCTTGTTTCCTAGGGCCGTAGATAGTATATCCTTCTCCTGTGTTCTTGGAAGGAGCCTTCGGAAGTTTGGGCAATCAATTCACGCTGCAAGAGGTCATCATGTTATTATAGTCACTATTAAGTTATGGACTTGTAAACAAGTAGGTAGTTCGACATATTTACCACACGTTGGGACACTTCCCGTCCGCGGGTTTGGGAAAGTGACGCCCATCGAGCGAGACTTTGCCCTCGCTTTTAACCGTGCACGGAACGCGGTGTGTGATATCAGGAAATAGATTCTCCTCCTCCGCCTCCCATTGCGCGGATTTAGCCGCGTACCCAGCGGTGCCGAGTCTGTGGGGGTGAGTGTTTCGTGCCTGGATTGCTTTGTGCGCCGCACTTTGCTCCTTAAATTCATCCGTCGTCTTCATAGCCACAAAGGCGTTCCATGTTTCCCGCGTCAAGAATGGAAACTTCGTGAAGGGCGTCTCACTCTTGTTCACGTCTTGGCGTGACAAGAACGCTCTTGAAGGTCCTCCACGCGTGACACATGGAGAGCAAGGCATGCCGTTCGACGCGATTCATGTGTGTTTCGGATAGTGAACCTGCTTGAAAGGTCTTCCCACGACGACGCGCGTCTCGATCTTTGTCGAGACTTCCACTTTGGTATGGTGATAGGGACCTTTTCCTTGCAAGTATCCCGCAGATGGTCCGGAATCTCGCCGCTGATGCCGGGGGACTCATAGGGACCCCAACGTCACTGACCTCCGTGATGGTCAGTCGGCCAGCAGGCAATTTCGATATTCCTCTACCATCTCGCTTACGTATCTGCGATGTCGGTGACGGCGGCGAAGACGGCGCCTCTGCCATGTCCGCGTCGGTGTGCGGCGAAGACGATGCCTCCGCCATCTCGCTTACTTGCTATCTATATAAGTTACGTACGCAATTATTACATAGTATATAATATATGGGAAATTGCACAAAAACACAAACACAAACACTGGAAAAAAAACTGTGATTAGCCAAGTTACGCACCAATTTTGTCATTTTCATGGCAGACATTTAACAATAATACGACATAAATGCTATTAAATTTCAAGCTGGACTATGGCAGGTAAATCATAAATGCCTATATTATATTTAATATATGGGATTGTACACGTTAGTATCTTAGATGTTGCTAATTAGAAAGTTTCAAATAAAGTGTGCTCACTCATGTCATGGCTCTAAAAAACTGGTTACTAGAGTTATTATATTCAAATAGTAAAACTGCATATTAAACTCCACCGCTTCGCCAAATTAAGCCTAACACTAATTTTTTGTATTACTACTCTCTTTTAAGTCATCATCTTTTTTTTGCTAAAGCTACCAGAAATGGTGATGGTATATGTTCCTCGCGACCTATATTGATGTTTGTTACTCCATAAGTCATCATCTTTTAAGTCATATCCAACTACCATCTATACAATTGCCAGATCACTAACAGGGCATTATTAGCAATATCCAAACAATACAAATTGACAGATTCTACGACACAACAACAGAAATTGCACAAAAACACAAACACAAACACTGGAAAAAAAACTGTGATTAGCCAAGTTACGCACCAATTTTGTCATTTTCATGGCAGACATTTAACAATAATACGACATAAATGCTATTAAATTTCAAGCTGGACTATGGCAGGTAAATCATAAATGCCTATATTATATTTAATATATGGGATTGTACACGTTAGTATCTTAGATGTTGCTAATTAGAAAGTTTCAAATAAAGTGTGCTCACTCATGTCATGGCTCTAAAAAACTGGTTACTAGAGTTATTATATTCAAATAGTAAAACTGCATATTAAACTCCACCGTACTGCCAAATTAAGCCTAACACTAATTTTTGTATTACTACTCTCTTTAAGTCATCATCTTTTTTTGCTAAAGCTACGAAAATGGTGATGGTATATGTTCCTCGCGACCTATATTGATGTTTGTTACTCCATAAGTCATCATCTTTTAAGTCATATCCAACTACCATCTATACAATTGCGGATCACTAACAGGCATTATTAGCAATATCCAAACAATACAAATTGATGATTCTACGACACAACAACTCGATTGACGGATCACTAACGAGGCATTATTAGCAATATCAACACGAAGCTCTTCATTGCGGATGCACAAATCTCAATTTTGAGTTTACCAAAAGTGATCTTGATGAACAATAATTATCAACAACACTCAATATTGGGGAGCAAAGCACGACTATCACCAATCAAGCTACCCACTAAACCGAGAGCACAAATTCGTCACAAATCCCTACTCATCATCAACAAGTATACTTATGGTCCTTTAACAAAATATCAACCATCAAAAACAATCACGGTAATAATTCAATCCATCACAAAAACCAAAGATTAGTCATTACATACAACAACCATTGTTCAATAATCAACAATCGAAGACAACACAGTGATTCAATATATACATGATCTTCTACAAATGATGATTATACTAATCACTACTAATCAAAATCTGGATGGAAGAGCTATAATCGACACAAGCAACGTTACAAGAATGAGTTTGGCACACACTAATACCAAATGACAACATACAAAAATAACCATCTAATACCACAATCAACAATTGAATTCAAGCTCAGCAAAGATAGGAAGACTAGCAGCCAACATTCGGACATCATTGTTGCTGTCTGTTTTCGGATAATCGGAGGAGCAGTCGGCCGACAGGGCAAGGGGAGGGAGGCTCGGCCAAGGCAGAGAGCGCACTGAGGGAGAGAGCACAGAGAACTGAGGGAGAAGGGGGTGTGGGGGGCCGTCCAACCGGGTGGCAATGGTCCACCAAGCGAGGGGGGCTCGGGGGCAAGGGCGGCGGCGAGGGTGGTCGGCGCTGGGGCATCGGTGGCGGCACTGGCTGGAGTGAGGGGGTGGTGCGCGGGGCGGCACTGAAGCGGGAGTTGGCGGGTGCGATGGCCATCCAAGGGCAATGGAGACCGGAGAGCACCGGTGGGCGGTGGAGCACCGTGCACGCCATACGCCATACTACAAAGCGAGAAGCGTATACCGGATCTCGGAGGGTGGAAGCGCAGCGGAGAGGCGACAGCTGCGGCGGTGGGGAGGAGGGGCGCCGGGTCGGGAGGAGGGGCGCCGGGTCGGGAGGCGGCGCGAGGGGCGTTCGAGACGATAGGGTTAGATCAAAACCCTATCGCCTCGGCTTATATAGTCAACACACATCACGAGCGGTTCTAGAGGGAACCGTCGTGATGTCTACCATCACGACGGTTCCCTCTAGAATCGTGCGTGATGCGTAAACATCACTGAGCGGTTGCGGGAAACCGTGCGTGATGTTTACGCATCACAGACGGTTTCCTCTAGAACCGTCTGTGATGTTTAAGCATCACTGAGCGGTTCTAGCGGGAACCGTGCGCGATTCTTAAACATCACGAGCGGTTCTAGCGAGAACTGCTCAGTGATGCTAAACATCACGCATGACGGTTTCCCACGAACCGCTGCAGGATATTTACGCATCCTGAGCGGTTCTAGAGGAACCGTCACGTGATTTCGCCAGAACATCTAATTCACGCACTACACTAATGCTAAAACCTTGGGCACATGAATAAACCTTGGGCACATGATTTCGCCAGAAATAGTGCTAAGTTATATGTCATCATTTTTAGTTAAGGGGTCACATGAATAAACCTTGGGCACTTCACTAATGCTTTAGTGAGCATATTATACATAAAACAGCGCAATATTTGTATAAAGCAGCTTTTGGATGAACTTCAAGATGGTGTTTTTAGCATTAGTTAATTATAATGTAAAGCCCAAAAGTTTAGCAAGATTTAAAGCATGCTAGGCAAAAAAAGGAAAAGGAATGACAACAAGAATTCCAAAAGCTACGAATATCTCAACGGAAAAGTTATTGGCATATCGTGCAATAGTCAACAAGAATTCCTCCTAAAATAGACTCCCTTACCAATCTAGAATATTTGGACCTTGCAAGTAATAATCTCACTGGCACCATGAATATCCACATTGACATCAATATTAAAGATCACAAGTCCATAACACATTAACACATGACAATGGAATAAATAAATTAATTACAATGGAGTAATTAAATTCTTAATTAAAATACAGCCCTTCATGATGATCGACGCGCATATAGCTAGCTTCCTCACTGGGTTCTTCCTCGAGCCTGATGCCGTCTCCGAAAGGTGGCAACTCGTCAAATTGATTGTATTCTTCCTCGTCCACTACATTCTCAACTCCGACAATCCTCCTTTTCCATGAAGAACTACGTGGCGCTTCTTATTTGCCGGGTCGGTTACATAGAAGACTTGAACAACTTGGTTAGCCAGAGACGAATGGTTCGTCTTTGTATCCGACACGTTCGAGGTCCACGGTAGTGACGCCGTACTTGTCGACCTTCACCTGTGGGAGATGGACCCAACGGCACCGAAATAGGGGGATCTTGAAAAGCACGTAGTCGATCTCCCATATCTCCTCTATTTGCCCATAGTACGAGCTCCTCAAATTTCATCGGTCTCGAATGCATCTATCCGGACACCGCTGTTCTGCACTTGTGCTCTTCCTATCCTGAGTGCCGTATAAAATGTGTACCCATTTATGTCGTATCCTTGCCATGTGACAATTGTAAAATGTGGCCCTCTTGCCAACCATAGCAACAGTATCATCACTTGATGACCTCCGAGTGATTCGCACCTTTAACCATTCGTTGAACCGACGGTTGTGCTCTCGTGATCCAAACCTCCGACCGGTCTGGATTCTGTTGGCGTACCATGTCTTTGTGCTCGTCGATGTACGGGGACACTTGGGTCATGTGTTGCAAGACCGTGAAATGGGCTTGAGCGTACGTATCCAGATCGGGAGTGATTGATTTCCTTCCGATGGTCCCGATACCATCCAGTCTCCCCTCATGACGAGATAGAGGCACACCAATCGGATCCACGAGCCATGTAGTCGACGCGAACTCAATGACCTCTTCCGTTGCATAACCTTCGATGATGCCGCCCTCGGTCGAGATCGATTCCGTCGTAGGACTTGAGAATTCCCATGTACCTCTCGAACGGGTACATATGGCGAGAAACACAGGCCGCATATCTTTATCTCTTTCACAAGGTGAACAATGAGATGGACCATGATATCGAAAAATGACGGAGGAAATACATCTCAAGATGACACGAGTCGTCACTACCTCGGCTGCAGAGCATCTAGTCCTTGGGGATCGATGACCTTCGAGCAATTGAGTTGAAGAAATAACACACCTCAAGATTGCCACTCGGACCTTGTTCGGCAAGATACTCCTAATTGCAACAGAAGCATTTGTGTCATCGAGACACGACAATCATGCGACTTCATACCAATTAATTTCAAATCTTGCATAGAAACAAGTTTCTTAATGTTAGCGGAGTAACCAGACGGGACTTTCACACCGTGCAAGCTCAGCACGATTCATTTCTCGGCCTTGGGCGAGTGTAGCAAGTCGGGGAAGGTACGTTAAATCTGTATCGGTCTCTTTCGGTGCTAACTCGGTCCTTATGTTCATATCGACCAAGTCACGCCGCATGCGTTAACACCATCCTTTGTTTTGCCACTAATGTTCAAAGAAGAGACCAATCAAGCTATCACATACATTCTTCTCTCGTGCATAACGTCGATGCGATGGCGAACTTCTAAGTACTCCCAATAAGGCAAGTCCCAAAAATTGACCGCTTCTTCGGATGTTCTTCTCACGGGTTCTTAATTTACGTCCCTTCCCAAGCACAACATCGATATCCTTAACCATATCATAGACCTCTTTCCCACTAAAAGCCCTTGAAGTGAACCGTCTTCCTTATTTCCGTCGAATTGTTTCTTCATCTTGCGGTATGGGTGACTCCTCGGAAGGAACCTACGGTGGCGCATATACACGCTTTCTGCGAGTTGTTCACCATACACTCTCGTAGCATCTAAGCGGTGCGGACGAGCTTTGGCTCCTTTTGTACGAAGCCTGACAGTTACCAAGGCGGGAAAATCATTGATGGTGCGAGAACAACATGGCGCGTAAAGTGAAGTTCTCTCGTTTATACGCATCCCATACACTGCACCTTCGTTCCACAAAGTGTCACAAGATCTTCCAATGGTGCTAGGTACACATCAATATCATTCCCGTGTTGCTTGGCCCTTGGATAAGTAGTGACATCAAAATGTACTTCCGCTTCATACTGAGCCAAGGAGGAAGGTTGTACATACATAGATTCACGGGCCAGTGCTATGTCGGTTTGCTCATGTTACCGAAAGGATTCATTCCATCCGTACTCAACCCTAACCTTATGTTCCTCGGTTCCGCATTTGAACTCTTGAAGCTCCGATCGAAGTTTCTCCACCGAGCGTCGTCGCAGGTGTCTTAGCTTTCCATCTCTCTTACGCTCCTCGAGTGCCAACGCAGCAATCTTGCCTCCTTTGGGTTCGCAAATAAACGCTTCAAACGTGGGATTATAGGTAGATACCACAACATCTTAGCAGGAGGTCCTTGCTTCACCTTAGCAAGATTTTGACGCTTGTATCGGGATGCTTTGCACACGGACAATAATGCATGTCTGCATACTCTTTACGGTAGAGGATACAATCGTTCGGACATGCATGTATTCTTTCTACTTCCATTCCCAATGGGCAAATAACCTTCTTTGCTTGATAGGTGGTCTTTGGGCAACACGTTTCCCTCCTAAGGATGTCCGCTAGGAGACCTAACAACGCCGTGAAACTCTTATCGGACCAACTATTGCTTGCCTTCAATTTCAGCGGTTCAAGCACGGTTGACAACCTTGTGTATTCCGCTTGCGGCCGGGGAACAAAGGTCTCACCGAGTCCTCCCTTAAGCCCTCGAATTTACAAAACACTCTCTCACTTGTAGTTCTCTTACGCATCGCGTAGCATCCGATCCAGTTGTCATCGTGCCCCTATCCTCATCAAAAGCACACCACATCCGCAAATCGTTGACTTCCTCGGCGATGTCGTCATTATTAACTTCGGTATAATCGCTCTTCACCGTGGTGGTCCAACATGTATACCCTTTTTGAAACCCCTTCAATCAAGTGCGCTCGATCTGCGCGTTGTTAAACATCTTGATTACGCAATCAATGCACGACAAGACATAAAATTTATCCCTTCTTCAACATATCACCTTTGCTCTTCTAAAAGCAACCACGCCATTAATGTAATCTTGACTCACACGGTTCACACCGTACATCCATTCGATCCATCTACAATACGCATGTAACAAATTAGTGTCAAATTGATTAGCGATTAATTTATAGCAAACGAAAATGTGCAATATAAACTCATTCTCCAACATTTGTATCTAAGGTTATTGAAAGAAAACTCTTCACTAGTTATGTACCACACGCGGTGGCATAGCGTAGCCATGCCTACGCCACAACCATGATCCCTACCTCTCGACACGATATCTATCTCAATTGAACAATCATGCAACCCAAATATAGGCATCACCTCATACAACACTTATTAACCTAAAATACCGGAACCGTAAATGCAATATTGCTTGACCCAAATCCCACCGTACTGTGAAGTACCGGTGTGTAAATTTTATTTTTTTAAGCCAATTAATTATCCTAACTCAAATTTTAGTGATTATTAGACCTAATTCAATTTTATAAAGTTACCACTCCTAAGTCAAATTTTAGTTCATTAGTTATAAGGTTTCAAAACTAAGATTTGCAGGGCTAATATTATTTATTCCAACATTGACGGTGCAAGATCATGTGCTCATACCAGTATTAGAGGAGGAGCCGCAGGGTGGAGGAGCTAGGGCAGGGAAGTGGCGCCTGGAGCGGTAGACACAGCGCAGTGAGGAGCTAGGGCAGGGAAGTGGCGCAGGTTGGAGGAGCTAGGGCAGGGAAGTGGCGCCTGGAGCGGTAGACACAGCGCAGTGAGGAGCTAGGGCAGGGAAGTGGCGCAGGTTGGAGGAGCTAGGGCAGGGAAGGACTACACACAGCGCAGTGCGGCAGAGGGGATGTCTCGGCTCAATTTATATGAAGCACAGAAAATCACAGACGGTTCTATTTCAGAACCGTCTGTGATGGGCAATTATCACAGACGGTTCTTCAAATAGAACCGTCAGGATATGTTACATGACGGTTCTATTTGAGAACCGTCAGGTATCACGACAGTTACGAAAATAGAACTGCGTAACATCACGCACGGTTCTATTTCCGAACGTGCAGGATATCGCGACGGTTCTCAAATAGAACCGTCGTGTAACATCACTGACGGTTCTATTTGAGAACCGCTCGTGATAATGCCCATCGCTGCACGGTTCTATTTCGTAACCGCTGTGATGGGCCCGCCGCGCAAAAAAGATAGCCAGACAGACCCAACACAGACGGTTCCAAAGGAACCGTCTGTGATGGGCCGTCTGCTATAGCCTCTTTTGTAGTAGTGCAACTACAGTCGGCGGACCAGAAACGTTCGCACCCTACGCAAAGATTCGATTTTGATCAGTAAATAATATAACACGTGATAGTAATTGTGAATCATTTTACTTTTTGTGTGGCACGCGACCTTTTCGGCGTGTATGTTTGATAGTAAAACATAATGACAAGACAATAAAGTTGTTATATGTTTTACTGCCTTTATTGTGGCATGTGACTTTTTCGTGCTCGTACGTTCGATAGTAAAACACGATCGGTAAGACAATAAAGCTATAATGTATTTATTGTCGAATCACGGTGAGGATTTTGTTTTTACACTCGAACAGTAAAGTTAAGCAAGTAATCCTGTTGTTTAGAGGTAGCGTTCGCAGTAGTATTGTTGTGACCGGCTTTAAGGTCTGCATATCTTGCGCCTCGTCATCTTCTTCCCACCGATGCGTAACACGGTTCGGTTCGTTATCGGCTCATTTCCGACCTTTGGTCTGAGACAAAGGAGGCGCCGAGGAAGATCTGACCGACACTGGCGATGAAGAACGAGCACCGTTGAGCTGGGATCCTCTGCGCCCGTGGGGTGGACGTCCAGTAGTAATTGTCATCGGAAGCGAGTCGTTGGAAGGGATCGCTCGGGGTGGTGGGGTGTGAGAAGCAATAATGACCGCGAACGTGGGAGAGGGAGGTGGGGCGATCTTATGATTAGTTACGTGTGGAGTGTGTTTAGTGGGATGCATGGGATCACTGTCTTTTTATTGCTTCACGCCACAGAGGACATGCGGAGTGTTTTTTCGTCCGAACGAACGGGATCGAGTGGTCATATCGATAAGTTTCTCTTACAATAAACCTCATTTTGGTGTGAAGTAAAACTAGTTAATAGGTTCAGTAATTAGACACACATCCAAGACAGTAAAAATTCATGCACTTACAATAATTCAAATTGGGAAAAAGCAAGACGCCTCAATGAACACAAGAACAGGCGAAAGGACAAGAAATAATAAGTGAGTGACAAGAAAAATTAACTAGGTACAAGTGAGTCTACTGGTAGGTTTGTTACCACCGCACCAATGATTCTTTCATTTTACCGTTGTGTAACACCCTTACTATACGGAAGCCAAAATGTTACATAAAGAATCAACATACAACCACATTGCGGAAGAATTTAAACAATACCTCAATCCACATAACACAAATTCTAAATATCCAAGTCTACTGAATCAATTAAGATAATTCAAATACTAGACTAATTAGAAATTATCAGCAGTTATTTAATCAACCAAAACATAGGGAATGATATCATCCACCATCATACCCTATTTATTACAGTTCAGCTTTAACAAATGAAAGGTAAGGACAAGTTCAAATAAATGAAAACTGAATATTGTGAAGTGAAAGAAAGAATGTGAAGTGAATGATGCGATCCACGTGACTAAGCCCTCCCATGCATGCCGTCTTCAATAGTTACCTAAAATAAATAAACACTACAAGAATGAGTCCACGACTCAGCAAGTACAACGGAATAAAGCGAACCATACTGAATATGAACATAACATCACAGAATAGAAAATTGAAGGTAGAATGGATGAAATCATATGAATGAATGAAATGCATGAACTCCACTTCTGGTTATACCGGTATAGCCAGTGACACACCCGTCGGTGTTCACTTAGGCCCGCATTTAGCAAAATGCGGGGATCCAAGGCCTGTATGAAGAACGTTTCATACGGGGATCCAAATCTGCCCACATTGCAATGGTGGGTTTTACATGCCCATACTGGAATTGATGGGTCTTTACATTCCACTCCCATGGACGAAACATGAACAATGAATGAATGGAATGAATTATGAATAATGAAAGATATCATCTCATTGAACATGGATTAACGAACGTGAAGAGAACATGAAGCATTGAATCTTGTCCTGGATCATAGAAATAACAT
Organism: Hsuehochloa calcarea; assembly: GCA_036346395.1. Lineage (NCBI taxonomy): Eukaryota > Viridiplantae > Streptophyta > Magnoliopsida > Poales > Poaceae > Hsuehochloa > Hsuehochloa calcarea. The sequence goes on along the minus strand of CM070610.1, from coordinate 26,008,407 downwards.
TATGAATTAACAAGCACTCAACATTCACCAACAATAAGAATCACAAGGTACTTGCCCATATTAAAATTATGAGACTTCACTACCCACTCCCGTGGGCGAACATGAACGAAGGAACAAATGAATATAATGAATGTAGTCATATTATTGAAGAATCATGGTATATCAACTATGAAAGGAAACAAGGAATACCGAAATTACCCATTTCATATTCATCCATCAAGTGGAAAAGCAACAAACAAGACAAATCAATTGTACTTGCCTTTCAATCATGACGCGTTAGGAGGCAATGACGAAGCCACTAATATCGAATTCCCTTCTCCTACACAAATCAATTATTTAAATAAGTAACAACGTGAAAAAGACGCTACTCGAAACGCTTAGTCACCGCATCCTAACCCAAGGTTCATATAGTCGATCTACCTAATTAAACCGACAGTCTAGGAGGATAGTAATATAGACAGTGACACTAAAAACACCATATCTTTTGCTTTGAGACTCGAAAAGGGGTGATTTCATCAGATCCTATGGAAAGGTAACAAAAATCTCCACATTAACCTAGTTGGCTGAACCTTCTGATTAAGCCAATAACCTAGGCTAACATTTAGATGATAGGCTTAATACAAAATCTGTCTAGCAGAATTACATCGAAGTAATGAAATAATCATAACTTTTGATAAAATTAACAAAAATCCATGATTCTTGTCATTCTGGAAAGCTAAGAACAAGACCTTCAAAAGTCTAGTTGGCATGATACTCATAATTTGCCTTTAACAAAATCTAGCCCATGGCTCAAAACTACAGTCAGCAAACCGACAACCATTCAGGACAGCGGCACGAAAAAATTCATATTTATTAATCTGGGATAGAGAACGAGGTGAGTCTAGTGCCCAACGAAACTTAACGAGCAAACCTACAAAACTATAGTTGACAATATTTCCTAATTCTGCCAAAATAATTAACTAAACAGTAGGTGAATATGCCTGACAGAAATCTATCCAGATGAACAGAACAGCAGTGAATAACATAACATAACATAACTTTTAATCTATAAGTCCAATTAGAGTGTTCTTTATCAATCTGGAAAGATGATAAAATTATCTACATAAATAGTTTTGGGTGAAAAATATGAATCTGATCCTAACCAAATCATATTTCATTAAACACTTACTGACAATTCTCGTCAGGTTTCTCAGGACAGCAAAAAAGAATCTATCGTAACTTTTGAACCGTAGATCGGAATCTGGTGATCGTGGTGGCTATGGAAATCTAAGAACCGTGGCTACAAATCTCTAGGAGGTGAGAACCTCCAGATCGGCATCTAAGAAGCCAAATCAAGCATAATGATCGGACAGAATAGATCTACTAGGGACAGATTTCGATCCAACCAAATTTAATCGAATTCGCATCTAAGCAACATCAAACAGCGCGGAGAGCATCGTGTTACCCTTGTAGAACCTTAGGGAGACGCTGGTTGATCCCCCACAAAGAAGATCCCTCGTCTTCTCCTTTCTTCCTCCTCTTTCTTCCTCCTTTCCTCCTCCCTTCTTCCCTTGGCCGGCCCTCCAATGGCGACTTCCTCTTCTTCTTTCCAAAGGGTAGCAGCAAGGAACCTCACCGGGGAGATGGGGCGCTGCTGGACCAGGGGGAGAGGCGCATGGGGGAGGAGAAGGGGCAGGAGGCGGCGCACCAAGGAGGAGGGGTGGAGGCGGCCAAGTGGGGGAGAGAGGAGGAGGGGGGTGGCGGCTAGGGTTTGGGGGGAGGAGGCACCCCCCTTGGCCGGCCCCCCTTGGGCCACTTGGGCTGTGGCCCAAAGCCCAGGTTGCTGTGAAACACAGAAAAGCCCCCCGATGAAAAGATAAATTCTGATTTTTCCGATTAGCCCCCTCTTCCGAAACTTCTTCTAATAAGCCGATTCACTTCCGGGGTATTACACGTCGATTCTGGGGTAATAGTTTTTTTTACTGTCGATTTAGGTGACGTGCGATCTTCTTTTTACTATCAATTTCAACGACAATCGTTTTGATATTTTGATTTACTATCAGATTAGGCGATACAAAGACTTTTATCGCCGATTTTAACGTGCATGTGTGTTTTACCGCCGATCACACGCGGGAGACACGAGCACCGGCGAGGGATTGTGGGCTCTCGTGCTGAATAACGCTACCGAATATATATATATATATATATATATATATATATATATCGACTGTTTCGTACTCGTGGGAGTATGTACTCTCATTTCCAATATACTACTTAAATGAACATATTATACTTCTTTATCACTTTTAATATATTTAAATACCAATGACAAGATACTCAATATAACTTGATTGAATTTTTTTTGTCTGGAGGCCTTCATTTTTGTTAAAGATCTTTAATTTTTCATATATGAAAGAAATATATACGCAAATTTTGATATAAAAAGTGGACTTGTATGAACTTTTTTATAGTACTTACTTTGAAGTATCTTATTTTATAATCATTATTAAAGTATGCTCAAATATATAAAGAGGTATCACCATACAATTAAATGGTGATACTTACTTTTTTTTTGCCCTAGAAAAAACTATCACAGACGGTTCTAAACAAGAACCGTCTGTGAAAATAGAATATCACAGACGGTTCTATTCACGAACCGTTTGTGAAAATAGACTATCACGCGGTTGAGAATAGAACCGCTCGTGATAGTCTGTTTCACTGATTTGGTTCGTCTATTCACGAACCGCTCGTGATGTGTGCTATCGCTGCACGGTTCGTGAATAGAAGCGCTGCGTGATATCATTTTTCACTGACGGTTAAAAACCGTCAGGATGACCTCGTGTCATCACGGACACAAAAATTCGCGGTTCAAAACCGCTCGTGATGATGGTTTAGAACCGCCTGCGTGATGAGCTTTTCTCGTAGTAGTGTCGATCCTATGGAAAGGTAACAAAATCTCCACATTAACCTAGTTGGTGAACCTTCTGATTAAGCCAATAACCTAGGCTAACATTTAGATGATAGGCTTAATACAAAATGCATCAGCGTAATTACATCAAGTAATGAAATAATCATAACTTTTGATAAAATTAACAAAAATCCATGATTCTTGTTATTCTGGAAAGCTAAGAACAAGACCTTCAAAAGTCTAGTTGGCATGATACTCATAATTTGCCTTTAACAAAATCTAGCCCATGGCTCAAAACTACAGTCAGCAAACCGACAACCATTCAGGACAGCGGCACGAAAAAATTCATATTTATTAATCTGGGATAGAGAACGAGGTGAGTATAGTGCCCAACGAAACTTAACGAGCAAACCTACAAAACTATAGTTGACAATATTTCCTAATTCTGCCAAAATAATTAACTAAATAGTAGGTGAATATGCCTAACAGAAATCTATCCAGATGAACAGAACAGCAGTGAAGAACATAACATAACTTTTAATCTATAAGTCCAATTAGAGTGTTCTTTATCAATCTGGAAAGATGATAAAATTATCTACATAAATAGTTTTGGGTGAAAAATATGAATCTGATCCTAACCAAATCATATTTCATTAAACACTTACTGACAATTCTCGTCAGGTTTCTCAGGACAGCAAAAAAGAATCTATCGTAACTTTTGAACCGTAGATCGGAATCTGGTGATCGTGGTGGCTATGGAAATCTAAGAACCGTGGCTACAAATCTCTAGGAGGTGAGAACCTCCAGATCGACATCTAAGAAGCCGAAACTGGGCGCGCAACAGACTGGACAGAATAGATCTACTAGGGACAGATTTCGATCCAACCAAATTTAATCGAATTCGCATCTAAGCAACATCAAACAGCGCGGAGTGCATCGTGTTACCCTTGTAGAACCTTAGGGAGACGCTGGTTGATCCCCCACAAAGAAGATCCCTCGTCTTCTCCTTTCTTCCTCCTCTTTCTTCCTCCTTTCCTCCTCCCTTCTTCCCTTGGCCGGCCCTCCAATGGCGGCTTCCTCTTCTTCTTTCCAAAGGGTAGCAGCAAGGAACCTCGCCGGGGAGATGGGGCGCTGCTGGACCAGGGGGAGAGGCGCATGGGGGAGGAGAAGAAGGTGAGGCGGCGCACCAAGGAGGAGGGTGGAGGCGGCCAAGTGGGGGAGAGAGGAGGAGGGGGGTGGCGGCTAGGGTTTGGGGGGAGGAGGCACCCCCCTTGGCCGGCCCCCCTTGGGCCACTTGGGCTGTGGCCCAAAGCCCAGGTTGCCGTGAAACACAGAAAAGCCCCCCGATGAAAAGATAAATTCTGATTTTCCGATTAGCCCCCTCTTCCGAAACTTCTTCTAATAAGCCGATTCACTTCCGGGGTATTACACGTCGATTCTGGGGTAATAGTTTTTTTTACTGTCGATTTAGGTGACGTGCGATCTTCTTTTTACTATCAATTTCAACGACAATCGTTTTGATATTTTGTTTTACTATCAGATTAGGCGATACAAAGACTTTTATCGCCGATTTTAACGCATGTGTGTTTTACCGATCACACGCGGAGACACGAGCACCGGCGCGAGATTGTGGGCTCGTCTTTGAATAACTCTCTAGAATATATATATATATATATATATATATATATATATATATATATATATATATATATATATATATATCGATCGCTTGCACTCGGGAGTATGTACTCTCATTTCAATATACTACTTAGATGAACATATTATACTTCTTTATCACTTTTAATATATTTAAATACCAATGACAAGATACTCAATATAACTTGATTGAATTTTTTTTGTCTGGAGGCCTTCATTTTTGTTAAAGATCTTTAATTTTTCATATATGAAAGAAATATATACGCAAATTTTGCTATAAAAAGTGGACTTGTATGAACTTTTTTATAGTACTTACTTTGAAGTATCTTATTTTATAATCATTATTAAAGTATGCTCAAATATATAAAGAGGTATCACTATACAATTAAATGGTATATAAGAAGTGAGATTAGGTACTCTATTTTCCTATACGGGTGTGACATGCATCCACGTAGATGGAGCAAGATGACCATGCACGTGTAGCTTATATATATACTCCCTCCGGACAAAAAGAACGTTTTGGGATACATACAGGCAAGTTTTATAAATTTTTGCTATAAATATCTTTATAAATATTTAGATTGAACATATGAAATATATATATATATCCAAAAAAGTACTATCGTAGTATTATATAATTTATTAGTTTTTATAAATATTATGTTAAAGGTCGGCACTGATGGATGATTAGGCAGGCGTGGCCCGTACGTCGCTTTCAGGGTAAAAGCTTACTATCCCAAATGTATGCAACGGGTGAAACATCGCGACAACGACACGCATGGAACGCAAATCGAAGAGCAAGCTTAATTAATCATTATTATGCATGCATGCCCGGATCAGGTACGCGCGTTAGTGTACGCAAGTAGTGTCCATCCGGCCGTACGTACATATATACCGTACATATGTACATATACGTAGGGCCTGTGTTTGCTAGGACTTCTGCTCCTGGAATCTCAACCGGAGCCTAACCAAACACTCCGGTTCCTTATTTTTTAGAATTAAAAGCACCTCAGAATCGGAGTGGGATTACTGTAGAAAATTTGGGGCAACTTTTGGGGCGCTCCGCACCAGAATTAGCACACCCGTTACAAAAATACCCCTAAAGTTAAAGTGTATTTACTTACCTTTTGCCACTGCATATAAACCCATCCCACCCTGTTTTCCCCTCCCCACCCGCACCATCCCCTCTCTTCGCGCCTCCTCCTCCCACCTCTGCGCCAGCCTCCCCCTCCGTACCGGCCCCCACCTCCGCGTCACCCGCCCCCCTCCGCGCCGACCTCCCCTCCTTCGTGCTGGCTTCCCCCACCTCCTCCTACCCCTCCACGCTGGCCTCCCCCAACGCGCTGCCCCCCACCTTCGCGCCGGCCTCCCCTCCTCCATGTCGGCTTCCCCCGCCTCTGCCTCCCCTCCACGCTGGACTACCCCACCGTGTCGCCCCCCTCCCACACCGGCTTCCCCTGCCTCCGACTCCCCCCTCCACGCCGGACTTCCACCTCCGGCCGCCCTCCACTGAATCGATCCAGTAGAGTTCCCTCTTGCTGTTGCCATTCTCCCCTACCGTCATCACCTCGCCTCGCCTCCAATTGACACCGCGCCGCCACGACCTTGACTCCCTCCATCTAACCTCCGCCTTCTCCTCTGCGCTCTCGTCTCGTCTCCCTCTCCAGTCTCCATATCATGGTTGTGATGGCGCTGATGGATCTGGTGACTTCACAAGTATATTTTTTGTGAAATGTTTGTGATTTTACCTGATTTGATTTCTGCTCTGTGTTTAATTTGGTCCAGGTGACTCTGGGAGAGGCCGAAACATGATATGTTGATTTGTTCAGTTCTGCACTTTTCCTTTGTTGATAGCAATACAAGTTATGAATTTTGGGAACTGAATGCATGCATTCTCCTTGTGTGTATCCTCATTTGACAATGGCTGGCTTCAGGAATTGTAATGAACAATTAGCCCAAATGAAATAAAATAGTTTTGATTCGTTGATGTTTGTGGCTTGAATCGTGAAATTTGAGTGCGTGTGTTGAAGCCGTGGAAGTTTTTTGTGAGTTTTTTCGTGCATATTTTTTTTACGTGAATTGAACTGTGAAATGAATGTATGGATGGAAAAGATGCTAGCTGCTGCTGCCCGACAATGCTATGGCATCAGGTGATGCAAGTTTTGTACAACATCAGCCTACCATCTACCTGCCTGCCTGCTGCTGCTGCTGCTTGATGCTACAAACACAAGCAGTGCATGCTCCTTTTTACACAAAGCAGTGCATGGATGGAAAATTTACCGCCTGATACTATTCACAGACAAGCAAGTATTTGAATGCAATTTCCGGGGACAGACAAGCAAGTACTTGAATGCAGTCACCTGACAGAGATCATGAAACAGTATCAGGCTTCATTTCACAAGTCACACTCTAAATTCATCCGATATAAGACAAGTCAAATTCAATTTGACACAACACAGGTTGTTCTCATCCATTACAAATTTGTACAACCTTACAACATTACAGGTTACTCAACAATACACAAGCTTTCAGTTAGATGCTTACAACTGAGAATCATCCATTCATCTCACCATAGTTCAAATACATGCATACATCCATTCTATTATAGTAATCTTTCGTGCATATGGTATATCTAGATTTTATGTAGAGTTTGTTTACATAGTCCTACATTATTTAGGCAGTACATTATGGATTCTGGAGTTTGTGTGGTATCCCTTCAGGATATGTAGAATCGATCCTTTCCAGATACAAATAGTCGTTTGCTCTCAATAAAAGGGTACCCCTGTAATCAGATTTTGTGAACAAGAGCAATAGAGCAAGAGAAAATAAAAAAAAGTTGCTATTGTTCCGGCAGCAGATTTTTCTTCTTGTGTTCGTGTTCTAGTGTTCCATTATGTTCGCGTGTGTTCGTCTTCGATATGGGCCAACACATTCATCTCTCACACTCTACCATCTTTATCACTCAATTTACCATATTGCTCCTAGTTCTTGGTTGGCCACAAGTTTTGGTAGCTTAACTACCACTGCGTCAAAATGGAACAGGTCAAACAAATCACTTCGATTGAACAACCTGAAGATTTAAAACAATCACAAAATTTGAAATAATAAACACACAGTCAAATTACATCCTGGGAGACTTGGTGGACGGAAGACTTGTGCATCTGCAACCCACGACGACGACAAGAGAGGCCGCCAATGGGCGGCGGAGTTGATGGCGGTGGCACTGGGTGGTGCTGCTGGGGTTGAGATGGAGGGAGGCAGCGGAGTTGATGGCGGTGGCACTGGGCGGTGCTACTAGGGTTGGGATGAAGGGAGGCTGCGGCTCAGATTGGCAAGGGAGAGGCGAGGGTGCGGTGGTGGAGCTCGATGTGGGCGTGGTGGTGGAGCGCGCCGAGTGAGAGATTCAGTGGAGGGTGGCCGATGAATATGTAGATTGTGCTACTTCTTGCCTTTTGCAAAGTTTTCTCTAAATGTGAGTTGTGGTAACGTGATAAAATTGCAATCCCCTGATAATTGAAATGCATGCAATAACTAGATTTGAACCAGTTTCAGAGAATTCTCACAAACATGCACATATCAAGTGCTAAAACCAGGGTACAATTGTCTTTTCCCCTCCAATCCTCTATTTCAAGGTTTTGAGAACCAACCTCCTACAAAACACTTCCCTTAGCCACCTCTAGATTCTCAGAGGAGTAGATTCTAGGAGAATCAGGAGTAGGAAAAAAAAGAATCTGGAGTTCTACCAAACATGCCCATAGAATCTAGGCATGATCACTAGGTGCATACGTACACCGTTCGATCCACGCACTACTACAAAACAGGTCATAGAAGACGCATCATCACATACAGTTCTTTGAAACTGTCTGTGATAAAAAAATCACAGACGGTTCCAAGACGAACCGTCTGTGATATGGACCTATCACAGACGGTTCTCTTAGACCCGCCTCGTGATATGAAGTCGACCGCCCTACGCGCGTGTGTGTCGAGACCCAAATATGTAAATCTGGACCCTCTATGTATAATGTACTGGTCCAGGATCACACTAGTGAACATAGTATCAACATATATGAATATCATTCCACATAAGACGAATATAAGAATAAACGACTAACTTGATTGATAAATAGCAGTTGTGACTTTATGGTCACTACTATACAAAACCTCGTTACAGACGGTTCTAAACCATCATCACAGACGGTTTTGAACCGTCTGAATTTAGGTCATCATAGACGATTTTTGAACCGTCTGTGAAAAAGGCTATCACAGACGGTTCTATTCACGAACCGCTCAGGATATTTACTATCACGCAGCGGTTCGTGAATAGAACCGTCTGTGATAGTCTATTTTCACAGACGGTTTTGAATCAGAACCGTCTGTGATAGTAATTATCACAGACGGTTCTTGTTTAGAACCAAGAACCGTCTGTGATAGTTTTTTCTATTGCAAAAAAAAAAACAAAACGGGTTTTCACTTCGTCTGGAGCCTCCCGAGCCTCGCGAATGAATCTGATATGGATTTTTGGATTGAACTTTTCGTTAGCTTTCCCACAATAGCCACAGCATCACCCACATCACAGTAGCATCAACTCAATCCATTCACAGAGCACTAAAAACAACATAGCATCACCCACATCACAGTAGTATCAACTCAATCCATTCACAGAGCACTAACACATCACAGTAGTAATCCACATCACAGAGCAAAAGGGGAGAGTAGAGAGAGTGAGGTCATGGGAGGCTGGAGCGACGAGGTCGTGGGAGGCCGGCGACGATGAGGCCGGGGTGAGGTGGAGGGGTGACGAGCTTAGGGGAGGACGGGGTGATGAAGTGGAGGAGGCCGGGGGCGACAAGGTCGTGGGAGGCCGGCGACGACGAGGCCGGGGTGAGGTGGAGGAGGCCGCGGGCGACGAGCTCAGGGGAGGACGGGGTGACAAAGTGGAGGAGGCCGGGGGCGACGAGGTCGTGGGAGGCCGGCGACCACGAGGCTGGGCGAGGTGGAGGAGGCCACGGGCGACGAGCTCGGGGGAGGCCGGAGCGCAAGATCAGGGTGAGATGGAGATGGAAGTGGAGAAATAGCAGAGGAGGAGATGGAGATGGCAAAGGAGGAGATGGAGGACTTTGTTAATATAAAGAGATTTTCGGCAGCCCACCCATTAAGTGCAAATTTTTGTTTTCCCGCCCAACAAAACAAAAGTATCATAGATGATTTTATACAAAAACTGTCTGTGATGACATATCACAGACGGTTCATATCATCACAGACGGTTCTTAATACACACCCTCTGTGATAGAATTACGAAAATACTAGTCGGAAGGAGATTTCGACTACCTGGTCGAAGGAAGGTTTTGACTACCTGGTCGGAAGGAGTTTCAACTAACTGGTCGAAGGAGATTCTGACTACCTGGTCGAAGGAAAGTTTCAACTACTTGGTCGAAGAAGATTTCGACTAGCTGGTCCTAACTGGTCGAAGGAGATTTTGACTACCTGGTCGAAGGAAAGTTTCGATTACCTGGTCGAAGTAGATTTTGGCTAGCTGGTCGAAGGAAGGTTTCGATTACCTAGTGAAGGAAACGTCATCACAGACGGTTCTTATTACAAACCGTCCAAAACTATGGTAAAAATCCAAGCCATGGTAATATAAAATCACAGACGGTTCTTAATACAAACCGTCTGTGATGAGTATCTTATCATAGACGGTTTGTATTAAGAACTGTCTGTGATGAGATGCTTACCACAGACGGTTCATGATACAAACAGTTTGTGAAGTATCACAGACGGTTCTTCTTAATAACCGTCTATGATAACCTAAGTCATCATAGACCAGACGGTTCGTATCATGAACCGTCTTTGATAGGTCCATATCACAGACGGTTCCAAGAGAACCGTCTGTGATGAGACGTCTTGTATAGTCTTTTTTATAGTAGTGGGTCGAGTTTACACTTATTAAGCCACGCAGGGCTGATACTAAATAAAGAGATGAGAGTGGAACGGAAACAACTCTAGCGGAAACCCATCGACTTGCCACAGGCAACCGACTGGGATCACGACCTAGCGATCACCATTCTCGTATAGCTCCTCCTCAAAGTAGGTGAAGATTCCTCCACTTCAGCTGAATGATTGCAACAAGAATGAGTACTCCGAGTACTCAATAAGTTGTACCACGGAATGCAATTATAGATGATGGCTCATTTGAAACGAAATGACTTATATTGTTCTTTTGTGTAAAAGCAACAGTTGTAGTTGAATATAAATAATAGATTGCAAGCGTAATTTAAAACAAATAACAATAATAGGTTAACAAGTATTTTGACAAAGCTCACATAGCCTAATCAGTTTCTTTCACACAGCTGGATAAGTTTACTCACACAGTTGTCCTTCCCAATTGTTTTATAAAAATCTACCCCTCATGTGAAATCCCCGAGCATGTCCATGACCGCAGACGTGGTTATTCGAATAGATTGATTAACACTATGTAGAGGTTTGTACACTTTACCCGTAAGATATAACCTATGTAGCTAGCACTAATCATAACAAAACTTTTCCGAAACTTCACCCTGACAAGTGACCCCCCAGATGTGTTTTACCGTTTTACCAACCTAGACGAAGTGCTTTGGTCCGATGCTCATCGTTGGACCTAGAGACGACGAACCGTTCATAAGTGTGATATGACACAGTAGTACACATCTCCACCTTGGCACACAGTCTAACCTACATGCCCTAGTAGTCAATGCCAAGATTCTGTAGCTTACTAAGTTAGGCCTATCTCATACCAGGCATGTGGTCATACAGTTATAACTTAGTTCAATGGCACACAAAGTTAAAGTCCTTAATTCACAAGACAAGACTACCAATTACTACCGACTATCACATTCATATTTTCCCAAGCACACAATTCCACCATATCACAAATCCTTTTCACCCGCCTCAGTCTAGATCTTTTCCCACCCTGTTGGTTAAGTGCATCACATGCCATCAACAGGTAACAACACACATCACACAATTTTTACACAAGTTCCGTAATCATTTAGTCAAGTTTATATTTACAACTCAAAGTGACATCGATAACCCGTTGCATGGCTAAGCAGACTATTCATGTTTAACCAATCAACGTTGGTGCTATGATAATACCAACTAACAATTAACCAAGCTAGGGTGACAATAGACCACGATAATATAATGGGCAAAGTGGATATAATCAAATGAGTGAATATCTAATCCCAAAACATTTAAATAAAAACTTTAAGTAAAATGCAATAATTTGAATTAAGGTAATTTTAGAAAACATGGTTCAACATGGTCAAAGGTACAACTTGCCTTGAAACAATTCTTGGTACTGGTCTTGAGCTTGATCAATTCCTCCTTCCCTAAAAGCTCCCAAAGTATCAACGTCTACTCGCAAACGAAAGTAAAAATCAAATAAATAGAAAATATAGAAATAAATAAACTCTAGAAATTAAATTAAAATCTCAAGAAGGTGGAGCTTGAATTTAGATGAATTTAGAAACTTGAATGGGTTCAAACAGAGTTCGTATGAGGAAGAACGAGCTTTCAGAAGATTTAAATCTAAGAAAAAGAAAAAGAAAATACTATTTCACATTTTTAGAATTTTATTTCTAAAGGAGATCCTGAAATATGGCATCAGCATGACATCATCAATGATTTCAGAATTAAAAGAAAATCCAGAAAATAAGAAATAGAGACTGACAGGTGGGACCTTAGTCTATGGATCGAGTCTATGGCTCCTGGGTCTAGCGAATAATGTATATGATAGGTAGGGCCCATAGGTCAATGGTTAGGTTCACTGTGAGCTAAGCCCATGTGGGATTGGATATGGGATTTGGGTGCGGGTGACACGCAGGCGGCTGACTCAGCGCTAACTGGGCGACACACAAGCAAAGGTGCACAGGATGCACTGATGTGGCTGACAAATGGCATCCATATCAGCTTGACGGCGGCAGAGGCCCGGGTTCCGATTTTCACTGGTGCTCTGGCTATGGTGAGGCGAACGGAGGGGTGCACTGGGTAGCTGGTGCGACGGGGAACTCGCTGGTGCACTTACGAAGGCAGGCGGATGACGGAGCTGGCTGGAGGCGAGGAAGAAGCGGTGAAGGCGTTCGGTCATTGGTAAAATTGGGGCTCTGGTGATGCTTGGGTGTCTTAAAGGTGACGAGGACGTAGATCTCCTTGCGATCAAAACGGAGGCGGGGATGAGGCATGAGGTGTACTGACGATGGAGGAAGTCGTCGACGAAGTTCTTGGCAGCGGCTTTGCTTCTTCGGGCGATTCTGGCAGCTAGGGTTAGGGTTTTGGCTCAACGGCGATGCTGCTGGGATTCAGAGAGCAAGGGCTACCTCTCCCTTTATACCTTGGTGGCCGGGAGATTCTTTGGCACAAACACCAAGAAAACGACGCGAAAGAGGAGTCCAAGCCGTGCCCGAGTTGGAGACAAAGAACAATTACCAGTGGGACCCACATGCCAACGAGTGCGGCTCAGGCAAAATCGTGTCGGAAATGACACAACAGTGACTGACTACTGGGATTAGAGATATGGGCAAGCGAGAGAGAGAGAAGGCAAGCCGCATGCGGGAATGGGCTGTGGACTGGGCCAGAAAGAGAATAGGATTGGGCTGGGGAATAGGATTCAACCCACTGAATATCCTTAGATTTTAATTAGCCTTTGCATTTTAGAAATACTAGAGAATTTAAATGGAAAATTAAAAATAGCAAATAAACTTGAAAAAATTCTAAAAAATTCTAGAAAATATTTCCAAGCACAATGAACTTAAATAAAACAATTTTGTATTAATTGTTGTTCAGATTAGTCACATTATATTGTTTTGATATTTGAAAGTCCCATTTAAGCTTGATTAAATTAAAATAAAATTTGATGAATTTTTCTTAGGGACTAAACTACTCAAAAGGTTTTGAAACTTAGAAATTTGTTACAGTGTGTGTGTGTCTCTATATAGATATGTATGTATGTATAATTATATGTATGTATGTATGTATACCTACATACAAATACACATGCATGCCAGGCATACGGTATTGAGGATGACTGACTCTTGGCTTGCTCCTCTAAACTTACCAACGGGGGATCTAGAGAAAATAATTGATTCGATGTTCATTCAACTTCTAGCATTCATAATACGGAGAAGGCAGAGAATGGCATCGCTCTGCCCCCCACCCCCGCTGCCCTTCCCCTTCCCCCACCAAACTCAGCAGTCGGGCCCCGGTCGGATCCCGCCTACCATCACCCGTCCCCAACCCTACCACCTCACTTTCACCCCCCTATTCTCCCATCCCCCAACCTCTCAAGCACCCAGCTCGTATCCACCATCACTACTACAGAAAAGCTCATCACAGACGGTTCGTAACAGTCATCACAGACGGTTTTTGAACCGTCTGAAATTTTATGTCTGTGATAACAGGCGGTTATCACAGACGGTTGAAAAACCGTTTGTGATAAGTCTTTAGACCTAATTAATTTTTTATCGTATTTTCAGCTAGCCTCAGGAATTGCTAGCCATGCCCTCTCAAAACTAGCAAGCAGAAACATATCACAGAGAATTGTTGACAACTCAAAGTGATCATTTAACTCAAAATCAATTACAAAAGAATGTTTCAAGTATATATTGTCGCTAGAGTTACAAACTGAATTACAACCAGTCAAAGTGAATTACAATATTGAATCAATTGTTTCGAGGTCGTTCATCGGTGTCGACGGCGTGAAACTCTCCGGTGGTGTTAACTATGTCTGCCTTGATGAAGACGCAGAGCTCCCCTCGAACGTGCGTGACCTGGTCCATCTCGAGTGCATTTAACTCTATGTTCAAGCCCTGTTGTCAGCAGGAGTAAAGTAGTAAGCATATATATTTAAATTTATAATTAGGAAATAATTATTACGAGATTGACAAACCTGGGGATCGTGCGTACTAGAAGCAATCAATAGCTACATATGATGGCATACGTAGAATGCGCATAGGTGATCTCGTTTTTGCTGGCGGCACTGCAAAAATAGAATTACATATATATGTACAGTCAGTTCGAGACGCAATATTACGGAGTATGATATATGATTATTGTGTTGTAGCGCGTACCGGAAATCGCATCCTGTGAGTCAGTGTGGCGCTCGTTTCCTTGAATAAACTTCCCTCGGCAACATAGCTGATGAACGCCCTACATGATTCAAAAAAGTTATCCTTGTCCATTTGAAACGAAGGAATACTACCATAGAGTTATGTGCGGAGGAAAGAACATACTTATCGAGTATTCCTTTAAGAAGGGCGAAGTCGTGATTTTTGTTGAGTAGAGAATCAAGGTATGTACAATACCATGTTCCTCTTTGGCACAAGAATCAGAAGAATCCAGTCGAACTTACTCATGTATGTCGCTATAGTCATAAACCTATGTAGAAACGTAATTTGTATAGCAAATATTGAAGCACTTACTTCTGGTTGTAGGGCACCATTATGTAGTCCTTATCGTCCAAAGCAAGCAATCCCATTTTTATGTAATTATCGATGTAAGATGCGTCTTGGTTGATTGTTTGCTCAGAGACCACGTGTGGGTCGAGGAAACCCACCGGTTCTTTGATTCGACAGGCACATTTCATAATGTATCTGTACATAAGCAACGAGTTATGATATTTATCGGTATCACGTGAGTGTAGAAATTGATTATACACACTTACAATGTCCAGCATCGTAGAAGTTAGGCGTCGAGGGCAGTTAGGTTGTATAGGTCAAATAAGTCTTTGAAACCCACGACGAAGTGGCCAGGCTCGTGGAGAAAATACTCCCTCCCGTATCTGATGGTGATTCCAGTATGGCCCCCCTCCTCTCGGGTCTTGCGCAAGTACCAATCATGCAAAGCTTGACAAGCTAGTCCTGAGCTTTTTATTTCTGCGCCGGAGACCAACGGACTTCCGAGCGAGTATTTCACGGGTTTGGAAAGTGCCTTAATGTTCTTCGATTTCAATTTCTCCTTAACGAGGTGGCTGAGGGATGTCTTCTCGTGAGACGCCTCAGGGACCGATATGGTGATACGATTTTCTTGTCCCTTCGCCGTCTTCTCGACGGGAAGCGATGTGGCGGCCTTCTGAAGCTTTGGTTGAGACGGACTCATCGAGGGTCCTATTGGAGAGGCAGGGTCCTGTCGATATCGCGTCACTGAAGGGTCCAGTGCGATGTCCTTCTTGGGCCACTGGATAAAAGTGTGCGTGGCATCCCATAGTGTTCTGATTTCTTCGTTCGGGGGAATCTCCAGCGGGATGGCTATGAAATTGTCATGTACCATGTCCACCTACACCCTGGCGTAACCCTGCGCCAGCTGGGCACCGTGCTGTACTGCCCCTTCCTTGGATGGATACACCATACCCCGCCCAGCCTCAATAGGAATCGACCCAACCATCCTCACTTGGAGCTTGCGGGGCGTCGGTCCCTACAAAACGGTACACAATTAGCTAAGGCGTCCTATAGGTCTATCTTTGGAGCATTCCAAAGATGTACATTACCTCGATGTCGTCGATCGGTAATTGCACGTCGTCATGTCCAGAATTATGTGTGGACGCGACGCTACTCCGATGTCGAGCAGGACTTGCTCCCAAATTAACAGGGGCGGCTTGCGCCTGCATGAGTTGATTTACTTGGTTCTGCAAGTTTGTTATTTGTTCTTGAAATTTTTCAATAATCACATGTTCCAACCGAGCGTCGTGCTGGTCCTTGGATCTCTTCCTACTCCTATATGTGTCGGAGTTGTGTGGGAATCCATCCCTCCAAGGTACGTAAACCCCAACGCCTCGTGTGCGACCTGGGTGCTCCTTGTTTCCCAGGGCCGTAGACAGTACATTCTTCTCCCTGTCTACTTCGAAGGAACCTTGGAAAGATGCGGAAGACAATGCTTCCTGCAAGAGGACATCATGTTATTGTAGACACCATGAAGTTATGGACTTATTAACAATTAAGTGGTTCGACAAATTTACCAGGCGTTGAGACACTGCCTCGTCTGCCGGGTTTGTGAAAGAGATGCTGCCTGAAGATGTGGCTGATGCCCTCGCTCTTAACCAGGCTCGAGCGCGCACGTCTGAGATCTCAGCAAACGGTCGGGCAGCAGTCTCATCCTCCGCCGCCCATTGCGTGGCTTTACCCGCTTACCCAGCGGTGCCGAGTCTGTGGGGGTGAGTGTTTTGTGCCTGAATAGCTCTGTGCGCTGCACTTTGCTCCTGAAATTCGACCGTCGTCTTCATCTGCACGAATGCATCCCATGTATCCCATGACAAAAATTGATACGTCGTGAAGGGCATCCGACCCGTGTTCACGTACTGCGTGACAAGCAGGCTCTTGAAGGTTCTCCACGCCTGGGACATCGCGAGCTGCGCGTGCTATCGCACACGTGTATGGTCTTCTTCAGGGAAAGTGAACGAGGCAGAAAGTTCAGTCCACAACTGGTCTCTCTGTACATCCGTCAAAGACTTCCAGGTTGGGGTTGTGATGGGGACCCGTTCCCTTGCAAGTACCCCGTAGACGGTCCGGAATCTCGCAGCTGCTTTCTTGGGACTCAGCGGGATCCCGACGTCACTGACCTTTGTGATCGTCATGCGCCCCGAGGGCAATTTGGAGATTCCTCTGCCTTCTCGCCTCCGTACCAACTTGATCGGAGATCCAGACGCATTTGGCGACGTCGCTGACGGCGGCGAAGACGATGCCTCTGCCATCTATATAAGTTACGTACGTAATGATTACATAATCAAATAGAAGTTACCCATTGAACTTAAATATATGATACGTAGTAAATAAAATATATGAAATTGCACAAAAAAAAATACAAAGGAAAAGGAAATATTGCAAACAAACAAACACACATACAGGGATGTAACGGCACGACACATTCTTACCTCTCATCTTATGTGTTATTAAAGCATATTTCCAACATCATATAAATAACAAAAATGATATATATAAACATGTAATTTATTCATGTCAAATAAATAATATAATATGTTCAAAAGGTAGGACTCAAAAACATACAAAATTAGCATAATGCTCAAATTTAAATATTTGTTTATTTACTCTCAGATATCGGGCTGCTCGAGATGAAATCTTGGCCTCCTAAATGTCAAAAGTTAATCTCTTATATAACAAGTTATTCTATCAGCCAACAGAGAATTGAATTTGCTTAATAGTGCAATTAATTTCAGAATCAAAACTATAGTATTTCAGTCAACAGAGAAGTAAATGACTAACAGAGCTAAAGTATCACAAATCTGAGCATGGTCAGAGCATGGAAAATTACTGGTTTCATATGCCAGACTTTGAAAATTTAGTAATTCAAAGCTGGACACGAGGGACTAGAAACTTGGCCAGTGTCACCATAGCCAATCTCAAGCTGAGACGACTACGGGCAAAAATCATAGCCTGCCAACTCAACTTGACAATACTAAGATCACTTTAGAGTACTTTGATAGTATGGAGGAATGGAGACCACTCACATCACTAGAATTTATTTTCAAAAAAATGTCAGAAAACATCTTCAAGAATTAATCTAGTTCTGGACCCTAAAGTGGAAGTGTCGGGTGAAAGTTAAATGGTGCAAGTTGGGGGATGCCATGTGACTTCATCTATCAACCACAGAAGGAACAACATAGAGGTCCTTGTGGAGAATGGAATTGAGCATTACGACAATGTCTCCAAATTGAAAATTACAACAGATTATTTTAGAGATCTCCTCGGTATAGAAGGTCCTTGGTCTCCAACAATTAACCTTGCATATCTTTACCAACAAGATGAAAATCTGCATGCTCTCTCTGATTGCTTCACTTGGGAAGAGATCGCAAAGGCAATTTTACACTCCCCGAACAACAAAAGTCTAGGTCCAGACGGATTCACTAATGAGTTTTACAAGAAATACTTAAACATTATCAAGCCAGATCTCGTACCAGACATGCCAATAAACTAGACATGTCAGGGATAAATAACTCTTATGTCACTTTGATACCAAAAACTGAGATGCCGATGCAGATTAAGGATTTCAGACCCATTTCCCTACTACATGCCTGTACACTACATGTAGCAAAGCAAGGAGAGAAGAACTGTAGGGAGGCGGCGTTGGGTGGTGCCGGATCGAGGGAGGTGGCGTTGGGTGGCACCGGATCGGGGGAGGCGGCATTGGGTGGCGCCGGAACGGGGGAGGCGGCGTTGGGTGGCGCCGGATCAGGGGAGTCGGTGTTGGGCGATTCTGGGAAGAACTAGGGCAAGTGCCGGACCACTTATATAGACTAACATCACAGACGGTTCTATTAAAGAACCGTCTGGGATAACCCTAAACATATGTGAGTGATCAATCCAGGCCGTTGATATCCAAATCGGACAGTTCAAGTGAACGGGGCGATCGACCGGTCCGATCGGCCACTCAACCCAGGCCGTGATCTCCAAATCCGACAGCTCGGATCCAGGAGTGGGAAGGCCCGAGTGGTCCGAACGGGTACGAGATGTTGACCGGAGGATCTCCATCGGACGGCTCACACACGACGCGGTTAGGCGGTTGATCTGAACCGCGAGACTCGGGTCGGAGTCTGACTCGGGTTCGAGCCCGAGGAACAGTGATTCTAGATTTTGAATTAAAAGGTTAAGATGATTTGGGAATTTCCAAAGGTAGCTTCACAGCTCCAAAAATTCTGAAATTTTTACTGAGTGATCCTGACTTCAAGCTCAACCCCGTATGAATTTTCCAGAATTTCTCATGCAGTGCATTGCCTGCTAGAAAATTCACAAGCTGCTGGACAGGGAGTTTGACCAAGGAGACAACAGGTTTGACCAGCCCTTAAGAAATAGCAAATAATTTCTAAAAATTATAAAAT
The DNA here is from genome assembly GCA_036346395.1 of Hsuehochloa calcarea. NCBI lineage: Eukaryota > Viridiplantae > Streptophyta > Magnoliopsida > Poales > Poaceae > Hsuehochloa > Hsuehochloa calcarea. The sequence goes on along the minus strand of CM070610.1, from coordinate 25,989,007 downwards.
TTCTCAGGGAGGTTACCCAGATGATCAAGAATTTAGGAAAAATATTTCCCGAGGATGATCACAAGGTTTGACTAGAAGACCTTGAATTGCAACACTTCGAGTCAATAACTATATTTGAATTTGAAGTCCACATTTCAAGGAGATAAATTCTAGAGAATTCAAATGACAACAAGGATGCATCCAAAACTTTTAATTTATCCTCATTTTCTTACATTTAAAACATAACTAATTGCCGGTCTGACCGCCGCCAAATCGGTCAGACCGCCAAGGGTGGCTTGGTCCGATCATTGACACACATGGCGATCGACCGATTTAGCACCTGGCCGATCGCCAGCCACGTAAGCAATGCACTTTTAACTTTGCTCAAATGACAAAACACATTTGCCCATTTATGTGCATTTCCAACAAGGTTTCAAAGATGATATTCTCAACAAGTTGATAACTCTAACAAGTCTGCATTAACATCAACATTAGAGATGATAAGTCCATAACACATGTTAACATCAAATTACAACGTAATACATGCTTAATTGAAATATAGTCCTTCATGATGATCGACACTGTAACATCCCAAAGTTCTGTTACCAATTTAAAAATAAATAAAGTTATTATTTTATTTCATTTTCTGACTGTAGAAGATTTTCTTGATTTTCTGTAACCTAAAAAGAGTTTTTGCTGTTAAAAGGAAAACAAAAAATTAATTATATAATTTCTTGGTTTTAAAGTCAAAAATAAATTTTATTTAGTTTTATTAAATTTCTGGGATTTTTTGAATTTAAAATGAAAAATAAAATTTTAATTAATTTGTGGAATTTTCTGGTATTTAAAAAGGTTAATCATATTTTATAAAAAATAAAAATAAAAATAAAAGCCAACTTTAAGTTGAAATTATTTTTATTAAGTTCAAAATAATTCTAGGAATTTTTATGAATTTTTGGAATTTATTTACTATATTCTAAAATGTGTTCAAATTTATGGCTTAAAGGTATTTCGAAAATTAAAAAAAAACAGAAATAAAAAAGGGCAGGTTCCCATCCGATAACCCATCTTGCCACTGCTCCAACCTGAGCACGCTTAACCCGATAAGCTTCCCATGCAATGCCATCTCTCCTCTTTATTTGTATTGTTTAATGTACTTCCCTCCTTCCATTTATACCCTTCTTTCTATCATCTTCTTCCTCCAACCAACCGAGAGCATTTTCTTCTCTGTTAGTTTCTTATCCCGTGAGCTTTTCCATGGCAGCACTACCACCGATTGCCATCAGCCACCACCGATCACGCCGCCCCCTCCTCACCCCGCCGCCCCATCCCCACCGACCACCATCACACGCCACTGGCCAGTAGCATGAACGAGAGCTCCAAGCTCTATTAATGGATGCAGTTAACCTCTCTTATCATTTCTTTGCATTCAAAGCACCAAATTCAAATCTGTCGGAACCAAAACGTCCGTATTAACGTCACCTACATTACTACGCCATCAATTGGCCGTTTATTCCTTTGAATTTAATGCAGTTTCCAGTTTTCTCCCTCTCATTATTGCACCCAAAAATTTCGTTTTTGCTTTAACGAATTCTCATCAATCCAGATACCTCCTCCCCTATATAAAGTAACCACCAGGAGCTCCTCTCCACCCTCAACCCACCCCCAAAACCACTCCTCCCCTCTCCCCATAGTTTGGCCAAACCATCGATTTGAAGATTGTCGGCCGTCCGTCGTTCTTCTCCTCTAGAGCCGCCTCCGGTGGAGCTCTACCACTTTTGTCACCACCGCCGGCACCGCGACGTCGTGCTCTACATGTGCACACCTTTGCTTCGTCGAAAACTCGCCAGAGCATGACCACCCTCCATGGCCGACCACCGTGCGCCGCCGCCGCCGTCGCCAGTCGTCCCCGACCGCGCCGCCTCCTCCTACGGCTCCGTCTCGATGTCGACAATCCATTTTGGTAATTTCCCAGCCACTTTCCCTTTTCCTTTCCCCGGCGCCATGTCCATTCTTCCTCTATGTGCTTCGGTTCCTTGGAGAAGATGAACAGTGCATGTGCTTATTAGTCATCTCCTGTACAAACTTAAATAGGTTGAGAAATTCATTTCAAAAATCATTCCTCTCTATTGCAAACTCCGAATCCGATGATTCTTCATCGTAAAATCATCTAATTTCATCCTTTATTTTTTAGTATTTATTTTGTAATTTTGAGTTTTTATTATATTTTTGCTGTTTATTCCATTTGTGGTCGCCGCCGCCACCAGTCGTCGCCAGCCAAAACGCCACTACCATCGGGTAGAGTACCTCATCGGGGTTCTATTTTTGTTGTTCGCTGGTCACCTCTCCCTTCCTATCGCCTGCACGACCATTTCTTATGTTTCATTCACTATTCTTCGATGCATGAGTAAATAGTGTCATGCAAATTCATGCACGTACCACTTCGCTACCTCCGTTCTCCCTCCTCGGTCAGTCTTTTTCTGAACCGACTGCCTTGCCGCGTGCCCCTCGGTTTCCCCTTCCTATCCCTGGAGTTCGCCGCTCTCTTTTCGCCGCAACCAAGAATTTTCCGCCGGAGACCGAACCACCTTCTGTCATCATTTCCGGCGCCGTCTTTGATCCGCCGGCGATGTCGTCACTACCGTTAGCTTCGCCTCGTGATGCTCTACGATGTGTTATCTTCCTTTTCTCAAAAACATCATCGGCTCTCTAACGCTACTATTTACCTTGCACGATTTTGCGCGCCACCGTCGCGCTGGACCTCCGCCAGTGACGCGACCACCACTATTGGGTCCGTCTCATTCATAAGATTCCATTTTTGTTGTTTGCCGACCATCTCTCCCTTCCTCTCGCCGGTACGGCCAAGTCTTCCACAATATTTACTATTCACATGCATTGCATGGAAGTGAATAGTGTTATGCAAACTACTATTCACTCTCCCTTTCAACCGATAGGTGTGCCTCTATCTCATCACGAGGGGAGACTGGAGGGTATCGGGACCGTCGGGAGGAAAGCAATCACTCCCGATCTAGATACACACGCGCAGGCCCATTTCACGGTCTTGCAACACATGACCCAAGTGTCTCCGTACATCGACGAGCACAAAGACATGGTACGCCAACAGAATCCAGACCGGTCGGAGGTTTGGATTACGAGAGAGCACAACCATCGGTTCAACGAATGGTTAAAGATGCGATTTACTTGGAGGTCATCAAGTGATGAAACACTGCTATGGTTTGCCAAAGGACTAAAATTTACAATTGTGACATGGCAAGGATACGACATAAATGGGTACACGTTTTATACGTCAGCTCAGGATAGGAAGTGCGCCACTACTACAGAAAAGGTCATCACAGACGGTTCGTAACAGTCATCACAGACGGTTTTTGAACCGTCTGAAATTTTATGCTGAGATAACAGGCGGTTATCACAGACAGTTCCAACCACGAACCGTCTGTGATACTACAGAATCACAGACGGTTCGTTGTTGGAACCGCAGTGATATCGACATCACAGACGGTTTGTAGTTGGAACCGCCTGTGATTATGATTATCACGCACGGTTCCAACCACGAACCGTTCAAGATCGCTGCATTTGGTTCGTGGTTGGAACCGCCTCGTGATAAGTCCTAAACCTAATTAATTTTTTTGTATTTTCAGCTAGCCTCGTGAATGCTTGCCATGCCCTCGAAAACTAGCAAGTAGAAACATGTCACGATTATTGCCGACAACTCAAAGTGATCATTTAACTCAAAATCAATTACAAAAAATGTTTCAAGTATATATTGTCGCTAGAGTTACAAATTGAATTACAACTACCAAAGTGAATTACAATATTGAATCAATTGTTTCGAGGTCGCTCATCGGTGTCGACGGCGTGAAACTCTCCGTTGGTGTTAACTATATCCGCTTTGATGAAGCCACGAGCTCCTCGAATGTGCGTGACTGGTCCATCTCGAGTGCATTTAACTCTATGTTCAAGCCCATCGCCGCTAGCAGGAGTAAAGTAGTAAGCATATATATTTAAATTTATAATTAGGAGATAATTATTACGAGATTGACAAACACGGGATCGTTAGTCCTAGAAGCAATCAATTGTCGCATATGATGGCATACGAGAATGCGATAGGTAATCTCGCTTTTGTTTGGCGACCGCAAAAATAGAATTACATATATATGTACAATGGGCCGAGATGCAATATTACTAAGTATGATATATGATTATTGTGTTGTAGCGCATCGAAATCGCATCCTGTGAGTCGGTGTGGCGCCGATCCCTTGTATAAACCTCCCTCGGCAACATAGCCGATGAACGCCTACATGATTCAAAAAGTTATCCTTGTCCATTTAAAACGAAGGAAGACTACAATAGAGTTATGTGCGGAGGAAATGAACATACCGCCGAGTATTCCTTTAAGAATGGTGAAGTCGTGATTTTTGTTGAGTAGAGAATCAAGGTACAATACCATGTTCCTCTTGGCACAAGAATCGAAGAATCCATGGAACCTACTCGTATGTCGCTATAGTCATAAACCTATGTTGAAATGTAATTTGTATAGCAAATATTGAAGCACTTACTTCTGGTTGTAGGGCACCATTATGTAGTCCCTGTCGTCCAGAGCAAGCAATTCCATTTTTATGTAATTCTCGACGTAGGATGCGTCTTGGTTGATTGTTTGCTCAGAGACCACGTGTGGGTCGAGGAAACCCACTGGTTTTTTGATTCGATGGGCACGTTTCATAATGTATCTGTACATAAGCAATGAGTTATGATATTTATCGGTATCACGTGAGTGTATAAATTGATTGCACACACTTACAGTGTCCAGCATAGTAGAAGTGAGGTGTCGAGGGCAGTTAGGTTGTATATGTCAAATAAGTCTTCGAATCCCACGACGAAGTGGCCAGGCTCGTGGAGAAAATGCTCACTCCCGTATCTGACGGTGATTCCAGTATGACCCCCCTTCTCTCGGGTCTTGCGCAAGTACCAATCAGGCAAAGCTTGACAAGCTACTCCTGAGCTCTTTAGTTCTGCGCCGGAGACCAACGGACTTACGAGTGAGTATTTGACGGGGTTGGGAGGTACCTTAATGTTCTTCGATTTCGATTTCTCCTTAACGAGGCGGCTGAGGGACGTCTTCCCGTGAGACGCCTCAGGGACCGATATGGTGACACGCTTTTCTTGTCCCTTTGTTGTCTTCTCGACGGGAAGCGATGTGGCGGCCTTCTGACGCTTTGGTTGAGGCGGACTCATCGAGAGTCCTATTGGAGAGACAGGGTCCTCTCGATATCGCGTCACTGAAGGGTCCAGTGCGATGTCCTTCTTGGGCCACTGGATAAAAGTGTGCGTGGCATCACCTAGTGTTCTGATTTCTTGGTTCGGGGGAATCTCCAGCGGGATGGCCATGAAATTATCATGTACCATGTCCACCGCACTCGGCGTAACCTCGTGCTACCGGGCACTTTGTCGATCGCCCTTCACGGTATGGATACACCATACCCCGCCCAGCCTCAATAGGAATCGACCCTACTATCCTCACTTGGAGGTTGCAGGGCGTCGGCTCCTACAAAAGGGTACACAATTAGCTAAGGTGTCCTATAGGTCTATCTTTGGAGCATTCCAGAGATGTACATTACCTCGATGCCGTCGATCGGTAATTGCACGTCGTCATGTCCAGAATTATGTGTGGACGCGACGCCATCTCGATGTCGAGCGGACTTGCTCCCAAATTAACGTGGCGGCTTGCGCAGAGGAGTTGATTTACTTGGTTCTCGTAAGTTTGTTATTTGTTCTTGAAATTGGGCAATAATCACATGTTCCAACCGAAAGGCCGTCTTTGGTCCTTGGATCTCTTCCTACTCCTATACGTGTCGGAGTTGTGTTGGAATCCATCCTCCAAGGTATGTAAACCCCAACGCCTCGCGTGCGACCGGGTGCTCCTTGTTTCTCGTGGTCAGAGACGACATCCTTCTCCCCGCCTACTTCAAGGAGCCTTGGGAACATGCGGAAGTCAATGCTTCTGCAAGAGAACATCATGTTATTGTAGACACTATGAAGTTATGGACTTATTAACAATTAAGTGGTTCGAGAAATTTACAGACGTTGAGACATTGCCTCGTCTCACGGGTTTGTCGAGAGATGTTGCCCAAGACGGGCCGATGCCCTCGCCTTAACTGTGCTCGAGCGCTTCGTCGAGATCTCAAAGAAACGGTCCGTGCCGCAGCCTCGCTCCTCCGCCGCCACTACGTGGCTTTACCGCGTACCAGCGGTCTTGCCGAAGTCCGGGGGGTGAGTGTTTTGTGCCCGATAGCTCAGGCGCCGCGCTTTGCTCCTGAAATTCGACCGCCGCTTTCATCCGCACGAAGCGCCCCATGTATCCCGCGACAAAAATTGATACGCCGTGAAGGGCGTCCGACCCGTGTTCACGCATCGCGTGACAAGCGTGCTCTTGAAGGTCCTCCACGCGTGGGACATCGCCAAGCGGCGCGTGCCATCGCACACGCGCCACACGTGCCTCGGTCCGCCTGTGGAAAGTGAACGAGGTAGAAAGTTCAGCCACAACCGGTCTCTCTGCACATCCGCCGAGACTTCCGGTTGGGGTGTTGATGGGGATCCGCCTTGCAAGTACCGCAGACGGTCCGAATCTCGCACCGCTTTCTTGGGACTCGGCGATCCCGACGCCACCGACTCGTGATCGCTATGCGCCCAAGGGCAATTTGAGATTCCTCGCCTTCTCGCTGCGCACCACCTTGATCGGAGATCCAGACGCATTTGGCGACGTCGATGACGGCGGCGAAGACGGTGCCTCTGCCAGCTCGCTTACTTGCTATCTATATAAGTTACGTATGCAATTATTACATAGTATATAATATATGGGAAATTTCACAAAAATATAAACAAATATAATCAACGCTTGCCATCTCAAATTACGCTTTTGTAGTAGTGCCATACCATAAAGAAACAAAGAGAAGCAATAATCAGAGTAAAATAAAATAAATTGCCGTCAGTGTACCATAAGAATCATCACGGTTCCCAGGTTTACCTAGATTAGTTGGCACCCTAAGTATCGAGACTACCCACACCAACCTAGGTTAACCGGCATCTTAGTTTTTCAAGTCACCTAGGCTAACCCAGATTAGTCGGCACAGGGATACCCATGATACCTAGGCCAACCTAATAAATCGGCACCGTCTTATTTCCATAGGTTTTCATCATTCGACATTATTACAATTCAGCACCCACTTTCGGCAATTGCCGTAATTGCGGTCAAATCCTACAGTGCACATCCCAATAAATCCCAAACCCCCGGTAGACATCATTAGGGGTATCCAACTAATAGCCCCAACACGGCAGCAGCTTCAGAACATCATTAGGGGTATCAACTAATTGCCGTAATAGCTTTTTTTCACTTGCACTCCTACAGAAAAACAACGAAAACCAATACTAAAGCATACTGTTGGTACAATATTAGAGCATACTGTTGGTACAAGACTTCATCTTCAGCCTCTCAAGTTACACAAAGAATCATACCGTAGTTCCAGATCATATTAAGCTCCAACTGAGCCATAGATTGGAGACAATCCACTATGTGCAACTTTGTGTAGTTCATATCCATTAACTTCAAATTTACATATATATTATAGCAACAACTTTGAGCACAGATGGCCAATATTTAACAAAATTTTGTAAGCTAACAATATACCACATTTTTGCTAGTTCATCCCCCTGGCTGAGCAAGCACACAGAGCCTCACCCCATTTCAAACAAAAGCACAGCAAAGCACACAAACCCTCGGGTGCTCGGCAGGGGCGGGGGCGGCACCGAGGTAAACCCTCTGCCTCACGGCAGAGAAGGGGGAAGCGGGGAAACTCACCGGTGCTCAAGAGGGCGGGCGGCCGAGGTAAACCCTCGGGCTCTCACGGCAGAGAAGGGAGGCGGCGCTGGGAAGCTCACCAGGTGCTCGGTAGGGGCGGGGGCGGCACTGGACGAAGGCAGGGACGAAGGGAGGCGGCGCTGGTCGGAGGCAGGGACGAAGGGAGGCGGTGCTGGTAAAAACTCGGCTCTCACGGCAGAGAAGGGTGGAAAAAGACTAAGGCAGAGTGTGCACAACCGTTCGATGATAGAATAGACTTATATAACTGGATATTACAGACGGTTCTAGTCTGTGATAATACATCACAGACGGTTCCATAAACAAACCGTCTGTGATAACTTAACAGAGAAGCCCTAATTTTCATATCACAGACGGTTCCATAACTGAACCGTCTGTGATATGTTGATATCACAGACGGTTCTATTAATAAACCGTCTGTGATATTACGTATCACAGACGGTTCTGTTTTAGAACCGTCTGTGATATGAACAGACACACACATATGTAGAACCGTCGTTCTTTAGATGGACGGCCCATATTCGCGTGAACGTTTGGACCGTCCGAAAGCACTCTCGTTAACCGCCCATCGATAGATCAACGCCCGTATTCGTAAAAGTTCGACCGTCCAACGCTGCCATCCACATGGACCGTTGGATCTAAATCCAACCGTTAGAACCGCTCGTGAACACTTAATGAGAAACCTAATTTTAATATCACGACGGTTCCATAATCGAACCGCTCGTGATATGTTCATATCACGATTTGTTCTATTAATGAATCGCTCGTGATATTATATCACGAGCGGTTCATTATAGAACCGTCTGTGATGTGAACAGACACACACATATGTAGAACCGTCGTTCTTTAGATGGACGGCCCAGATTTGCTGTAAACTATTTTTGAGAACCGTCCGAGAAGGATTATTTGTTAATCAAAATGCAATTAAATTCAAAAATGCATAACTTTTTCGCCAGAACTATTTTTGAGTGAATCCAATTTTGTTGGATTCCTCTATTAATTAATGAGCTTACTGTGAAAAGTTTACTTATGCATTTTACTTTTGCTCATTTCAAGGCTTGAAAAAATTGTAGAAAGTGCATCATAGCTCCAAATGAGATGAATCCAATTGGGTTGTTCATCTCATGAGGTGCTTGATTCACTGTATCATAGCTCCAAATGAGGTGTTTAATTTTCTCATATCTTTTGCATTACAAGTATGATAAACCAGGGTCTCACACGACCGACCGAGGCAAATTGACCGATTTAGCACTGGTCCATAACACGTGACGCGTTTCCATGTTAACATCAAATTAATTACAATGGAATATATACATGCTTAATTGAAATATAGTCCTTCATGATGATCGACGCGCATATAGCTAGCTTCCTCACTGGGTTCTTCCACTGGGCTCGATGTCATCCTCAGAAGGAGGCAACTCATCAAATTGATTGTACTCTTCCTCATCCACGACATTCTCAACTCCGACAATCCTTCTTTTCCCATGAAGAACTACGTATGGCGGTTCTTATTTGTCGGGTCCGTTACATAAAAACTTGAACAACTTGCTTAGCGAGTACGAATGGTTCGTCCTTGTATCCGACACGTTTGAGGTCCAAAGTAGTGACGCCGTACTTGTCGACCTTCACGCCCTGCGGAAGTTTAACCCAGTGACATCGAAACAAGGGGATCTTGAAAAGTACATAGTCAAGCTCCCAAATCTCCTCTACGAACCCATAGTACGAGTTCAACCCGCGTGCCCCCACGGTATTGAACCCCTCGTGAAATGCATCTATGCGGACATCGCTGCTCGGATCAGGCTCTTCCTATCCCGAAATGCCGATAAAACATGTACCCATTTATGTCGTGATCCTTGCCATGTCACAATTGTAAATTTTGGTCCTTGGCCAACCATAGCGGCTGCTTTCATCACTTGATGCCCTCCCAGTGAATCGCATCTTTAACCATTCGTTGAACCGACGGATGTGCTCTCTCGTTATTGTAGGACCGTAAAGGCGACTAGGGGGGGGGGGGTGAATAGGCGCTTTCACAACTTTCTCGCCTTAATCAAATTCAACACGAACTTTACTCCTTTAGCTATGAAAGCTAAGAAGATCGCAGCGCCGACGCTGGAAGCCTTGTGCTGAATTCGATAACCCCGTCAACCACAGGACACAAATGTGGAGGATGATCTCACTAGTCCGGTTCTGCACCGGCGGTCGACCGGCCAGATCGGCAATGGATCGCTACTAATCGGCGGTCGGACCGTTGAAATCGGTTCGACCCGCCACTACGGGCGGTTCAAAAAGCGGGCGGTCGGACCACTGCATAAAACCGGTCGACCGATTTAGTCCAAGATCGAAAACAATGCCCAAAACCAAAACGAAATTTGGTCCAACTTACGCCCTGATTTTACGCCATGTATGGTTTGAATCAGCAATGTGCTTGTGAAGTGCTATGTACTGATCCAGGGAATAGCACAGTGATTTCATAGAGGATCCGGATACAGAAATCTGGGGTCCCACAGAGCTGGTATCAGAGCATATGACTGTAGGAATCTAGTTAGACTGGTCGAGCCTAAGGACTTGGGTATTATTTTCAAAACCTAAGAAAAGCTTTGGCAAAATATAACATATTATTTTCTATTACTTACCCCTCTTAGTTCTCCACTTTCCTTAATTTCACTTGAGTTTTTACTCAGTCTGACTCCCGCTTGTTTGAAAATTATAGATGGCAACCCCTTCGTCCGATGGGCCGTGGGACTTGTTCTCTCACGAAGAAGATGGAGATGAGTTCGTGGAACTCCTTCGCCAACTCATGTACCACCTGGACTACTATCGCAAGCCTATCTTCAGAGGCCGAAAGACTCAAATCCTGGACCAAGAATCATGGACCATGGAGGTTTTCCTCTATGCCAGAGAAGGTGAGTTCATAGCTCACACCTTCAGCTCCGGGACCACTCACAGCAGCTGTGACGATGCCGTTCAAGACGCAGCGTGCTTCGCCTACAAACGCATGAGCCAGATGCACAAAGACCTTCTGCGGGAATCGCCTTTCCACTACTATCTGCCTCTCCTAGAAGAGCAATCCGACCCCGAAGTCTGCATGTTTGCGTCATCGTGTGGGAGTAGCTAGGCTAGCAGTGCTCTGACTCTGCATGGTCAGCACGGGAGCGGAAGCAGCAGCAGGCCGGGGGTGGCGGTGCACAAAATCAGGGCTGTTTGCGCAATTGTCGGACGAAGCTCCGAGGTCCGAAAATGGCGGACACGGGCGCGTCTTCGCGTAGAAGAAGATAGCGCGGAGACGACGACCCTGTGGCGGTCCCACCTGGCAGCGGCAGTGAGGCGCGGGCGAGAGCGAGCGTGCGATGGCGATCCAACGGCACAGAGCGAGCGCGGTCGAGCGAACGAGCGAGATCAACGGGCGAAGCCACGCGGCGACAATCCAACGGGTTGAGGCGGCGAGATCGCGGGCGAGCGGCGGCCCGGCGATGCCGATCCAACTACCGGGAGTGAGCGGCTGAATAGTGTTGGGCTTCGCCCAAAGATCGTTCAAGGATTTAAAATAGATTTTTCTTTTTAATAAATCCAGAAAATGCAAATAGCAATTAGAAAATAGCAAATGGCTTTGGAAAAATTCCAGAAAATTCTATAAAATATATCCAAGCATATAGAATCTAAATAAAATAGTTTTGACAATTGTTGATGTTGGGATTAAGCACATTAATTCAATTTGTCCTTAAAGTTCATATTAAGCTTTTTAAATTAATATTCAAATAAATCCAAATGGTGAATTTTCTTACTACCATTATTCAAAAGATTTTTAAAGCTCTGAAATTTGGGATGTTACATCCACCAGTGAGATGACTTTCAGGGTTCGATAAATTTACTAAGCTAAGTTGCATTTTGCAGACTTGTGGTTGTACTTGTTTTACATGGGAGGTCATGACAAGATTAAGTCCTTAATCCACCTAGACGGTTCATACCACATACCAATCGCTCTCGTGCACGACGGCACCCACCATTCTCGCCATCCGCCCAGATGTAGTATTAGCAAGTTTTAGGGTTTTGGAGAAGTATAAAACAAATTATCCAACCAGTCCAGTCATTCTCCCTCAATGACTGCCCAAAACATTTGTCATGATTAAAGGATGATGCTTTGGGGTAGAAATACCCCGGTACTCAAACAAGTCTAGCATGGCGTTTAAGTACGACCTATAACTAGTAGGTTACCATATATTTACTAGGGTGACAAGGATATTGGGAGTTCAATTTTCAAGGAAAAGAGGTAATAATTATTTAATCATCAAATAGGCATTTAACTACCTTATGGTGTTTGACATATATTTGCATAGAAATTAGAGCATGCAATTTGATATTTTAAACGAATATAATTTGCATAAAATGTAGGATCAATATGATCAAAGTGTTGACTCGCCTGGGGTAAAGGTAGAAGGGTCTAGGTATTCTTGAGCTTGTCCGAAGTGGAGGTCTCCCGCGTCTTCGAACCCTACTCGGACGGACGTACCGGAAAAGATACAACAACAAAAGAGAGCAAATAAATACAAATCACCAATCAAATAAACTCCAAATTAAACAAGACCAGTGTCATTAGCAAGATCTTGATTTTAGAAATTTTTAGGAAAAAGATTCATAATTTTTGGAGCTATAATGAGAGAGTTATGGATTTTTGAAGTTTTAAACAGGATTTGCAATTGAATAGAAAATCAGAAATGGCTGGAAAATCATGGAGCCGACACGTGGCGGGCTTGCACAGGTGCCGTGCATCGCAAGATCGTGGGCGGCAAGGCCAAGACGCTTGCCGAGTCCACGGGTGCACGGGTTTACTGAATAGTGCCTCGGGCCCACTTGTCAGTGTCTGCGGGAGAAGTCCCGGTTAACCCAAATACATCGCGCGAGCGGCCCACGTGTCGGCGAGACAAGTGAGGCTTAGCGCTAATTAAACAGGGTTTAACCCTTAAGTAGCACAGTAATCACTTGACAAAACTGGCTCCAGTAGCCGGCGTCCGACAACGCGCGCCCAGGGGAGAAACCGGGAGCGGCGCGGCTTGTCGCCGCAAGCAGGAGGGTGGCGGCGCCGGGGTTACTAAAATGGGTTCCCCTGAGGCGGTCCCGGTGACGGGCGGCGGCGCCGGAGTTGGGCCAGAGCGGCGGCGCGACCAAGGGAGGCGGCGGCGGGAGCTCGGCCGGAGGTGGAGAAGGCGACTGGGTGCCGCACTCGACGAGACTGTGGGAGCACGGGGTCGGCGAGTTCCTCCTCAGCTTACCTGGCCGACAATGGCGGCTGGGGGTAGTCGGCGGAGGGAATCGGCGGCGAGGAAGGGGTCGGCCGGAGGCGAGGAAGACGAGCTCGATCCGGGGCTGTGGAGGTTCAGAGACTACGGGGTTGGAGGGGAGGTCTCCTGGGAGGTGGTGGCGCACGGTGACGGGGGTGGCGGCGCCGGGAACTCCAGGTGAGATGATGTGTCATCCATGGACTGTTCAATACTTTCTCGATCGAGTGTCGGATAACTTCATGTGGTCGACACTTCGACCACTAGTGGCATGGCCATGCACTTTCTTTATCCGATCACCACGAGGGGCCCAGAGACATCTCTCCTGTTATGTTAGGAGGGGGCAAATCCCATCTCGACCAGTCACATTCCTCCGCATATTTCATAGCATACCCGAAAGCTACCTTTATAACTAACCAGTTACGGAGTAGCGTTTGGCAACCCCTAAGAGTGCTATTACACATGTAGGAAACCATGCTGGTCTCAGGTCTAAGGATTATACATCATCATTACTTGAGACCAACTAATGACACAAAGATTCATAACAATCTCAATAGTGTCTCAATGATGGGTCTATCCAACACCATGTTCTCTAACATGTGTTCACATTATTGATTCGATATCTCCATATCTATGACCGGTGAAACCAGGTCATCAATCAATACATGTGCTAGTCACATAGTCACCGTGTTCCACCGCCACTTCCACTGTGGATACATTTAGAATGACATCATATAAGTTAAAGAGTTCCACCAACAAGTCACGTACTTATTGATCTATAACAAATGATTCTTTCAAGGAACATGATAACATATTATCAAAATCATGAACATAATGAAATATCATCATCTCCATGATTGCCTCTAGGGCATATTTCCAACACCAACACCGACTCCCCCGATCCGGCGCCACCCAACGCCGCCTCCCCCGTTCCGGCGCCACCCAACGCTGCCTCCCTCGTTCCGGCGCCACCCAACACCGCCTCCCTCGATCCGGCACCACCCAACGCCGCCTCCCCCGATCCGGCGCCACCCTACGGTTCTTCTCTCCTTGCTTTGCTACATGTAGTGTACAATAATGTTCAAGAATTTCTTGTAAAACTCATTGTTGAATCCGTCTGGTCCTAGACTTTTGTTGTTCGGGGAGTGTCAAATTGCCTTTGCTATCTCTTCCCAAGTAAAGCAATCAGAGAGAGCATGCAGATTTTCATCTTGTTGGTAAAGATATGCAAGGTTAATTGTTGGAGACCAAGGACCTTCTATACCGAGGAGATCTCGAAAATAATCTGTCGTAATTTTCAATTTGGTGGCATTGTCGTAATGCTAAATTCCATTCTCCACAAGGACCTCTATGTTGTTCCTTCTGTGGTTGATAGATGAAGTCACATGGAAGAATTGTGTGTTCTTATCCCCCAACTTGCACCATTTAACTTTCGCCCGATACTTCCACTTTAGGGTCCAGAACTAGATTAATTCTTGAAGATGTTTTCTGATATTTTTCTGAAAATAAATTCTACTGATGTGAGTGGTCTCCATTCCTCCATACTATCAAAGCACTCTAAAGTGATCTTAGTATTGTCAAGTTGAGTTGGCAGGCTGTGATTTTTGCCCGTAGTCGTCTCATCTTGATATTGGCTATGGAGACACTAGCCAAGTTTCTATTCCCTCGTGTCCAGCTTTGAATTACTAAATTTTCAAAGTCTGGCATATGAAGACAGTAATTTTCCATGCTCTGACCATGCTCTGATTTGTGATACTTTAGCTCTGTTAGTCATTTACTTTTCTGTGGACTGAAATGCTATAGTTTTGATTCTGAAATTAATTGCACTATTAAGCAAATTCAATTCTCTGTTGGCTGATAGAATAACTTGTTATATAAGATATTAACTTTTGACGTTTAGGAGGCCAAGATTTCATCTCGAGCAGCCCGATATCTGAGAGCAAATAAATAAATATTTAAATTTGAGCATTATGCTAATTTTGCATGTTTTCGAGTCCTGTATGTGTGTTTGTTTGTTTGCAATATTTCCTTCTCCTTTGCATTTTTTGTGCAATTTCATATATTTTATTTACTACGTATCATATATTTAGGTTCAATGGGGAACTTCTATTTGATTATGTAATCATTGCGTACATAACTTATATAGATGGCAGAGGCACCATCTTCGCCGCCGTCAGCGACGTCGCCAAATGCAGACATGCAGACTTCGGGGTCGGATTGCTCTTCCAGGAGAGGCAGATAGTAGTGGAAAGGCGATTCCCGCAGAAGGTCTTTGTGCATCCGCTCAGCGCTTGTAAGCGAAGCACGCCGCTGCCTTGAACGGCATCGCCACACACGCCGTGAGTGGTCCCGAGTCAAGGTGTGAGCTATGAACTCACCTTCTCCGCATAGAGGAAAACCTCCATGGTCCATGATTCTTGGTCCAGGATTTGAGTCTTTCGGCCTCTGAAGATAGGCTTGCGATAGTAGTCCAGGTGGTACATGAGTTGGCGAAGGAGTTCCATGCACTCATCTCCATCTTCTTCGTGAGAGAACAAGTCCCACGGCCCATCGGACGAAGGGGTTGCCATCTATAATTTTGAAACAAGCGGGAGTCAGACTGAGTAAAAACTCAAATGAAATTAAGGAAAGTGGAGAACTAAGAGGGGTAAGTAATAGCAAATAATACGTTATATTTTGCCAAAGCTTTTCTTAGGTTTTGAAAATAATACCCAAGTCCTTAGGCTCGACCAGTCTAACTAGATTCCTACAGTCATATGCTCTGATACCAGCTCTGTGGGACCCCAGATTTCTGTATCCGGATCCTCTGTGAAATCACTGTGCTATTCCCTGGATCAGTAGATAGCACTTCACAAGCACATTGCTGATTCAAACCATACATGGCGTAAAATCATTGCATTCATTAATTTACACATCAGAGTTTACATAGACCGCTTCGGGTCAGTTTTTACAATAAGGGCCGAACAGGCCAAATGAATACATTACAAAAGATAGCGGGAGCGACAACGGAAGCAAAGGGGTGAGGGCACATCTTACCGCAGGCAAGTGACTGGGGAACCCGTGTACACCCGATATTATCCGGAAACCCCCGGGCAATATAGGAGGTACACAAGAACCGACGGAGTCAGCTAGACTGGGGTGAGACTAGAACAACTAAGGACTAAACTACGCTTCAACGATTCCTGGGTCTTCAGACTTCTGGATCCTCGTAGTAGTCGTAGTCTTCAGGTCTTCCTACTTCTGTGGAGTTGGGAAAGAGCGAGGATAAGCACAACTACCGTGCTCGCGAGCCCACACAACAGATGCAATAATATACATGCAAGGTGTAACAAGGTTGGCTCGGGTTCTTTTATTTGCATAAAGCAGTATTTGAAAATACTGATATTATAAAATCCTATCACTTAGCATTTTAACCAAATTGCATTTTTAAAGAGATTAATTGTGCAATAAGTAATAACAGCAGAGGTTCCTTCCATCGGAAACTCTGTCTCATGCTTCATTTGATTGGAGCTACCTCCATACATTAACAACACTGGATACGACGATCCAGGGAAAAATCAAATCTCAGGCCCCGACCTGGTTTTCATACCACCCACAAAGGTTTTTGAAATAGAACTAACTCAAGTTAAGTTCCCATGTCCACCTTTGACCGTAGGCGCGGCTGTTTAAACAGTTTTGACTCTGCAGAGGTTGTACACTTTACCCACAAGAGACAATCACACTCGTTACCCCACATGATTCCGTAGTCATGTAGTTGAGCGATCGTCACAATAACCTTTCAATCTACTTCGCCCTTTCCATCATCTCACCCATATGGGGTTGCGCCCATAAGTTGTGCGGGATGTTCACCACTACGACGAACGTAGCTGGCGACCTCACCCTCGGTGTCCCTTCCCGGCTCATGCCTGCACTGCCTCTCCTCCACTGTCGGGACCCAAATATGCAAATCTGGACCCTCTGTGTATTCTGCACTAGTCCAGGATCACGCTAGTGCACACAGTGTCAACATTGATGAAATATCACATCCATACAACGAATATAAGAATAAACGAGTACTTTAAATAACAAATAACTGTTGGGACCTTATGGTCGAAGTTTACATTTATTAAGCCATGCAAGGTGACAATAAAGAATAAATCTGCAATGAAACGAAATAAACTCCGTGAGGCTCCCATCAATTTACCACAGCAACCGATCGATCAAGACCCTAACGCTCAACCTTCGAGAACTCTTCTTCAAAAGCAAAGATGACTCCTCCACTTCATGATTTGTTTATAGCAAGAGTGAGTACACACCGTACTCGCAAGTCATACCACAGAATGCATTTATACATGATGGCTTATTCCAAAGGAATGGCTTCTGTGGTTATTTTGCGGAAATGCAACATTCGCAATTGAATACAAATAATAGATTGAAAGCATAATTCAAAACAAATAGACAATAAGTTAACAATTTATTTCACAAAGGACACACAGTCTAATCAAGTTCTTTCACACAGCTGAACAAGTTACCTCACACAGCTGACCCTTCCCAATGGTTTTATGAAAATCTACCCCTCGTGTGAAATTACCGAGCATGTCCATATCCGAGGACGCGGCTATTCGAATAGATTGGTTTAACACTCTGCAGAGTTTGTACACTTTACCCACACGATACAATCAATGTAGCGATCATCGACCATAACAAAACCTTTCGAAACTTCATCTCAAACAATGACACTCTGGTGTGCTTTTATCAGTCAAATTTGTACACACACCCTTGGAACGACACACACCATTGGACAGGGATGCGTGAACGTCCCGCGATGTGACATATCACACCTCCACCCATCATCACATGCCTTAAATACAACTGAGTTGTCAATGTCCGAGACTCCATAAGTTACTAAGTCGTGCCCAAATTTATACTAGGCATGTGGTCGTGCAAGAAGGCCCAGTTCAATGGCGCACAAAGTTAAGTCCTTAATTGACCAAGGCAAGACTTCCAGCTTTTAACCCAAATCACAAAGTTTAATAAGCACAGCTCCACCATTCACACGAATCCACCACTTGCCTCGGTCTAAATCTTTTCCCACCACTGTTGATTAAGTGCAACACATGCCATCAACGAGTAACAAAGACACAAAGACACACAGATTCATCACACGGTTCCATAATCACTTAGTCAAATTTATAATTGCAACTCTCACATGAAATGATGACTCGTGGCATGGCTAAGCAGTCTAATCGTATCTAACCAACCCACGTTGGTGCTACGATAATACCAACTAATAATGAACCAACCTAGGATGACAAAAGATCATGGCATACAATAGACAAGGTGGATATAACAAATTGGATTGATAACTATCCCAAAAGCATTTAAATAAATACTTGAAATAGAATGCAATACATTGAAACAAAGTATTTTGAAAACTGGGTTCAATATGATCAAAGGTATAACTTGCCTTGGAATAGATCTAGATCTAGATATTGGTCTTGGTCTTGAGGTGCTCATTCTTCTGCAAAATTCCCCGAAGTATCGACGTCTACTCGCAACCGAGACAAAAGAAACCAAAAACAAATAAATACAGAAGCAAAACAATCTCCAAAATTCAAATAAAATTCACCATTAAATAGATCTTAATTTTATATGAATTTACAAATTTGAATGGGCTCAATCGGAGTTCGGATGCAAAAGATATGGGCTTTGGAAGATTTGAAAATCAATTAAACCCTAATTTGGATTTTATTGAATTTCCCGAATTATTTTTATAAAGGAAAATCGAATTATTGCGCAATGCTTGCGTCAGCCGAGAATTTCTGGAAAAAGAAATATATTTAAAAAATTCGACATGTGGGCCCACATGTCGCTGATCGCTCACGGTGGACTAAGCTCACCGAGCCACGGATCTGGGGCCGGTGGATCGAGCCACGTCTTGCGTGTCTTTGGCCGACACGCGACACGAGGTGACACGCAGCACAAAAGCCGACGTGGCGGTTGCGATGGCGGCGCGCGCCTCTGGCGCGGCGCGGGCTTCGGGAACCAATGGCAGCAGAACAGCGGCTCTTCGTCGGCGGTGAGTGGTACCAATGTGTAGAGGAGATTATTGCGCATATATAGGCACCGTTTGAGCACACGGGTTGACGGAGATGGCCGTGGCGAGGAAGAAGCGGCGGTGAAGACTCGGGTTTTGTCGGAGAGTACTCGGCGATGCTCGGCGACGAGGAGGTGCGCAAAGGTAGCCTGAGACTTGTCGATCACAATGGTGCGATCGGTGGAGCAAGGACGACGACGACGGCGCGCAATCCACCGCAGAAGCTCGGCGAAAACCTAAAACTCAAATGCGGCGAGCTAGGCGATCGGGCGACGAGTGGCGGCTTTGGGTTGCGGAGGTCTTGGCGATGCTAAGGAGGTATTTATAGGCCGGGGACGCCAGATTGAAATCCCAAATCGGGTCCGAACGGCGGATTTTGAAATCCTCGATTCTCGGAGATTGAAACCGATTTGAAATTGAAAATAACCGAACGGGTGCGGGAGAGATAAGGCTTCCGTAAGGCGTTGTCCGTGCACAAAATCGTATTGTTTGCGCAATTGTCGACGAAGCTCAGGTCCGAAATGGCGACGCGGCGGCGCGGCCACGGAGAAGAAGATAGCGCGAGACGACGACCACTGGCGGTCCCACTGGCGGCAAGCGGCGCGGCGAGAGCGAAGCGATGGCGATCCAACGGCGCAGAGCGAGCGCGGTCGAGCGAACGAGCGAGATCAACGGGCGAAGCCACGCGGCGACAATCCAACGGGTTGAGGCGGCGAGATCGCGGGCGAGCGGCAGCCAGGCGATGCTGATCCAACGGCTGGGAGTGAGCGGGCTGGAATAGTGTTGGGCTTCGGCCCAGCACTGTTCCGAAGGATTTAAAATAGATTTTTCTTTTTAATAAATCCAGAAAATGCAAATAGCAATTAGAAAATAGCAAATGGCTTTGGAAAAATTCCAGAAAATTCTATAAAATATATCTAAGCATATAGAATCTAAATAAAATAGTTTTGACAATTGTTGATGTTGGGATTAAGCACATTAATTCAATTTGTCCTTAAAGTCCATATTAAGCTTTTTAAATTAATATTCAAATAAATCCAAATGGTGAATTTTCTTACTACCATTATTCAAAAGATTTTTAAAGCTCTGAAATTTGGGATGTTACAAACCTCCCCCCCTTAAACGAATCTCGACCCCGAGATTCCGGCTAGCTAGAGAAAAGGCTAGGGAACTCGGCTTTTAACTCTTCTTCACGTTCCAACGTTGCTTCTCCTTCTGAGTGGTTACTCCACTGGACTTTGCAGAAACGAACGGTCTTGCTTCTGGTGCGGCGCTCTGCGACATCCAAAATCCTAACAGGTTGTTCTTTGTACGTGAGATCTTCCTTCAGCTCAATTGACTCCAACGGTTCGCTCTTCAGCACACGAAGACACTTCTTCAGCTGAGAGACATGAAAGACATCATGCACTCCTGCTAATGACTGTGGTAGCTCTAACTGGTACGCAACTTCTCCACGGCGTTCCAAAATCTTGAACGGACCTACATACCTTGGGGCAAGCTTCCCTTTTGTGTGGAATCTCGTAACACCTCTGAGCGGAGTAACTCGAAGATACACAAAATCCTCTGGTTTAAAGCTGAGGTCACGACGACGATTATCGGCATAACTCTTTTGCCTGGACTGGGCTATCTTTAACCTCTCTCTGATCATAGCAACTTGTTCTTCGGCTTCCTAAATAATATCTGGCCCGAACACTACGCGTTCAGCTGTTTCTGACCAATTCAATGGAGTTCTGCAGGCACGACCATACAAAGCTTCAAATGGTGACATCCGCAAACCGGCTTGATAATCGTTGTTGTACGAGAATTGGCATACGGTAAACTCTTATCCCAATCTGGTAGCATTTGCTAAGGCATGTGCTCTCAACATATCTTCTAATATCCGGTTGACTCTTTCGATCTGTCCATCATGCGTGGATGATAAGCGTTACTAAAATTCGTATGAGTTCCTGGGCTTCATGTAGACTCTGCCAGAAACGAGAGGTGAATTGAGATCCTCGATCTGACACTATCTTCTTAGGCACACCGTGCAGACTGACGATTTTTGTCATATACAATTCCGCAAGGCGATCTCCAGAATAAGTGGTTTTGACTGGTAAGAAATGGGCAACTTTGGTCAAACGATCCACTATTACCCAAATCGAATCATAACTGATTGAGTCTTGGGTAAACCGCAATAAAATCCATACCGATCTCTTCCCACTTCCATTCCGGTATCTTCGGTGTTGTAGCAATCCTGCGGCCTCGATGTTCGGCCTTTACTTTCGACACGCCGCATAAGGCAACGAACTCGCGACGTCTCGCTTTAAGTTTGGCCACCAAAACTTATTCTTAACATCCCGATACATCTTAGTGCTTCGGGGTGAATTGAATACTTTGAGTCATGGGCTTCCTTCGTAATCACCGTTCTTAATCCATCCATATCCGGTACACGATACGCCCATTGATCCACAAGATATCCCGATCATCTATGGTGAAGTCTTTAAATTTTCCTTCTAACATCTTCTTCTTGAGATCAAGAAACTCGAATCCTCCTTGGGTTGCGCTTCACGAATCTGCTTTCTCGAGTAGACCGCACTTCCGCATCGCCACAAATCCTCGTAAACAAGTTCTAATCGTAGCTTCGGAATTCCTCCACGAGTTACGGGCAAATCTCTTTACTTCGAGCATTGCAAGAGCTTTTACGACTCGGTGCATCCGCAACTACATTGGCCTTACCAGATGGTAATGGATTCCAAGATTATAATCCTTTATTAATTACACCATCTTCTCGCCTCATATTCAGTCGACCGAGTGAATATGTACTTGTGCTCTTATGATGCGTGTAGACTTCACAACGATTACCGATGAGATAATGTCGCCAAATCTTCAAGGCATGCACTACGACTAATTCCAAATCATGGGTAGGATAATTTTCCTCATGAGGCCTTAATTGCCTTGACGCATAGCGGCAGCTCTTCCTTCTTGCATAAGGACACATCCTAATCCTTGACGCCACATCACAATAGATATCAAAATCCTTGCGATATCCCAAGAAAACTAGCATGGGTGAAGTCGACGCTTCTTCAATTCTTGAAAACTCTCTTCACAAGCTGGGGTCCAAATGTACTTCTTCTCTTTCTTCAATAATTGCGTAAGTGGCTTAGCAATCGTTGAGAATCCTTCAATGAAACGGCGATAATATCCCGCCATTCCCAAGAAACTACGAATTTGAGTAACCGTCTTGGGATGCTCCCAATTCATTACAGCTTTAACCTTTCCGGGGTCAACTGGTACTTATGTGCATCCTATATTATCTGAGTTTTCGGGTAATATCGGATGTACACAGGTTTTCCTAGTCGCTTGCCTGTGGAGAGATGTACCCTCACCCTTTTTGCTTCCGTTGTCGCTTCCGCTACTTTGTGATATAATTGTTGGCATGTTCGGCCTTTATTGTAAAACTTGGCCCGAAGGGGTCTATGTAAACTCTGATGTGTTGAATTAATGAATGGTATGATGTTACGCCATGTATGAAATGATTCAGTGATGTATCTGTGAGTGCTATCTACTGATCCAGGGAATAGCACGGTGTATTCGCAGAGGATTCGGGATTAGAAAATCCGGGTCCCACACAAGTGTGATATCTTTTATAGTTTGGTGGGCTAAAAAAATTGGATTTTTAGCCACTAATTGATCGAACCCTGGCTAGGTTGAGTATTAGGGAATCAATGTGCTTTGTTTGTGAGGCATCTGATACTGGTTTAGTCAATTCTTTCATGACTTTCTTCGTTTTCTATCTGGCCTACTTACTTGTTCCTAAGATAGTGAATGATAGTATGGATCATATAAAGCAAGTCTGCTTGCAGAAAGGGATATCATTTCTTCAAGGTGGTTCTTGTTTAGTGGCCTGCAAGCTTTTTGTTAGAAGTAACAAGCAAGGAGGTTTTGGTGTTTAAAATCTCCGTGTTTAGAATCATGGTCTCATAGCTAAGTTTCTTCATAAAGTTTATAATCGTGTGGTTACACAGTGTGTTTCATTTTCTGAGATGGAACATTGCGGATTCTTTAGAGGGAATATTTGCTTTGGGGTTTCTCATGTCATGCATCGAGTCGGAGGGTGTTCTTATTGGTGGAATGAAATTTGCGAACCTTCTTCTGTTCAGAGTCATTGCTAGCTAGAGGTCTGGTGGGAGATGGATATTCTTCTGTATTATTTTGCCTAATTGGTTTATTTTTGCGTGTTAATACAAAGACACCTAAGTCTTTTGCGTGTTTCCTGTAGGATTGGATATGATAATCAGAGAGGGTGAATGATTATAGTACCTTCTTCTCGAATTACCGAAGAGGATCTGCGTTGGATTCAACCGACAACTGAATACAATGTAATCGTATGAGTTTGTCTCCTCGTCGTAGTGGTCGAAACACATCTGATCTGTTCTACTAGTCAATGTTATTGTCGACAAACGGATGAACAGCACAGCTCGTGATCGAAGAATGTGAAATCGATCTGGTCGAAGGGGTTGCGATCATTTAGTCGAAACGATTAGACTATCAGATTTCTTCCACCCTCCAGCTCGGGAGATTCACACATTGCAAAGAACAAGAACAGATCGAAGACGATGGACAAGAACAAGTCGAAGACCGATCAACACACTAGTCGAAGACAGAAGAACATCTCGCGACTATGACTAATCTTTCTTTAGTAGATCTGATTGTTATTTCTTAAACATGTTCTGTGGCTACAAAGTACTCTCACGGCACTCCTCAAACCCTAGCACAAAAACACAACAAGCTTTCTCTGAAAGCTATCGCCCAAAAGCCTTAAGAGTCTCCTCTTACTCTTAACCTCTTTAGTCTTTATATGCTAGAGCCTTAAATCGTGTCCTTATCAACACGGACACATAATCTTATCTCTTTCGAAAATCAAGGGACCCGAAACCCCTCAAATCCTGGGTTTTCCAATATCTCTAAACCTTCGAATTATCAACACCTTCCATAACTCCTCACGCATCGAAGCCTCCAAGACTGCACCTCCCGTAGCTTCTCCACGCATCATGCATTCCCTTTGATCTCCATATGCCCTAGCGTAAGCACGACCAGCTTGTGACATCCACGACGACCTGAACCTAGGATTTCCCCATCCTAGTTTCGGTCTTCCTCGTCATCGACCATGACTATCTCCACGCCCAACCTGCACTTGCAAAGATCAAAGAACATTTTCCCGGTACAAGTTCTCCAACCTGACCAATATCAGTTCATACACGCATATCACACTCTCATCAATCAATAAACATGAATTAGATCATCCACGACCATAAATTCCATCTTTCATAAAAACAACTCGAGACCACTCTGTAAAACCGTCCTTACCGTTGTGTACACACCAGTCATACCGCTAGTCGACCAGACACGAGTACTCGAGGTACTCGAAGATTACAAAAATGGAAGCACTCGAAGCATACAACCATCGATCAGAGGCATATGACCACTGATCGCAAAGTCTATGACTACCGATCAGAAGCCTACGACCACCGATCATAAAGTCGACGACTACCGATCACGAAGCCAACGACTACTGATCACGAAGCCTACGACTATAGTCCATCGACCATCGACCAGAACTGTAGCTTTCGACTATCGACAAGGCATTGTAGCTTAGACTATCGAACAGTCACTGTAGCTTCGACCATTGGCCATGAAATGCAGCTTCGACTATCGACCAGTCACTGTAGCTTTGACCATCGACCAGTCATTATAGCTTCAACTATCGACCAGTTACTGTAGGACCATGCACTGTAGCTTCCAACCATCGACCCCGACTGTCCTTCGTACTCGGTACACACCCCGACTTACGACTGAGTACATTACTCGGTACTCAGAGCTACACTACTCGGAGCTATATCACTCGGTACTCAGAGCTACAGTACTCGGAGCTATATCACTCGGTACTCAGAGTTACAGTACTCGAAGCTCTATCACTCGGTACTCGGAGCTACGGAACTTGTAGATACAGTACTCGAAGCTACATTACTCTGAATCCAGTCGAAAGGGATCATCGAGTATCACCATTTAGACCACCCAATATAAGGCATGATCCGACCACCCAAACTAAAAATTCCAACAACCGAAATTTTCACAAACGCAAATATCAATGCAACCCAAACGTTAATTATTCATCATCACAAAAACTACGACCAGTTCACATGGTCTTTTACGACCAGTCCACGTAGTCTAACATTCCCTAAAAAATGGTTTATTTTTCCAAAGGACCTTCTTTGCTGTAACATTCTCATTTTTCAAAATGGTGAATAGTAACTACTATTCAGTTTTTGATTTTCATTCGTATTTCCAAATTAACTTATAATTTCAAAAACTTCTAGCTTCTATCCAAGCTCGGTTTTGTGTTTCAAACCTCACCGCAATTCTCGAATTCAAAATTCAACTTTGAATTCGTGTTTTTGGATTTTGGACCCCCCTTCTCATTTTCTCTTGGGGCGGCCCACTCCCCCCTCTCCATTCGGCCGGCCCATTCCTCCCGGCCCATACTCCCCGGCCTGATCTTTCCTCCCCCCTTGACGTCTTCTTTCTTCGCCCCCCCCGCGCCGCCTGCACTTCCTGACGCCGCCCAGATCGCCCCCACCACCTACGCTCCCATCGCCACACAGCGCCGCTGCAAGACGCTTATCGCCACCCTGCTGCGTCGCCTCGCCACACCGCCTGACGAGCCGAGGTCGACGCCACACCACAAGCGTCGGCGACCAATGAGTCGCCTCCAAAGCGCCATACATCGCCACCGCTGCTCACGCTGCTCCCTGCCACCCTCGTGCTCCGCCAACACCACCCGCTTGCCCTGTCTTGACTCGGGTGGCTCACCTGGTCTAGTCCCATCGCCACCCAGCTTCCCTGTGCTTCCACCGCCTACCGATGGTCGTCGCACACGGCTTGCACACGCAGGCCGCGTCGACCCTCCCTACTCGCCCATGGCCACGCCATGACCGCGTCAGCAAGCCCCGCCTCGTCGCTTCACCGCCCGCTCAAGTCATCGCCATGCAGGAGCTTGCCCATGCTGAGCCGCCTTAGGACCGTACACCCCTCTCTTCCCCTCCAACGACTCCTCCTCCCTTCCTAGCGGCTATAAGAGGACCCCGGCACCTCCTCTTGCCTCCCCCACATCGCCCCTTGCTCCCTAGTAAGCCTCCCCAAAATTTGTCTGAGCTCCTCTTTTCAGCTGAGCCCCCTCCGCCGGCGTCTAGCCGTTCTAGTGCCGCCTACCGCGCCGATCCCGTCAACGTGCGCCCCCGACGTCAAGGAGCACTTCCCCCCAAGCCCCATTCGACCGTCTTCCCCGCCTCTGGCTAAGTTCTTCTCCGCCGTCGATCTCCCTTCTCTGGCCACCTCCACTCCCCATTGTTGGCCCGGTAGGTCCACCTCCCCGTGCTCACCTTCCCCAGCTCAGAGTATCACCGGAGCTCCTGCTCCGCCATAGCCAAGCCTCTGTCATCGCTCTCCCTTCACTGTGCCGCCACTCCGGCCATCCTCTGGTCCCCGCACCACCACCATCGCTTTCGCCATAGTGCCGACTTTCCATTTTGGCAGTTTTTCGGTGCCACCATCCCTCCCTCCACCGGCGGCGAGCCATGGCCGCCAGCGCCCGTGAAGCCCCTATGCCGGTGCGCGTGGAGACGACAACTGTTCACACGTCATTAACCGCTAATGACATTCTTAAAAACCCTAAGCACTAATTAGTGTTAATGATGCCTTAAACCACCGGTTTGTTTCACTAACACGCGGGCCCGTAAATAGTAATGACTGATTAATTTTCCTCCTGTGACCGACAAGTGGGCCCCGCGCACTGTACCATGGACCGGTAGAACCGTGGACCCGCACAGTGTGTGATGACCTCCGGTCCACGTACTGTTCACGTGGACCGAACTCTGTGCAGCGAGCCCCACGTGTTAGTTGGCTACTATTCTCTCTCTCCTCTTTTTATTTTTTTCTGATTTAATTCCAATTCAAACTTCGAAAGCTCCGTTATAACTTCAAAAATTATAAATTTTATCTCTAAATTTGTCTAAATTCAAGATCTTGCTAATGGCACTGGTCTTGTTTAATTTGAAGTTCATTTATTATATCAGTAGTATTTATTTGCTCTCTTTGCTTGTTGTTCCTTTTTTCGATACATTCGTTCGAATAGGGTTCGAAGAAGCGGGAGGCCTCCAAATTGATCAAACACAAGACTGTCAAGACTCGCTTGCCTTTAACCAAAGTGAGTCGACACTTTGATAATTTTGAGCCTACATTTTATGTAAATTATATTCATTTAAATTACCAAAATTGCATGCTTTAATTCTTTAATCAAATGTATGTTAAAGCTTAATGTAGTTAAACACCCATTTTATTGATTAATTAATTATTAAGCCATCCTTTGATAATTGAATCCATTCTTTCATGTCACCCTAGTAGCTATGTGGTAAATACTAGTATATGTTGTACTTAAGCGACATGCTAGTCTTGCTTAAGTACTGGGACATTAAATGTCCTAATCATAATCTTTTAAACATGAAAGTGGTTTTGGGCAGTCATTGTGGGTAAATGACCAGCGTGTTGAGATAATTGGTTTTTCTCCCCAAAACCCTAAACAACTTGCTATTACCACATCTGGGTGGATGGAAAGAGTGGTGGGTGCCGTCGTGCACGAGAGTGGTTGGTAGGTGGTATGAACCGCCCGGATGGATTAAGAACTTAATCTTGTCATGACCTCCCGTGTAAAATAAGTACAACCACAAGTCTGTAAAAAACAACTTGGCTTAGTAAATTTATTAAACTCCGAATGTTATCTCGCTGCAGGGGTAGCGAGATCGTGCAAGCACTAGACACAGTCCGGCTTGAATGGGACACTGGTGCAAGGTAAAGTTGCCAGTTGCGCTAGACGTTGTGGGTAATCTAGCTACGCTAGTTGCTGAGGCGAACATCTCGCACAACTTATGGACGTGGCCCATATGGGTGAGATGACGGAAGGGGCGAAATATTTCAAAAGGTCACTGTGATGGTCGCTCAACTGCATGACTAAGGAATCATGTGGGTCAACGAGCATGATTATCTCTTGTGGGTACAATGTACATCCTCTGCAGAGTCTAAACTGTTTAAACAGCTGTGCCTACGGTCAAAGGCGGACATGAGAACTTATTAGAGTTAGTTCTATTTCAAAAACCTTTGTGGGTGATATGAAAATCAGGTCGGGCACACCTAGCCCTGAGATTGGATTTTTCTTGAGCCATCGAGCTCAGTGGTGTTAATGATTGGAGGCAGCTCCAATCAAACGAAGCATGTGTAGAGTTTTCGATGGAGGGAACCTCTACTGTTATTTAATATTGTAATTTACTCTCTTTAATAAAATACAATTTTGTTGAAATGCTAAGTCATAGGAATTTATAATTATGATAATTGAAAATGATGCTTTAGCAAATAAAAGAACCTGGGCCATCCTTACTAAGTCATGCATGTTATTATTGCATCTTGTGTGTTGGCTCGCGAGCACATAAGTTGTGCTCATTCTCGCCCTTCCTCAAACCCTCCGGATAATATGGAACAAGGGGACTATGCGTACTACGAAGACCTAGAAGTCGACGGACAAGGAAACGATGAAGAGTAGCCTAGTTCTGTAGTCTAGATCTCGCCTCAGTCTAGTGGACTTGTTCGGTACTTGCGTACAACCGATATTATCCAACCCCTTGGTTAATATCCGTCATACACAGGCTACCCTAGTCGCTTGCCTGTGGAGAGATGAGCTCTACTCCTTTTGCTTCCACTGTAGTTTACGTTGCTTTTATGTAATGTATTCAATTTGGCCTGTTCGGCCTTTTTGTAAAACTCGACCCGACGTGATCTATGTTACTCTGAAGTTTGTAATATATTTGAATGGTTTTAGTTCACGTCTTGTATGAAATGATTCAGCAATATGAATGTAAGTGATATCTACTGATCTAGGGAATAGCACAGTGTTTTCACAGAGTATTTGGATTTGTAAAATCTGGGTCCGACATTTGCCATTTTTATTCAAGAATAAAGCCATTAGAAAAGATACTTTTGCTTTGTTGGAGTTTTCAGTTTCCTAATGCAATTGGGAGGTAACTGCCATGTTCTGATTGGAATCGCATCCTCTGACTGCATAATAATGGGACGCTGTGAGAATGTTAATGAAGATTGAATCCGTTTGTTCTTCAAATGCTCATTCAGTATTTCATTGCGTAAGTCTCATTTATGTTACTAGGAACAGTCACGTAAGAGTGCTTGGGTATTTTGCTGGATACTAAGAGAAGAGTAGCTCCAGCAAGATTTCTTCCCTAAACATGTCATCAGCAGATTATGGAGGATACGGAAGCAGCGAAACAGAAGGATCTTTCATTGATGTTTCACCAAATCAATTCATTTGGCATTACGAATTTAACCATTATTTGGTAATGTTTGCATCTCATTTCATGGGCTCATGAAGAAGCTAGCTCAGCTAGTATAAAAAGCCAGGCCTGAATCCTGATGGACACAATGTTGAATCAGTTCAGTTGCTTGTTCTCCAGGATACATTACTTGTTACTGGTTCTTTGTTGAGCCTGTTTTTTCCTCTTCATTAATGTATGTAATATTATGCTTTCCTTATAAATTTGTTTAAAGCGAAGTGCAAAGGGACTTTATTTTCCATTAGATCTATGTCTTAATCTTTTCATTAAAAATTATACTGTTAATGCATAATGTCAATGTGCTTCTGTCCAGTTTTACCCAGGCAAGGGTTATTTACGCTACAAGACTGCTATTTGACTTTGTACGCAAGTCCCTCCAGGCAATTATGTTTGTTCTGTTTCTGTTCCATTGTGGGACCCCAGATTTCTGTATTCGGATCCTCTGTGAAATCACTGTGTTATTCCCTGGATCAGTAGATAGCACTTCACAAGCACATTGCTGATTCAAACCATACATGGCGTAAAATCATTGCATTCATTAATTTACACATCAGAGTTTACATAGACCGCTTCGGGTCAGTTTTTACAATAAGGGCCGAACAGGCCAAATGAATACATTACAAAAGATAGCGGGAGCGACAACGGAAGCAAAGGGGTGAGGGCACAACTTACCGCAGGCAAGTGACTGGGGAACCCGTGTACACCCGATATTATCCGGAAACACCCGGGCAATATAGGAGGTACACAAGAACCGACGGAGTCAGCTAGACTGGGGTGAGACTAGAAGCAATTTGGCGCAAGCCGGGGCGCACGGGAGCGGAAGCAGCAGCAGGCCGGGGGTGGCAGTGCACAAAATCAGGGCTGTTTGCGCAATTCTCGGACGAAGCTCCGAGGTCCGAAAATGGCGGACGCGGGCGCGACTTCGCGGAGAAGAAGATAGCGCGGAGACGACGACCCTGTGGCCGTCCCACCTGGCAGCGGCAGCGAGAGCGAGCGTGCGATGGCGATCCAACGGCGCAGAGCGAGCGCGGTCGAGCTAACGAGCGAGATCAACGGGCGAAGCCACGCGGCGACAATCCAACGGGTTGAGGCGGCGAGATCGCGGGCGAGCGGCAGCCGGGCGATGCTGATCCAACGGCTGGGAGTGAGCGGGCTGGAATAGTGTTGGGCTTGACCCGGATCGTTCAAGGATTTAAAATAGATTTTTCTTTTTAATAAATCCGAGAAAATGCAAATAGCAATTAGAAAATAGCAAATGGCTTTGGAAAAATTCGGAAAATTCTATAAAATATATCCAAGCATATAGAATCTAAATAAAATAGTTTTGACAATTGTTGATGTTGGGATTAAGCACATTAATTCAATTTGTCCTTAAAGTCCATATTAAGCTTTTTAAATTAATATTCAAATAAATCCAAATGGTGAATTTTCTTACTACCATTATTCAAAAGATTTTTAAAGCTCTGAAATTTGGGATGTTACATCCACCAGTGAGATGACTTTCAGGGTTCGATAAATTTACTAAGCTAAGTTGCATTTTGCAGACTTGTGGTTGTACTTGTTTTACACGGGAGGTTATGACAAGATTAAGTCCTTAATCCACCTGCATTTGTTCATACCACATACCAATCGCTCGCGTGCACGCGGCACCCACCATTCTCGCCATCCGCCCAGATGTAGTATTAGCAAGATTTAGGGTTTTGGAGAAGTATAAAACAAATTATCCAACCAGTCCAGTCATTCTCCCTCAATGACTGCCCAAAACATTTTTCATGATTAAAGGATGATGCTTTGGGGTAGAAATACCCCAGTACTCAAACAAGTCTAGCATGGCGTTTAAGTACGACCTATAACTAGTAGGTTACCATATATTTACTAGGGTGACAAGGATATTGGGAGTTCAATTTTCAAAGAAAAGAGGTAATAATTATTTAATCATCAAATAGGCATTTAACTACCTTATGGTGTTTGACATATATTTGCATAGAAATTAGAGCATGCAATTTGATATTTTAAACGAATATAATTTGCATAAAATGTAGGATCAATATGATCAAAGTGTTGACTACTTTGGGTAAAGGTAGAAGGGTCTAGGTATTCTTGAGCTTGTCCAAGTGGAGGTCTCCGCGTCTTGAACCCTACTCGGACGGACGTCAGGAAAAAGATACAACAACAAAGAGAGCAAATAAATACAAATCACCAATCAAATAAACTCCAAATTAAACAAGACCAGTGTCATTAGCAAGATCTTGATTTTAGAAATTTTTAGGAAAAAGATTCATAATTTTTGGAGCTATAATGAGAGAGTTATGGATTTTTGAAGTTTTAAACAGGATTTGCAATTGAATAGAAAATCAGAAATGGCTGGAAAATCATGGAGCCGACACGTGGCGGGCTTGCACAGTGCTTGCGGTGCACGCCAAGACGTGGCGTGGGCGAAACCGACGCTGTGCCGCCGAGTCCACGGGTGCACGGGTTTACGGAATAGTGCCTCGGGCCCACTTGTCAGTGTCTGCGGGAGAAGTCCTGGGTTAACCCAGCGTTTACTGCGCGAGCGGCCCACGTGTTGGCGAGACAAGTGAGGCTTAGCGCTAATTAAACAGGGTTTAACCCTTAAGTAGCACAGTAATCACTTGACAAAAGCGGCTCCGATGGCGGCGTCCAACAGCGCGCCCAGGGGAGAAACCGAGCGGCGCGCGGCTTGTCGCCGAGCAGGAGGGTGGCGGCGCCGGGGTTACCAAAATGGGTTCCCCTCGGTGGCGGTCCCGGTGACGGTGGCGGCGGCGAGTTGGGCAGAGCGGCGCGCGACCAAGGAGGCGGCGGGAGCTCGGCGGAGGTGGAGAAGGCGACCGGTGCCGCGACTCGACGAGGCGTGGAGCACGGGTCGGCGAAGTTCCTCCTCGGCTTACAGGCCGACAATGGCGGTGGGGGTAGTCGGCGGAGGAATCGGCGGCGAGGAAGTCGGCCGAGGCGAGGAAGACGAGCTCGATCCGGGTGTGGAGGTTCGAGACTACGGGGTTGGAGGAGGTCTCTGGGGAGGTGGTGGCGCCGCGGTGGCGGGGTGGCGGCGCCGAACTCAGTGAGATGATGTGTCATCCATGGACTGTTCAATACTTTCTCGATCGAGTGTCGGATAACTTCATGTGGTCGACACTTGACCACTAGTGGCATGGCCATGCACTTTCTTTATCCGATCACCACGAGGGCCCGAGACATCTCTCCTGTTATGTTAGGAGGGGGCAAATCCCATCTCGACCAGTCACATTCCTCCGCATATTTCATAGCATACCCGAAAGCTACCTTTATAACTAACCAGTTACGGAGTAGCGTTTGGAAACCCCTAAGAGTGCTATTACACATGTAGGAAACCATGCTGATCTCAGGTCTAAGGATTATACATCATCATTACTTGAGACCAACTAATGACACAAAGATTCATAACAATCTCAATAGTGTCTCAATGATGGGTCTATCCAACACCATGTTCTCTAACATGTGTTCACATTATTGATTCTGAAGGACCGAAATGGCAACAGAGGGGGGGTGAATGGTGCCTTAAAATTAAGAGCTCCCCTTGTGATGTATTTAAACAAGATCTACAAAACCCTCTCAAGATGAGTAACACAAAATCGAGAACTAAAACGAGTTTCATTCATTCACAAAAATCGGAAGATCCGATTCTACCCGTGATAGTTCCGCACTCCGTAGTTCCGGTAAGTCGCGGAAGTTCCGCTCTGCAGATATTCGCTTGGACAATCGGAAGTTCCGATTGTCCCGACCAAGAACGATGCGCTCGGGTTTTTCCCAAAAATCCAAAGTGCTAAATCTTGAATGCTCTTCTCTGGTCAAGTTTCACAGGACATCATCCTAAGCAACATCTTGACCTCATGGAGAAGAATCGCAAACAAAGATTCAACAAACAAGCCAAAATCGGATTTCTTGAAGAGGGGGCAAGAAAGACCAAAACCCACGATAGACAAGATTCTCGATTCTTAGTTCATGAAACTTTGAGGATGCATTAGCAATATTAAAAGACTCTAGATATCAAGTTTCAAGCTATTTCATAGACGAATCGAAAGATGCATCATAACCTAAATATTCAACAAGAACAGAAAGGAATAAGAGAGGCATAAGCGAGTAATCAAAACTTGAGTTTCATTGATAGAATCAAGAGATTACAGAGGAAACACAGAGGAAAGATTACAAAGATTTTCAGTTCATCCTCTCAACTCAACAAACTCTCAAAAAGCAAAACAAACCCTTTTGCTAGAGCTAACCCTAATTTTCACTTTTCAAAATCTAACCCTAACCCGTGGTTCTCCCTATTTATAGCCTCTGCTAATGGGCCTCCAACCCATTAAGCCCGCTACACCGAACGGAACCGCCTCCACTTTTGCCGCTTTGCGAAAAGACCCTTCGCCCCTTGCGCACCTTCCGAAGCCTCCGTACACCTTGTTGTGCACGACTCGCAACCGCTTCAAGATTCACGCCGTCTTGACACATCCCGACCGTTCGACCTCAACGCCTCCTGCGCCTAGTCCGGTCCACGTGTCTCGCCACGACTCCATCTTGAAGCCCTGCAGTCAACACAGACAAAAACACATCACATAGCATTGCACAATAACATAGCATCAACATTTGTATAAGACTCAAACTCATACAAGATCAAAATCCACAAAATAATCCTCTCGCACGATTACGGACACAATCGGAAGTTCCGCATTACCACAAATGAAGTTCCGATTTCGAACATCCGCACTGTCGGAATATCGGAAGTTCCGCGCTCAACACTGCGGTACTTCCGATATCCGGAACAACCGACTTCCCAGATATTTTAATTCCGATTTTCGTCTCAGAGGAATCTCAGTACCAGTATTATCGGACACTCCGCTACCCCATGTGCGGAAGTTCCGATTCTCTTCACCAAACCAAAACCCGGTAAATCGGAAGTTCCTTTTCCAACACCGGTAGTTCGATTAATCGAACTTCCGCTCCATACACAATGTAGTTCCGATTTCCCGATTCACTTCGAAAAGTCCAAACCAAAACCTCAATTCTCAATCTAATCAACACACTTGTCAAATACTCATCACTCAGTGGAGGACCTCTCACATGGTCTCTCAATCTCCCCTTGATGAGTATATTGACAATTACCGAAAAAGCATAAGATGAGTTTGAGATTACAGTCAACCAAGGTCTAAACAAGAGTAATTAAGCACAAGACCAAGTTGGCACAAGAAAAAAGACTTGAGATGAGATGAAAGAGCAATTTTTGCACAAAACTCAAGGCTTTTCTTCAGAAGGCTTTTTTCTCACAATCATTCTCCCCCTTTGGCAATAAAATCATCAATATGTAGAAAAGGGAGGAAAAGACTATATGATGTTCATTTGAAGCATTAGGAGCTATGTAGATTATCCAAAATGACTATTAGAGTATTACACCAAGCCATAACACAGAAGAATGCTATCAAGATCATGACAATCGATGTATAGAAGAGCTAAGACAGAAAGTCCATAATCTGATTAATGATCCAGTTCTTTAGCAGGTCAAATAAGTCAAGATTGAAGTCTAGCTAAAGATATCCAAAGATGATGCAAGCCATGTCAAATAATCTAAGTTGAACCAAGAAGACTCATCTTGAGCAGCTTTAGAGTGCTACCAGTTGAAGAAGGACTCATTTTATCGTAACTTGGTCTCTTTGATGATAAGCAATTTTAGCATATTTTTCTTTTTCTGAAGACTTTCTATTTTAAGGCTCTTTAAGGTTTTATCTCGATAAAGCAAGCTCGGACTAGGTGCCATCCACAACCGCCTCCCGAGCTTCAACCATTTTTTAGCCATGTGCTAGATCCCAAGCCTTATCGACCACTCCAAGCAATGACTTAAGGAGGTGATCTTAGGTCATCCAAGGCTCCCCCGAGTTCATGCCTAGTGCAATGGCAAGCCGTCTCATGAGAAAGATTTGGTGAGATCGGTTTTTTCGCACAAAGAGATCATTTTGCTTTTGAAGTTTTAGACCGGTGATTAGAGATAAGTCATGTTTCTTAACAAACCGACATAGCTTACTCAAAAGTTCAAAAGAGATTCAGACTCAACTCGACCTACTTGACATGGCGAAAATCATAAAAGGATAGTTTTAACTGGACTAGTCTCAAGAGCTATCATGACAAGATTTTAATTCAAGTTTAGCATTTTAAACGCCTTAGCATGGCAAAGACTAAACTACACATAAAAAGTCATGATAGATCTAGCAGTTTAGCATAAATCATGGCAAGATGTAAAATAGTGAAAACAGATCATAAGGGATAATAAACAAAGCTCCATTTGATTATCATGCAATGCTTGATGAAATACACAAAAATCCAGATTCCCTTCAGAATGAGATGCATCTTTTAATTCAGGTTGATGTATGACATAATTAAGAATATGGAATAACCAAGAATAACTCCCCAACCAAAAAGGAAAAAAACGAGAATCGAAAATTAAAGCAGAAAAGGCAATCCTTTAGAGCATAGAAAGATATAGAAAACTATCGCTCGCAGACAGTTCTTATCTACCCCATATGATTCTAGGACTATCACCGATCAACTCATACACTAAGGAGCAAACAACGCCTATCTACCCAAGGGTGGCCCGACCCCTGCTAGAACCTATAAGAAGTGAGTAAGCTCTACTTAGAGAAGGAAGAGACAGCTAATAAGAAGCATCCTAGAAGCACAAGATAAGAATTAGCAGTCAAAGCAATTTGGCAAGAGAACCACTCTAACCTATGCTGGAAGGACTTTGACCCAAAATATAAAAAGAAATGCAACCAGAAAGGAGTAATAGTATAAATATAATATAATACAGTAGTAGCACATAGCACCCCCTCACAACAGTCCGTAAGGACAAACCACCCCAAGTTCTCCCACAGAGTGAAACCGAGAGCTATCCGGAGGCTTAGTGAAGATATCCGCCAACGGTGCTCCTCTCCTGGCGGAGCACAATATCACCCTTCTCAACATGGTCTCGAAGAAAGTGATATCTGATATCAATATGCTTAGTCCGAGAATGTTGCACTGGGTTCTTGGCAAGCAAATCGCAGACGTGTTATCACAAAAGAGTGGAACGCAGTCGATAGATAGTCCAAAATCCTGCAGGGTCGAGACCATCCAAAGCACTTGACTACAAAGAATCGGCTGCGACAACGTGCTCGGCCTCTGCGAGCGGATCGCATAACACGGATTGCTTCCTTGACGACCAGGAGACAAGAGAAGTGCCAATGAATTGGCAAGTGCCAGAAGTGCTCTTCCTATCTATCCTACAGCCAGCGAAATTTGCATCGGAGAAGGCTCTAAGAGATAGACAAGAAGAGGAAGAGTACCAGATACCATAGTCAATGGTAGCTCGAAGGTACCGAAAGATGCGTTTCACCGCCTGACGGTGAGATACGCGAGGAGAAGCCTGAAACCGAGCACAAAGGCACACGGAGAAATGTATGTCTGGTCTCGAGGCTGTGAGGTACAAGAGAGAGCCAATCATGCTCCTGAACTCCTTTTGATCAACAGGTTCGCCGTCTTCATCTGGATCCAGAGCTGCTGTAGATGCCATTGGAGTTGATACTAGCTTTCCATCATTCATGTCGAAACGCTTCAGGAGGTCTCGAGTGTATTTGCCTTGATGAAGAAAGGTACCCTCCCGAGTCTGTTTGATTTGGAAGCCAAGGAAGAAGCTCAACTCGCCCATCATGCTCATTTCAAACTCCGAGCTCATGACATCGGAAAACTGGGAAACAAGAGCACGCGAGGAGCCGCCAAAGATAATGTCATCCAAGTAGATCCGACGAAGCGTAAGATCGCGCCAAGGCGGCGAATGAACAAGGTCTTGTCAATTTTACCCATCTCAAAACCATGGCTCGTGAGATAGGACTTAAGCCTTTCATACCAAGCTCTGGGAGCACGCTTGAGTCCATACAAAGCTTTGGAAAGCACAGTAGACATGGTTAGGGTATTTGGGGTTCTCGAAACTGGAGGTCAGTCGACATAGACTTCTTCCTCAATTAGGCCATTGAGGAAGGCACTCTTGACATCCATCTGTAAAGCTTGAAACCCTTAGAAGTCTGCAGGCAAGCGAGATTCTAATGGCTTCAAGTCTAGCTACAGGGCAAAGGTCTCTTGAAATCTAGACCCTCAACTTGAGAGTAACCCCGAGCTACCACCTAGCCTTGTTTGAATGACTAACCCATCTTCACTTTGCTTGTTCTTGAACACCCATTTGGTCCCAATGATATTGTGACCTTGAGGGGCTCAACAAGAGACCTGACCTTGTTTCTTTCAAAGTTTTCCAACTCCTCATGCATAGCGTTTGTCCAAGACTCGTCGGATAGAGCATGACAAACGTCTTTGGGCTCAAATGAGGCGACGAAGGCGAATGGAGACAG
This sequence comes from Hsuehochloa calcarea, assembly GCA_036346395.1. Taxonomy (NCBI): domain Eukaryota; kingdom Viridiplantae; phylum Streptophyta; class Magnoliopsida; order Poales; family Poaceae; genus Hsuehochloa; species Hsuehochloa calcarea. Next base: position 25,950,938 of record CM070610.1, on the reverse strand, counting down.
AAGAGACAAACCAGCCTTAGAGCGTGTGACACGCTCAAAGAGGTCTCCAATGATCCGCTCTCAAGGATGATCCTTTTGAATGTGTCTTGGAGGTCCAGGTGAGATAAAGAAGTGGCCTCTACCTCATTAGCGGATGAGATAGGGACAGAGCCACTAGCTTCGAAGAAGCGAAGGTAAGGGCGATCTCCTCGAGTGCGGTGGAAGAAGGCACCTCAAGAGGAGGAGGAAGAAGCTGGATCGTATACAACCATCATCTCCGTCTTCCTCTTCGTCCACAAAGATGGACTCGGGCTCGCTCTAAAGAACTCGAGATATCGTGCCTAGTCCCGGTGGCCTCATCGAAGGTCACCTCACTGTGTCTCTAACAACTTACTAGACTCGCAGACTCGGACTCTATAGGCACGAGAAGAAGTCGAGTAACCCGTAAAGATCCCATCACAAGATCGTGACTCGAACTTATCTAGGTTCCTGACTTGAAATAAAACACTTGCAACCAAACACACGAAAATGCGAGACTGGGTTTTCGCCCATATCTCAACTCATAAGAAGTGCGATGCAAGAGTGCCCAAGAAAAACTCATTAGAAACATGACAAGCAAGAGTAATTGCCTCATTAAAACTTCCTAGGTGTAGAGTACTCATCAAGCATAGTCCAGCCATCTCGACCAAGGTGCGGTTCTTCCTCTCCACAACGCCATTTTGTTGAGGGACGTATGGAGACGAGGCTGGTGCTCTACACTGTCTCACCACAAAACTCTCAAAGTAGGAATTCTTGAACTCGGTGCCATTATCGGTCACGAATTGCTCGTAATGCACCGGGAGCTCAACAGAAAGCCTACTAAAAGACCACGAAAAGAGTAAACGTCTCATCCTTCGAGGCTAAGAAAAACACCCAAGAATACCTCGAGAAGTCATCGACCACGACAAGTACGTACCACTTCCCTCCTACTGACCGCACTCTAGCCGGTCCCACTGTGTCCATATGGAGCAGTTGACCTGGTGCATCTGTCATAGTCATCATGAATCGAGGATGTGAAGCGGCAACCATTTTGCCGCGCTTGAAGGAGCACAAACAAGATCCTTGACCATTTTGAGTTTCGGCAAACCACGAATGAGATCGTGGCCGCTAACTCAGGTCAGATGATCAAATCCTATATGACCAAGTCTCCTATGCCAGAAAGTCAAATCACGGGATTCAGAAGCAATTAAACATCGGAGAGGATCACCAGAAGATCCAGAAAAATCAGCACGAAAGATCCTCCCATATCGAGAAATCCATAAACTAGACTACCCAAGAATCAAGAATTTTGCAATTGTTTTTCTTAAAGCTCACCTCGAAACCGTCATCCAGTGGTGAGAGACCAAAGCGATTATCCGCAGCTTACTTACTAAGGCAACATCTTTTAAAATAAAAGAATCATTAATGCTCACGAGACCTTTAGCGATGACGCGCCCAAATGAAGCATCTCCAAGGTGATCGTCTCATCACACGGAGCGCGGGCTAGGGAAGAAAACCAACGAGACTCACGGTCATATATGCGTGAACAACCGAGTCTACAATCCGGACCTTTCCCTTCCCAAACCGTGCGACCACGAGTCAAGCAGAGTAAAGTCTCAATCGGGTGAATCAACGGTGATTTTGGCACCCAATCTTGAGTAACACGGCGAATGATGAAGTAGTTAAGCAAGATCGACCTCTATCTACCCTCGCTCTGTCACTCAACAAGTCAAAGATCTCACTGTTCTTTGGATCCGATTTGCTATGAAAGAGCGAGTCGAAGTGCGATAATATCTTGATCTCGCCATGAGTAGCTATCTCGAAAGGAAAACGAGATCTACCCTCGGGGCGGCGGAAGTCACGACCAAAGGAGCATGAGGACGAAAATCGGATAACTCGGAAAAACCAAGTCCTCGATCTTGCCCAAAATCATCGATGGAACAAACCTAGACCTCGTGTTGGTCTTAGGTGCACTCAAGATCTGGGGCGACCACGAATGTGCCTAAGAGACTCAACACGGTCTCTCTGCGCGATCTTGGCGCTGAAGCAATGATCAACTAAATGTCCATCTTTACGATGAAGGTGCAATGATACTTCGCCTTACGAGGGGCGAGCTGCAGTGGAATCACCTTCTGTCAGCCGAAATCCTTTGAACAAAACCCGCCGACTTAAAATTGACTTTCTCATCCACGGCTTAGTTTTGATCACACCGGTGCTATGGTTTTGAGCACGGCATGGTGGATGCTTCCTCATATCCTCCTCGGATATCATATCCTAGACCACGATTAAATCTGCAAATTTTAGATTTGTCTAGAATGAGATTGAGCTTCTTCTTGCCTCCTACAAACCTCTCGAGAGTGTTCATAAGATCTTGACACTCCCAAAGAGAGAGGTGCAAGAAGAGGAGGGGAAGAAGGAACGGCGAGAGGTAAGGGAGCGAAAGGCGAACCAACAACGGAGGAAAGATTGGCTTGTGCACGCGGCCGACTTTGAGGGGACAGATCCTCGCTAGCGATTGGTTCACGTTACTAAGCGTCTCTACCAAACCCTTAGGCTTCTTCCCAGCACACACAATACAAGCAGATGATTGTGTTTCTAGAAGGTCCTTAGTTAGCTTCACAGATTTTTCATCCAAAGCAACCAAATCACATTTTAGTTTATTACAATGATTGCAAGGTGAGCTAACGGGGTCCTTAGAAGCATCTTGAGCCAATTTATTCTTGTGATCAATCATTTCTTGAAACCGCTTAGATCTGATTCTAATTCAATGATTAACTTAGGACAGTTTAAACAAGAAACAATAGGCTCTAGTAGCGCAGCTTGAAATTCAGCAATTTTATGATCTGCCCGTTTTAGGTTCATCTTGAGATTATTACAATTTTCACAAGTTTCAGGCAGATCTAGCAACATGGTATAAAGACCTCTAAACGAATTGTCCTTAACCTCACATGAGGTGCAAGCAGTAGCCTCAATAGTAGTGGATGCAGGAGGTGCTACCCTACTCATCTCTAATTCAGCAAGAAGGCTAATGTTCTCTACTTTAATCATGTCAAGTTCAGAGGATACACTATTATGCAAAGTCCTTTGTTTTTCCATGTCATCAAGCAAAGCACAGCAAGTGTCACAATCATCACGGGAGGGAGCAGATGTAAGTGAAGTAAGCTCCCGTGATAGTCTAGCTACTTCCTTCTCCAACACAGAACACTTAGCCCTAGACTTAGCATGAAATCTACCTAGCTTAAGAAAAGCATCATTAAGCTGGTCGTAAGTGGGACTAACCTCGTCGGTCGAGTCGACTCTCAGCTGTCGCTTCGATTCGCCCGAGGGCCATGAAGCACATGCTTGGGAGAAGTTGCCATCGTCCTTGGGATCATGATCGTCCTTCCCATCATCGTCCTCCACCCCTCCACCTCGGCTGGTGTCCGGTTCGTCGAGGCGGTGAGGACGCGATGGAATGACTTCTTTGCCTTCCCAAAGTTACGGAACTTCTTCTTGCCTTGATCAGTCTTTGAGGGCTTCGTGTTTGCGGTTCTTGTCGATGTAGTCGTTCTTGCTTGGTCCGCCATAGTCACCTTTGCCCTTCCCAAGCTTGGGACGGTTTGCTCGGATGTGGTTGGGGCCACCACACTCAAACAAATCACAGGACCTCCTCTTTTACCATCCTCTCACGTCGAACCCGGAACGAAGGATCCGAATTCTCTGTGTTCATACACTAGTCCGTGATTTCCAGGTGTACAGTCACAAAAATGTTATCACAAACATATCCAAATGTATATTAATAATCATAGAGTTTATTACAAGCTGGGCTGAGGCCAAATAAAATATTAAGCGGAAGCAAAATAATAATGGTAAGCCACACGATGCGCCACGAGCAATCGTCCGAGATCGCGACCTAATCGTCCTGCTCCTCACCTTCGGATAGCGAGTCTCTCACGAATAATAATATTCAGAAGAGTGAGCACTACAACTGTGCTCGCAAATTACACCCAATCTGAATTTAGAATGCATGCATAAGTTATTCAAAGGAAGGTTGTAGGGTTTATTTGCATAAATCACCTTTTGGTTTAAATAGTTATACTAAGTTTCAAGGCACATTTTCATTACATAACTAAAATCAGATTTAAAATTGATCATTTTATAGTGGATAACCTCCATATGAAACATGGTGATGGATACCCTCCTATCACAAGGCTACCCGCCAAATTTACCACAAGGATTAACCATCCTCAAATCATGTCCAAAGTTATTTTAAAACCAAAAACAAATCTAACTTAGAGTGGCTTTGCTCAGCATGTCCATAGCAGTGGACACGGCTATTCGAATAGATTTACACTCTGCAGAGGTTGTACAACTTTACCCACAAGAGATAATTTGCCCGTTATGTCGGCCAATACACACTTCCTTAGGTGTGTGACTAGGCAATTATCACAAGGCGTTTCCAATGCTTTACCTCAATACCAGTATGCCCGCTAAGGTTTCATTTCCATTAGGCTAACCACCTGCTGGAAACCCCCTCTTGCGCCAAGTGGGAATAAAGTCTAACCGACACCCACACAACAAAAATGGCATAAATAATACTGAGGTAATACAAATTATTAAGCACAGTTACGCCCATACTGAACATGTGGTAGTCTGATGGAGCTTTTGCAAGATGCGGCTCAAAGGCGGTCCTTAATCTACTTGGGCAACTTTCAATAAAAACCCTGGGTCTCAGTCCTAACCAGACAGGCCCGTGCATAAACTTGCACCCACCAACGGTCCATGTTTGCCCAAGTACAAACCATTTTCTTTTATTTTAGATTTTCAAAGACATTTGAAAAAGTCCACCATGACAAAGCAATGTCATAGGCTTATTATCAATTTATAAAATTTTGGCTAAATCCTCCCAAAGTTAAATATTTCATGGTCTAAGCATTTGCTAAGCATAAATTTATTTTTAAATTCATTTGACTAAGGTTACAAGGAATTGATAATACAACAATCAAATTTGGCTATACAAAGGAATTGGAATAATTAAATATTTAAAACAGGAATTTAAAATAATTAAATACAATTATGCATGCAATAATAATTTAAAACAGGAATTTAATAATTTTAAATATTGGGGGCAAAATGGTCAATGGTGTAACTTGCCTTGCTCAAATTCCTGGTATTCTACTTCTTCAATAGGGTCAAGCTCTCCGGAGTCGTCAAAATCTATCTGTGAAAATATTCCAAATTCAAGCGAATTCAAATGAACACAAATAAATTCAAATGAAAATTCAAATTAACTCCAAATTAAATAATTTTGGTTTAGTTAGCTAGATCTTGATTTTATACAAATTTAGAAATTTGAATCACCTAAATCGGAGTTTGTATGAAGAAATACGAGCTCTGGAAGTTTAAATCTAATTTTAATTCAAAAATCAAATTTGAAATTTCCCGAATTAAATTTCTAAAGGAAAATCTATTTATTGCGCCACCGGCGTCAAGTAATCTTGTTCACAGAGATCGACATGTGGGCCCAAACAGTCATGGGTGAGTCCACGGTGTTTTCAAGTCCACGGTGGACTCGGCTCACAAAGACACGATGTGAAGGAGCTACGGTGTCTTTGGCGCCACATTCTGTTGGCATCCACGTGGTACCACGCACGCGTAGGGGTGAGTGGCGATGTGGCGCCGATGTGGCTAACCACGTCGGCCGGAGGAGGAGGCGCGAGAACCGATGGCGCAGCGAACGAGCGGCGCGGCGAGCTCCGGTGAGTGCGCAAAGCGTTCGAGGAATACATCGAGTCGAGTCGCTACTGGCGGCGAGCGTGGCGGAAGTTGGTCGGCGACGGCGAGAGGCGGCGTGTGGTTCGATCGTTGGCGGCGAAGGAGCTCGGCGATGCTTCGAGTGCGGAGGTGCGCACGAGTTCGCGATCTTGAGGCGGCTTGCAGTGCGATCGGCGGCGGAGGTTCACCGGTGGCGGCGCTAGAGGCAATGAGCACAACTTCGGCCGGCGAGAGAAGAGTCAATGCGAACAGCCGGGAGCGAGGAGGTGTGGAGAGTTGGGGCAAAAGCTTGAGGGAGTAGAGGCGCACTGGTGCTCCCTTTTATAGGGCGAGGCGGGCCGGAGGTGGAGATCGTGGGCGAGTGGCAACGGCCGTTTATGAGGAGGTGAGCGGCGGTGTTACGGCGAAGTTTTAAGGTGAGTAAAGCGGGAATGAGCAGCGGTAGGAACGGCCGCTTTCATTGCGCGTGATGGCGAGAGAAATGGGGAGGAAACACGGGCTTGAAGAGCTCAATGAGGCTTTAATGGCGGCGGGAGTGGCGTTCGCGGGAGAAGAAGGAACGGGAAGACGACGCATGCGTGAGCCCCACCGACAAATGAGACGAGCGGAGAGAGCGCGGCGGATTAAGCGTTGGCCGTCCGATTTTGATCGGACGGTCCGCGTTATTCGCTGGGAGAGAGCGTGGGCGAGAAGCGCCTGATCTTTGGGCTTCGGCCCGATCTTTATGCAAAGAGATTTAAAATTCTTTTCAATTGATTTAATTCGAAATTCAAATAGGCTTTAGAAAATAGTAAATGAAGTCCAAAATTTTGAGAAAATTCACATAAATTCTATTAAGCATTACGGACTTAAATAAAATAATTCCAACTTTTAGTTGGTAATAGATTTTGCACATAAATTCTTTTAGCCTTAATATACTTTATTGAAAAGCTTTTAAAATTCCGAAAAATCCACAAAAATTAATAAAGTCTCATTTTTAAATGAAATTGAAATTTTGGGTCATACAAACCTACCCCCTTAAAGGGAATCTCGACCGAGATTGATTGGTCGACAAAAGGTAGGGGTACTCGGCTCTCAAAACTTCTTCTCGCTCCCGGTAGCTTCTTCTTACGAATGATTGCTCCATGAACCTTACAAGAACGAATGACTTTGCTTCGGTGGCGTTACGCCCACATCGAGAATCTTGATAGGTTGTTCCACATAGGTGAGATCTTCACGAAGATCGATGCTCTCAGCGGTGTTTCTTGTTGGTACTCGAGACATTTCTTTAATCGGGATACATGGAAGACATTGTGAGCAAATGACAGAGAGATCTTTGGTAGTTCCAAGCGATAAGCAACTTCACCTCTCTTTGACAAAATCTTATAAGGTCAGACAAATCAGGGTGCGAGTTTTCCTTTAGTCTAAAATCTCTTCACTCCTCGAGTGGAGTTACCTGAGATAGACAAAATCTCCCATCTCGAAGGATAGTTCTCTCCGACGATTATCGGCATAACTCTTTTGTCGGGTTTGAGCTACTTTGAGCGTTCTCTTATTGCTTTTACCTTACTTTCACTTCTTTTATCAATTCAGTCCAGAAGAATTGGTGTTCTCCTACTTGATCCCAAAGGAGAGGAGTTCTACACTTTCTACCATACAATGCTTCAAATGGCGACATCTGTAGGCTAGCTTGAAAGCTATTGTTGTAGGAAAATTCGCATAGGGCAAATTCTTATGCCGACTTCTTCCATAATCTATAGCACAAGCTCGAAGCATGTCTTCTAGGACTGATTTACACGTTCGGTCGGCCATCTGTTTGGGGATGATAAGTCATGTCTTTGAAGTTGAGTCCAGTTCCCAAAGCTTCATGTAGACTCGCCAAAATTTTGAAGTGAGCTGCGAACCTCACGTCGGACACAATTTTCTTGGGTATACCATGTAGACAGACGATCTGGCCATGTACAATTCGCTAACTTATTGCTTCGTAAGTGGTCTTGATTGGAATAAAATGAGCCACTTTTGTTAATCGGTCAATTATTACCCAAATGGAATCACAACTGATTGGGTCCTAGGTAGTCCGGTGATAAAATCCATACCAATCTCCTCCCATTTCCACTCGGGAATTGGTAATGGTTGTAACAATCCGCAGGTCTCGATGTTCGCCTAACACGACATACATCACAACGTGCAACAAATTCAATGATCTCTCGCTTCATACTAACCCACCAATATTTTTCCTTGGATCTGGTACATCTTGGTACTCCGGGATGAATAGAGTAAGGTGATTCATGAGCTTCTTTCGAATCGGTTATGCGGTTTCATGATGTTTAGGTACAGATGCGGTTGCCAAACCATACTGTGCCACCTGCTAAATCTTGAGAAAATCACGGGCTTTGCCTCTTCTCATGTTCTTCATGATTTCTTTGATGTCTTCGTCTTCTATTTGTTTTCTCCGATCGACTTTGTATGGTTGGTTGGACTTCCACCGTGTTTATACAACCTTGGACGACGATTTCAGTTCGATGCTTTAGTTCTTCATACAACTCGGTTGATTTTCTTGAACTAACACCGTGTTGCGAGATGCTTTCCTACTCGAGCATCTGCTACCACGTTGGCTTTACCCGTGATAATGAATTCCAAGGTCATAATCTTTTATCGGCTCAACCATCTTCTTTGCACGAGATTAAGATCATTGGGTGAAGATATATTTCAAACTCTTATGATCTCGTGAAAATTTCACAATGGTTACCAATGAGGTAATGCCGCAGATTTTCAAAGCATGCACAATTCTTGCTAACTCCAAATCATGAGTTGGATAATTTCCTTCATGTGGTCTTAAGCGACGAGATGCATAAGCCACAACTTTTCCTTCTGCATCATCACACATCCTAGCCCACAAGGATGCGTCACGTAAAACTTCAAAATCCTTACGTATATCCGTAAAACTAGCAGTGCAGAGACTAGTCTTTTCTTGATTCTTGAAAACTATGTTCACAAGCACTTGTCCATTCAAATTTCTTTTCCTTCTTCAAAAGTTGAGTCATGGGTTTGGCGATCTTGGAGAAACTTTCAATGAATCTGCGGTAGTACCCAGCTAATCAGAAAACTTCTCATACATGGATGACTTGGGTTGCTTCCAATCCATTCTGACTTCAACCTTTGAGGGTCTCTCGCAACTCCTCCTGCGACACAATGTGTCCAAGAAATGCCACTTGATGAGCCAAAATTCACTTTTCTTGAGTTTGGCATAAAGTTGGTGTTCTCGAAGTTTGCCCAAAATAATTCTGAGATGTTTTTCATGCTCTTCCATATCTCTTGAATAGATGAGAATATCATCTATGAATACCACCACAAACTTATCCAAAAATTCCATGAACACTTTGTTCATCATATTCATGAAATAAGCGGGGGCATTTGTTAGTCCAAATGACATCACCGTGAACTCGCATGATCCATATCCGGTGGTAAAGGTCGTCTTGGAATATCTTCCTGGCCGATTTTTAGCGATGGTAGCGACCTCAAATCAATCTTGAGAAAACACTGGCTCCTTTAAGTTGATCAAGCAGATCATCTATCCTAGGTAACGGTACTTGTTTTTGATTGTTACCTCGTTGAGTGATCTATAGTCCACACACATTCTCATACTATTGTCTTTCTTTTTGACAAATAGTCTTGGAGCTCCCAAGGCGATGAACTTGGTTGAATGTAACCTTTACTCAGTAGTTCTTGATCCGCTTCTTCAACTCTGCTAGATCATTTGCTTCAAGATTCAGTAGGGTCGCTTGAAATTGGAGCACCCACAGGACTAAGTCAATTAAGAACATTATGTCCCTGTCCGGTGGCATACTGTAAGTCCTCCGGAAAAACATCCGGATATTCTTGTACCACGGTATATCTTCGATTTCACTTCCTTTAAAGCTGGTCAAGATAGGACTTCTTTAGTAGAAGTCTTGGGTTGGAACTCTCTGAAATCCCTTGTTCATTGGTGAGGTTGATAGATCTACTAGCACAATCTATTCTCGCTTACGATTTTTGGCAAGCCACCCATTCCAAGAATTACATCCAATCCTTGCGAACGCAGGACTATTAAATTGGCCGAGAAAGTTACTCGGAGATTACAAAGGTAAGATTTGGACAGAATAAACTAGCCCTCATTTCGAGCCCGGGAATGGATTATCATGGGCTTAACTAAGGGGAGGTATATAACCCATATTTTCCACAAACTTATTTGACACAAAAGAATGCGAAGCTCGGAATCAAATAAAGCGATCTTTGTCTCGAGTTGACAAGGAACGTACCAAGAACAACATCCGGTCTTGCATGGGCTTCCTCTGCGGTGGCGTGATTCACACGCCCTTCATGAATCCGACCACCGGTCTTGAGGGACCGCCGAGACCAAACTCCGGAGTTGGCTTGACGGGTGACAATCACGCTTCTTGGGACACTTATTGGCATAATGACCCAACTCGTTGCGGTGAAAGCATGTGATTCCTGTGGAAATAATCGCTTCACAAACTCGCCCTCGGATGAACTACTACGAATCCGGAAGTATTTGGGCGCGAATCGAGCCGAACTCTTGGTGTAGTAGTGCAGAGTCTCCCACCGAGGTGGTGAGGCCGAGAGAAACGAGGCTTGGGCGGTCTCCCGAGTTAAACTTACGAGCCGCCATCCTCCGCTTGCGATTCTCCATTTCGATGTTTGCCTTCTGGCGTATGGCCTTATTTACCAAGCTGCAAAGTCGGTAAAATCTGAGAAATCAAGCGAGCAGAGAGTTCGCTGTTCAACCCTTCGAAACCGCTCTTGCTGTCTTCGTCTCTGGCTACATCCTCAGGGGCATAGCGAGCCAGTTGGTTAAACTTATGCAGATACTCGCCAACTGAACGGTTTCCTTGGCGGAGCGAGCGAAACTCCTTCTTTTTCAAGGTAATCATGCCAGATGGAATGTGAGATCGGCGGAAAGCCTGCATGAACTCATCCCAAGTGATTTCTTGGTTATTAGCATGGGACATGCTGAAATTATCCCACCATTCTGATGCGGGACCAATCAATTGATGAGAGGCAAACAAAACTCTCTCACGATCTGTGCACTGAGCAATATCCAGTTTCTTTCCAATGGCCCTGAGCCAATCATCTGCGTCCATGGGTTCGGTGCTACTAGAAAATGTTGGCGGACGCATCCTCATGAACTCTGACAAAGTTACTCTTGCGGGAGGTGGAGGAGCATGATAGGTTGCTGACGCTTGGGTATTCTGATTGCTGTGAAGGGACTGAGCTAGCAACTCAATCAGATGAGTCTGATTGGCCATCATTTGGCGCCGATCGAGGCTTGCTGGAGGAGGTGGTGGCTGTTGAACTGGATTTTCTTGATATTCGGCATTCTCATTTCCTTGCCCTCTAGCACCAACACTTCCGGTGCGGGTGGTCACCATCTGATGAACTTTTCACAGATTAGATAAGAGAGATAGGAATTATAAGAGTATAGATCTAAAATAGCCCAAATTCAACAAACACAAGACAAGAACATTTTAGAAAAATAATTTATTTTTATTTTATTAATTCATTATGGCTACTACAAAGGTTTGGTAGCTCATAATTACATAACTAAAGGAAAAATTTAAGGTCAAATCTATGGTGTTATTGGGGTATAATCGGCTCACTAGAACTAGCCTCGCCTTCCTTGTAAGAGACCGTTCTTTTCTCACTCTTCAACTTTTCTTCGTGCATCTTGTAACTTCACTTGCGTAAGAGACACTCATCTAATGTATTCCGTAGGCATAATCCATAGCTCGGCGATCCACGATGAGTGAGATCGGGGCGGTCTTCATCTCTAGTTGGCGGAAAGCACCGTCATGCCGGGTTGGAATGTGCATTGGGTAATAGTGGAACCCGTGCCGTTGAGGCGATGATCGTAGATGTAGCGAAGTCTGCGGGTTGCTTCCTAGTGCATCTGGATGCCTTGGCGAAGGTGTCTCGTCGCATTGGGGCATCGAAGACGTGGAAGTCCGTGTTCGGCGATAGATTGGAGTAAAGGATCACCTCTACTCTCCATCGTTCTGATTTCCCACTTTATACTTGTATCCTTGATCGTCGGTCTTTCTTCAAAGTCTAAGTCTTGCATCATCTTCCGAGAATGGCGCCCAATGACCAAAAAGACTCCATGGGAAATGGCGGTGGAACTTGACCATCTACAATTTTTGAGCAGGAGATGAGTTAGTAAATAATTTTTCAAGAGAAAAGTTGAGGAATGACTCGGAAGACCAAGGTATTTTTAATTTTCAAAATAAGTCCTTAAGGGTTTGATTTCCTTCTAGGTCACGACCTACGATCGATATGGCTCGATACCACTTTTGTCGAACCCGGAGCGAAGGATCCCGAATTCTCGTGTTCATACACTAGTCCAGATTTCCGGTGTACAATCACAAAAATGTTATCACAAACATATCCAAAGTGTATATTAATAATCATAGAGTTTATTACAAGCTGGGCCTGAGGCCAAATAAAATATTAAGCGGAAGCAAAATAATAATGGTAAGCCACACGATGCGCCACAGGCAATCGTCTGGAGATCGCGGCCTAATCGTCCTGCTCCTCACCTTCTGGATAGCAGTCCTCTCCTGAATAATAATATTCAGCAAGAGTGAGCACTACAACTGTGCTCGCAAATTACACCCAATCTGTAATTTAGAATGCATGCATAAGTTATTCAAAGGAAGGTTGTAGGGTTTATTTGCATAAATCGACCTTTTGGTTTAAATAGTTATACTAAGTTTCAAGGCACATTTTCATTACATAACTAAAATCAGTTTAAAATTGATCATTTTATAGTGGATAACCTCCATATGAAACATGGTGATGGATACCCTCCTATCACAAGGCTACCCGCCAAATTTACCACAAGGATTAACCATCCTCAAATCATGTCCAAAGTTATTTTAAAACCAAAAACAAATCTAACTTAGAGTGGCTTTGCTCAGCATGTCCATAGCCGTGGACACGGCTATTCAATAGATTTACACTCTGCAGAGGTTGTACAACTTTACCCACAAGAGATAATTTGCAGTTATGTCGGCCAATACACACTTCCTTAGGTGTGTGACTAGGCAATTATCACAAGGCGTTTCAATGCTTTACCTCAATACCAATATGCCCGCTAAGGTTTCATTTCCATTAGGCTAACCACTGCTGAAACCCCTCTTGCGCCAAGTGGGAATAAAGTCTAGCAAACACCCACACAACAAAAATGGCATAAATAATACTGAGGTAATACAAATTATTAAGCCCGGTTACGCCCATACTGAGAACATGTGGTAGTCGATGGAGCTTTTGCAAGATGCGGCTCAAAGGCCGGTCCTTAATCTACTTGGGCAACTTTCAATAAAACCACAGGTCTCGGTCCTAACAGACAGAGCCCGTGCATAAACTTGCACCCACCGGTCCATGTTTGCCCAAGTACAAACCATTTTCTTTTATTTTAGATTTTTAAAGACATTTGAAAAAGTCCACCATGACAAAGCAATGTCATAGGCTTATTATCAATTTATAAAATTTTGGCTAAATCCTCCCAAAGTTAAATATTTCATGGTCTAAGCATTTGCTAAGCATAAATTTATTTTTAAATTCATTTGACTAAGGTTACAAGGAATTGATAATACAACAATCAAATTTGGCTATACAAAGGAATTGGAATAATTAAATATTTAAAACAGGAATTTAAAATAATTAAATACAATTATGCATGCAATAATAATTTAAAGCAGAATTTAATAATTTTAAATATTGGGGGCAAAATGGTCAATGGTGTAACTTGCCTTGCTCAAATTCCTGGTATTCTACTTCTTCAATAGGGTCAAGCTCTCCGGAGTCGTCAAAATCTATACGCGAAAATATTCCAAATTCAAACAGAATTCAAATCAACACAAATAAATTCAAATGAAAATTCAAATTAACTCCAAATTAAATAATTTTGGTTTAGTTAGCTAGATCTTGATTTTATACAAATTTAGAAATTTGAATCACCTAAATCGGAGTTTGTATGAAGAAATACGAGCTCCTGGAAGTTTAAATCTAATTTTAATTCAAAATCGAATTTGAATTTCCAATTAAATTTCTAAAGGAAAATCTATTTATTCGCGGTGACGTCAAGAATACTGTTCACGAGAGACGACATGTGGGCTAAGCAGTCATGGACTGAGTCCACGGTGTTTTCCAAGTCCACGGTGGACTCGGCTCACAAAGACAAAGTGTGAAGGAGCGGTTGTCTTTGGCCTTGGCCGCTACCGGGCATCCACGTGGCTGCCACGCACGCGGTAGGGGTGAGGTGGCGCCGATGTGGCGCCGATGTGGCTAACCACGTCGGCGCCGGAGAGGGGAGGCGCCGGGCCGATGGCGCAGCGAGCGGCGCGGCGAAGCTCGCGGTGAGTGCGCAAACGTTCGAAATACACGAGTCGAGTCGCTACCGCGGCGCGAGCGTGGCGGAAGTTGGTCGGCGGCGAGCGGCGGTGTGGTTCGGCCGTTGGCGGCGAAGGAGCTCGGCGATGCCGAGGGCGCGGAGGCGCGCACTGAGTTCGCGATCGAGGCGGCCGGTGGTGCGATCGAGGCGGCGGAGGTTCACCGGTGGCGGCGCTAGAGGCAATGGAGCACTGGCTTCGGCCGCGAGAGAAGAGTCAATGCGGGCAGCGGGAGCGAGGAGGTGTGGAGAGTTGGGGCAAAAGCTTGAGGGAGTAGAGGCGCACTGGTGCTCCTTTTATAGGGCGGGGCGAGGCCGGAGGTGGAGATCGTGGGCGAGTGGCAACGGCCGTTTATGGAGGTGAGGCGGCGGTGTTCTGGCGAGTTTTAAGGTGAGTAAAGCGGGAATGAGCGCGGTAGGCGGCGCTTTCATTGCGCGTGATGGCGAAGAAATGGGGAGGAAACACGGGCTTGAAGAGCTCCAACGAGGCTTTAATGGCGGCGGGAGTGACGTCACGCGGAGAAGAAGGGAACAGGGAAGACGACAATGCCAGGCAATGGGCCCCACCGACAATGAGACGAGCGGAGAGAGAGCGCGGGCGGATTAGCGTTGACCGTCCGATTTTGATCGGACGGTCCGCATTATTCGCGCGAGGAGAGCGTGGTCGAGAAGCGCCTGATCTTTGGGCTTCGCCCAAGATCTTTATGTAATGATTTAAAATTCTTTTCAATTGATTTAATTCCAGAAATTCAAATAGGCTTTAGAAAATAGTAAATGAAGTCCAAAAATTTTGAGAAAATTCACATAAATTCTATTAAGCATTCTGGACTTAAATAAAATAATTCCAACTTTTAGTTGGTAATAGATTTTGCACATAAATTCTTTTAGCCTTAATATACTTTATTGAAAAGCTTTTAAAAATTCCAGAAAATCCACAAAAATTAATAAAGTCTCATTTTTAACTGAAATTGAAATTTTGGGCTGTTACAAACCTACCCCCCTTAAAGGGAATCTCGACCCCGAGATTCAGACTGGGTCAGCAAAAAGGTAGGGGTACTCGGCTCTCAAAACTTCTTCTCGCTCCCAGGTAGCTTCTTCTTCTGAATGATTGCTCCACTGAACCTTACAAGAACGAATGACTTTGCTTCTGGTGACGCGTTCTGCCACATCGAGAATCTTGATAGTCGTTCCACATAGGTGAGATCTTCACGAAGATCGATGCTCTCGAGCAGTGTTTCTTCGCTGGTACTGAGACATTTCTTTAATCGGGATACATGGAAGACATTGTGAGCAAATGATGAGATCTTTGGTAGTTCAAGCGATAAGCAACTTCACCTCTCTTTGACAAAATCTTATAAGGTCAGACAAATGCAGCGAAGTTTTCCTTTAGTCTCAAAATCTCTTCACTCCTCGAGTGGAGTTACCTGAGATAGACAAAATCTCCCATCTCGAAGGATAGTTCTCTCCACGATTATCGGCATAACTCTTTTGTCGGGTTTGAGCTACTTTAGACGTTCTCTTATTGCTTTTACCTTACTTTCACTTCTTTTATCAATTCGTCCGAAGAATTGGTGTTCTCCTACTTGATCCCAAAGGAGAGGAGTTCTACACTTTCTACCATACAATGCTTCAAATGGCGACATCTGAGGCTAGCTTGAAAGCTATTGTTGTAGGAAAATTCTGCATAGGGCAAATTCTTATGCCGACTTCTTCCATAATCTATAGCACAAGCTCAAGCATGTCTTCTAGGACCTGATTTACACGTTGATCGGCCATCTGTTTGGGGATGATAAGTCAGTCTTTGAAGTTGAGTCACGTTCCCAAAGTTTCATGTAGACTCGCCAAAATTTTGAAGTGAATCTGCGAACCTCATCGGACACAATTTTCTTGGGTATACCATGTAGATGCAGGCGATCCTCGCCATGTACAATTCTCGCTAACTTATTGCTTCGTAAGTGGTCTTGACGAATAAAATGAGCCACTTTTGTTAATCGGTCAATTATTACCCAAATGGAATCACAACTGATTGGGTCCTAGGTAGTCCGGTGATAAAATCCATACCAATCTCCTCCCATTTCCACTCGGGAATTGGTAATGGTTGTAACAATCCGCAGTCTCGATGTTACGCCTTAACACGGCGACATACATCACAACGTGCAACAAATTCAATGATCTCTCGCTTCATACTAACCCACCAATATTTTCCTTGAGATCTGGTACATCTTGGTACTCCGGGATGAATAGAGTAAGGTGATTCATGAGCTTCTTTCGTAATCGCTTATGCGGTTTCATGATGTTTAGGTACACGATGCGGTTGCCAAACCACACCGTGCCTGCTAAATCTTCGAAAAACTCGGGCTTTGCCTCTTCTCATGTTCTTCATGATTTCTTTGATGTCTTCGTCTTCTAGCCGTTTTTCTCTCGATCGACTTTGTATGGTTGGTTGGACTTCCACCGTGTTTATCGACCTTGACCGACGATTTCATTCGGATGCTTTAGTTCTTCATACAACTCGGTTGATTTTCTTGAACTAACACCGTGTTGCAAGATGCTTTCCTACTCGAGCATCCGCTACCACGTTAGCTTTACCCGGTGATAATGAATTCCAAGGTCATAATCTTTTATCGGCTCAACCATCTTCTTTGCACGAGATTAAGATCATTGGGTGAAGATATATTTCAAACTCTTATGATCTCGTGAAAATTTCACAAATGTTACCAATGAGGTAATGCCGCCAGATTTTCAAAGCATGCACAATTGCTGCTAACTCCAAATCATGAGTTGGATAATTTCCTTCATGTGGTCTTAACTGACGAGATGCATAAGCCACAACTTTTCCTTCTGCATCAAGACACATCCTAGTTTCAAGTGGATGCGTCCACGAAAACTTCAAAATCCTTACGTATATCCGGTAAAACTAGCATCGTGCGAGACTAGTCTTTTCTTCAGATTCTTGAAAACTATGTTCACAAGCACTTGTCCATTCAAATTTCTTTTCCTTCTTCAAAAGTTGAGTCATGGGTTTGGCGATCTTGGAGAAACTTTCAATGAAAAGCACTCGTCAAGAGATTCACCAGCAAGCATCTCAAATTTACTGTATTCACGCTTGAACTGGTCTTATCGAACCGTCTTAATCTGAGTGGTGCCCTCATGGTATGCATCGAGGGTCACCCAGATGTCATAAGCAGAAATCAAATGAGAAATACGATCAAACTCATACGCTTAAACCACGAATGATTATGTTCCTTGCCTTAGCATTTGCCTCAACATCGCCATGTTTCGGCATTGATGTTCTCATCGGCAGGAACAGCAAATCTAACCTTCACCTTTCTCCAGATGGCATACCCCTGAGCCTGGATGTAAGTTTCCATTCGGCTCTTCCAGAAGGGGTAATCCAGACCATCAAAAACTGGAGGCTTGGTGGAATACTTGTCCGTTGCCATGGCTCAACCGACCGGTTAAGATCTACAAAGAAGAGCTAACCGGCTCTGATACCAATTGAAGGACCGAAATGGCAACAGAGGGGGGGTGAATGGTGCCTTAAAATTAAGAGCTCCCCTTGTGATGTATTTAAACAAGATCTACAAAACCCTCTCAAGATGAGTAACACAAAATCAGAGAAGAATCGCAAACAAAGATTCAACAAACAAGCCAAAATCGGATTTCTTGAAGAGGGGGCAAGAAAGACCAAAACCCACGATAGACAAGATTCTCTGATTCTTAGTTCATGAAACTTTGAGGATGCATTAGCAATATTAAAACGACTCTAGATATCAAGTTTCAAGCTATTTCATAGGACGAATCGAAAGATGCATCAAAACCTAAATATTCAACAAGAACAGGAAAGGAATAAGAGAGGCATAAACGAGTAATCAAAACTTCAGAGTTTCATTGATAGAATCAAGAGATTACAGAGGAAACACAGAGGAAAGATTACAAAGATTTTCAGTTCATCCTCTCAACTCAACAAACTCTCAAAAAGCAAAACAAACCCTTTTGCTAGAGCTAACCCTAATTTTTCACTTTTCAAAATCTAACCCTAACCCCAGGGTTCTCCCCTATTTATAGCCTCTGCTAATGGGCCTCCAACCCATTAAGCCCGCTACACCCGAACGGAACCGCCTCCACTTTTGCCGCTTTGCGAAAAGACTCTTCGCCTTTGCGCACCTTCCGAAGCCTCCGTACACCTTGTTGTGCACGACTTAACCGCTTCAAGATTCACGCCGTCTTCGACACATCCCGACCGTTCTGACCTCAACGCCTCCTGCGCCTAGTCCGGTCCACGTGTCTCGCCACGACTCCATCTTGAAGCCCTGCAGTCAACACAGACAAAAACACATCACATAGCATTGCACAATAACATAGCATCAACATTTGTATAAGACTCAAACTCATACAAGATCAAAATCCACAAAATAATCCTCTCTGCACAGTTCTGGACACAATCGGAAGTTCCGCAATTACCACAGCGGAAGTTCCGATTTCCGGAACATCCGCACTTGTCAGGAATATCGGAAGTTCCGCGCTCAACACTGCGGTACTTCCGATATCCGGAACAACCGACTTCCCAGATATTTTAATTCCGATTTTCGTCTCAGAGGAATCTCAGTACCAGTATTATCGGACACTCCGCTACCCCATGTGCGGAAGTTCCGATTCTCTTCAGCCGAAACCAAAACCCAGGTAAATCGGAAGTTCCTTTTTCCAACACCGGTAGTTCCGATTAATCGGAACTTCCGCTCCATACACAGCGGTAGTTCCGATTTCCCTGATTCAGCTCAGAAACAGTCCAAACCGAAAATCTCAATTCTCAATCTAATCAACACACTTGTCAAATACTCATCACTCAGAGTGGAGGACCTCTCACATGGTCTCTCAGATTCGATATCTCCATATCTATGACTGGTGAAACCAGATCATCAATCAATACATGTGCTAGTCACATAGTCACTGGTGTTCCGACCAGTTACTTTCGACCAGGGGATACATTTAGAATGACATCATATAAGTTAAAGAGTTCCACCAACAAGTCACGTACTTATTGATCTATAACAAATGATTCTTTCAAGGAACATGATAACATATTATCAAAATCATGAACATAATGAAATATCATCATCTCCATGATTGCCTCTAGGGCATATTTCCAACACCAACACCGACTCCCCCGATCCGGCGCCACCCAACGCCGCCTCCCCCGTTCCGGCGCCACCCAACGCCGCCTCCCTCGTTCCGGCGCCACCCAACACCGCCTCCCTCGATCCGGCACCACCCAAAGCCGCCTCCCCCGATCCGGCGCCACCCTACGGTTCTTCTCTCCTTGCTTTGCTACATGTAGTGTACAATAATGTTCAAGAATTTCTTGTAAAACTCATTGGTGAATCCGTCTGGTCCTAGACTTTTGTTGTTCGGGGAGTGTCAAATTGCCTTTGCTATCTCTTCCCAAGTAAAGCAATCAGAGAGAGCATGCAGATTTTCATCTTGTTGGTAAAGATATGCAAGGTTAATTGTTGGAGACCAAGGACCTTCTATACCGAGGAGATCTCGAAAATAATCTGTTGTAATTTTCAATTTGGTGGCATTGTCGTAATGCTAAATTCCATTCTCCACAAGGACCTCTATGTTGTTCCTTCTGTGGTTGATAGATGAAGTCACATGGAAGAATTGTGTGTTCTTATCCCACAACTTGCAACATTTAACTTTCGCCCGACACTTCCACTTTAGGGTCCAGAACTAGATTAATTCTTGAAGATGTTTTCTGATATTTTTCTGAAAATAAATTCTACTGATGTGAGTGGTCTCCATTCCTCCATACTATCAAAGTACTCTAAAGTGATCTTAGTATTGTCAAGTTGAGTTGGCGGTGTGATTTTTGCCCGTAGTCGTCTCGACGATATTGGCTATGGAGACACTAGCCAAGTTTCTAGTCCTCGTGTCCACTTTGAATTACTAAATTTTCAAAGTCGGCATATGAAACGATAATTTTCCATGCTCTGACCATGCTCTGATTTGTGATACTTTAGCTCTGTTAGTCATTTACTTTTCTGTGGACTGAAATGCTATAGTTTTGATTCTGAAATTAATTGCACTATTAAGCAAATTCAATTCTCTGTTGGCTGATAGAATAACTTGTTATATAAGATATTAACTTTTGACATTTAGGAGGCCAAGATTTCATCTCGAGCAGCCCGATATCTGAGAGCAAATAAATAAATATTTAAATTTGAGCATTATGCTAATTTTGCATGTTTTCGAGTCCTGTATGTGTGTTTGTTTGTTTGCAATATTTCCTTCTCCTTTGCATTTTTTGTGCAATTTCATATATTTTATTTACTACGTATCATATATTTAGGTTCAATGGGGAACTTCTATTTGATTATGTAATCATTGCGTACATAACTTATATAGATGGCAGAGGCACCATCTTCACCGCCGTCAGCGACGTCGCCAAATGCGTCGGGATCTCCGATCAAGGTCAAGGTGGTACGCAGGCGAGAAGGTAGAGGAATCTCGTCACCATAATGGTCCCTGAGGCGTCTCATGGGAAGATGTCTCTCAGCCGTCTCGTTAAGGAGAAATCGAAATCAAAGAACATTAAGGCACCTCCCAAACCCATGAAATACTCCCTCGGAATTCTGTTGGTCTCCGGCGCAGAAATAATGAGCTCAGGACTAGCTTGTCAAGCGTTGCATAATTGGTACTTTCAAAAGACCCGAGAGGAGGGGGGCCATACTGGAATCATCGTCAGATACGGGAGGGAGCATTTTCTCCACGAGCCTGGCCACTTCGTCGTGGGCTTCGAAGACTTATTTGACCTATACAATCTAACTGCCCTCGACGCCTCACTTCTACGATGCTAGACACTGTAAGTGTGTACAATCAATTTCTACACTCATGTGATACCGATAAATATCATAACTCGTTGCTTATGTACAGATACATTATGAAATGTGCCCGTCGAATCAAAGAACCGGTGGGTTTCCTCGACCCACACGTAGTCTCTAAGCAAACAATCAACCAAGACGCATCCTACGTCGAGAATTACATAAAAATGGGATTGCTTGCTCTGGATGACAAGGACTACATAATGGTGCCCTACAACCAGAAGTAAGTGCTTCAATCTTTGCTATACAAATTACGTTTCAACATAGGTTTATGACTATAGTGACATACATGAGTAGGTTCCACTGGATTCTTTTGATTCTTGTGCCAAAGAGGAACATGGTATTGTACCTTGATTCTCTACTCAACAAAAATCGTGACTTCACCCTTCTTAAAGGAATACTCGACAGGTATGTTCTTTCCTCCACACATAACTCTATTGTAGTATTCCTTCGTTTGAACCGTCTGTGATAAGAGTTATCACAGATGGTTTTTCAACCGTCTGTGATAACCGCCTGTTATCACAGACATAAAATTTCAGACGGTTCAAAAATCATCTGTGATGACTGTTACAAACTGTCTGTGATGAGCTTTTCTGTAGTTGTGGCACTACTATGGCCTTACCAACATGCAAGACTAGTTTTCGATGACTTAATTAGCTAAGGCTGTCCCATACCTACATATGTGGTTGTACGCTTACGCTTAGGTCTGATGTACTGGTGTTCAGTCCTTAATTGACCCAGGCGAGGATCTCCCACTATCTACTTGTTATATACACCTCTCACACTTCTCGGAATATAATATAACCCGACCGTGTCACAAAACTAAGTTTTTTATTTTTATATGAAATAACAGAGGTAAACCCATCTAGACCATCATTTCAAAATCTCCCAAATTCATGTTCAACATTTCATCCATTTTCTAATTTTAGTAAATCTAGAGCTCGGCTAAGCATTTGTACGATATTCGCACTCGAAATACCCAAATTGACATCATCTATTGCCTAAACCATAACCTATTGGCTACAGTAGTAGGGATACCAATATTTCAAGGAGGATCATGCATTGAATAGGAATAGAACTACCGTTATCCCAAAACATAGCAATTTTAAGCAAACATACATGCATGCATAATAGATTTTGCAAAAGGAAGTATAATAATTAAAATAGTAGGATCAATATGGTCAAAGGAGGTACTCGCCTTGAATTTTTTAAGTAATCATTATTTTATTCCGAAATACAGTAATATACCTGCCTTTTTATTTTATAGAATTAATACTCTGTCGCTCCCCTGGTGGCCAACTTGGACTTAATCGCTCAACCCTTAGGCAACTTCTCCAAGTCGCCCAACTGTCGAGCGACGCGTGGCCTTGTCACTCAACAAAAGAGCGACTTGGAGCAGTCACCTAATGGTTGAGTGATAAGGCCATGTGTCACTCGATCGCTAGGTGATTTTAAATATAAAAATATCATGTTATTAATCTGATCAAAATAATTATGTGGGAATAAATGTAAATTTTTGTAGGTAATACATTTAGCAAATGTTGTTTGTAGGTTTTTTTGAAATAAAAGGGTGGCGACAAGGTTAGTTGGTCTGTTTGTGATTGTCGTATAATCCCAAGGGTATGAAATATGTTAGACTCGTAATAATATATTATGATCGTCGTTTGTTGTTGTAGTGTAGTAAATTTTTGTGGAATTTTGTGAGAATGATAGTGGTAGCAATGATTTGTAAGTACGAAGGTAAGTGACATTACGATGCATAGAGTTCCCGACCGAGAAGCGCTCTATTTATAGTGGGAGCGGACGCAGCTGTAGCAACTCTATAGTGGCTGCAGTGCAATCGGTTTGAAGCAAATTCGCATTCGCGAGGAGGAATCCTGTTGCAGCGTTGCGTCAAGTCACTACGCAAAGCTGCCTCATTGGGTCACATCCTGATTTGCAGAGAGTGGTCATATGAAGAATCTAGACCAACCATTATGAGTTAATAGAGTATTTTGGTGATTAATGAAAAATCTATATGTGAGACTAACACTTCTATTGATATACCTATTGTGTAGTCATATTTGGATGAAAAGGTGAAAATCATAGAGGTACGCGCTTAACATTATATTCTTATATCTTGTGTTCCTCAGATCCAAAATATAGGTTGAACTCCACTAAAAGTCCAACTTAAATATGTGCATATGTTTTTATTACACATTCGTGTATCCACACATTTAGGGGGAGTTTGCGCTATATTTTGTGATTTCATTAGTAATGATCCATATTTCGTTATCTACATATACTGAGTATCTCTACTTTGAAATATATCCTTTGAGTATATAAAACTTGTGTAGTTTGTATATACTCATATCGCTTTATATTCAATTATTTGAAATTATGTTGTGGGACTAATGTGTGTGCTAAGATGTGTTCAAGGCTTAGTCCCGGAGTTTGAATGATGATATGAAAAGGAAATGTAAAGATGATAAAAGATTGACACGGCTCAAGACAAAGGAGTCATGCATTGCATTTCAAAAAGCTTCTGGAAGAATTTCAGTGGAAATCGGTATGAACGCATTTGGTAAGCGGTACTACCGATGTGCGGTAGTACCGGGGTTCATTTGGTGGAACTACCACTCTGCAGTATGACCAGAGTTCTATGGCAGAACTACCACAAAGAGGTATGACCGCAATCCCTACGGTACGTGTTTTCTAGAGATGCATTTTTGGAGTTTATTTGCTCTCTTGGAAGTGTGGTAGTACCAGATGTCATTGAGCAGAACTACCGTAACTCAATTTAATCGATATTTGTGAAGCGGATACGTTATTTCCAGAGAGGATCGTTTTCAGACCTCAAGTGGAGGCGGTAGTACCGCCCTTGTATTCGGTATGACCGGAGAGCGGAGCTACCGCATGATCAACGGCGGTAGTACCGCGCCTGTCAGTAATAGCTTGTTCAGAAGCATTTATTGCAGGTATATCTTGGTAATTAATATTTATCATTGTGGGACTAATATTTTTCATGAGTTGGATGAATATGTTATGTTCTAGGGTGATGAAGACTTTGGATTGGAACATGAGTTGATCGTCATCAAGTCAAGGTTCAAGAAGAGGATGCATCATGTGTTGATGCATATCAAGATCTCGAAGAGGAGATGATCATGAGTTGATCATCAAGTAAAGAGAAGACCCATCATGCGTTGATGGAGGTCAAGTGAAGGATGCATCATGGGTTAATGCATATCAAGACAATGACCCAGACTTGAAGTGAAGATATGTCTCATCAAGCTTCAAGAAGACGCTCAAGGAAATGGTATGACTAGTTAGGGCTAAGGATGTGTTTCTACTCTTTTACCGGTCTTGGTGCTTGTTTGGAAGACCGGATTGCTAGTATAGGTTTATTGTTCTATTAATAGGGGTCTTGTAGAGTAGCTTGAGTATCATCATGTGTTGATAGCTCAATCTCGCTTTCTCTAGCTCTACATGATATGATGCTATTATTTGCGAATGTGTTTTGCAAATAGTTGAGGCTCATGCATTTAATCCTTGTAGCATGTGACTATACTTTGCAAATATATTTTGCAAATGGTTCAAGTCCATGTACCTACTCCTTGTGACATGATCTAAGTTGGCAAATGTGTTTTGAAAATTGTTAGGATTCATGCATTTTCTCTTGGCATGGTCTAAGGTTGCTTATTGCCATTTCTTTGGACTTAAACCATGGTAGTGGGTATTTTGAGTTGTGCTTTTGATTTGATCAAATTTGTTTGAGATCAATCAAATAGGTAGGTTGTGTATCCCTCTGAATAAGCTTTCCAAATAACCCAAGATCACTCAATTCCGACATCGGAGTCAAAAGTTATGACCTTTTCACCGAGTGTCGTCTCTGCTGAAATTAGACTGTGGTAGTACCGTCCGAGAAGAGAGGTACTACCGTAGAATGGTAGTACCACCCTTTGTACTGCGGTACTACTACATCAAAAAATTTAACTGCTAATTTTTTAGCATTCAATGCACCATTTCCGACCGTTGAGCAAAAATTGGTATTACCGGCCTTTGTACTATGGTACTACCGTATTTTTGCTGAGTTTGATGTTTTCTGCTCCCAACGGCTAGTTTTTGTTGTGGGGGCTATAAATACCCCTTGGCCAGTTGAGAGACATTCTTTGGCATCCTATTTCACTTACTTGAGCTAATGTGAGGTTCTCCTCATAATTGTGCATGTGTTGCACCTTGTGAGCAAGGAGAGAGATCTCTAGTTGCATGTGTTGCATCTAGAGGTGGATTTCGTATCCATTTAAGCGTGTGCATGTAATACCCTGGCCCGCTCGTAGCGTGGCCCATGTGGCCCGTGAGGAGTTGTGTGGTGGGATTAGTCCCACATTGCTTGTCTCAAGTGAGTTGTAGTAGTATATAATGTCTGTTGGATCCAAACGTAGCACCTCCCGGCTAACCCTTTTACACGAAGCGAGGACGAAAGTGTAAGTGAGGTGCTATGTGTGCGCGGGTCCACCCCACGGTAGGGTCGGGTATTGAGCCGATTTTGGGTCAGGGTGTTACAGATGTATCAGAGCATCAACCTTCGCTGCACGGGCGCGTGTGTAAGATCGAGGTGGCCGACTAGAGGGGGGGTGAATAGGTGGTTTTAAAAATTCTTTCGCGCTAAAACCAATATATAATGCGAAACTAATAACGAATTGGTTTTGCACAATTAAAACATAAATCAACTAGGCTCAACTAAGTGCACCAACAATATGACTATAAAATAATATGAGCAATCAAACAATGATATATAAGCTATTAAAGCAAGAATGTAAATTGCTCAAAGTAAAGCACAAGATAAAGCAAGATGACACAATGATGTTTTACCGTGGTGTTCGGAGACTTACCGGTCTCCCCTAATCCACATTGAGGTAAGCCCAACCACGTTGGACCGGCTCCACTAATTAAGCCAACACCTCTGAGGTAAGTCCAACCACTTGGACCGGTTCCAAACCTGTAATACTCCGGAAATGGTTCGGTACAAGAAAGAGGTCGGAGAGAGTAAAAGAAATGGTTTTCATCGGAAAATTCCAAACTTGGGGTTTACGTTATTACCGAGCAACCCGGGCGCGATTCGCGACCAGTGGCCCAAGTGGGGCCGGCCGGCCCATGTAGGGGCCGGCCAAAGGAGGGCACCACTTCCCCAAACCCTAAAGCCCCACCTCCTCCCCCTTGGAGCCGCCCCCACCTCCTCCCCCTTGGAGCCGCCCCCATCTTCTCCCCCACTCGGCACCTCCCCTCCTCCTAGGCGCCTCCTCCCCATTGGTGGCTGCCATTGGTGATCCTCGGAGTTGCACCCCGGTCTTCCACGTGTACATCTTCGGTTCTTCCCCGCCGGGCGTTTGCAATCCGCGCGGGTTCGCTGTTTTGGGGCCGGCCATTGAAGAAGAGGAGCAACCTTCGGGAAGTTGATCCTCGTCGTTCTTCGGGTCTACAAGGGTAACAAGAGCCCCCATCGCTGTTAGATTGCGTTTGAGTTGTCGATTCAATGATTTTAGTAGCATCGTTTAATTTCTGTTAGTAGATTGATTCGGTCCAGAATGTTGTGACTCTGTTTTGGGTGTCTTAGAGGCAGAATTGGAGGTCTTCGCCTTCTGGAGAATTGTTCCTGGTTTCGTTAGCTTTCTTTTGGCACCTGGATCACGATTTTTCACCCAGTAGATTAAAAGTTATGACTGTTTTAGTACGTACTGCTCTGTCTGTCAGAACTGCTGGGTATAGTCGGTTGCACCTAGGTTTTGATCTAGTTAGAGTCAGAATCAGGTCAGCCACCCAACTAGGTTTTTGAACATAATTTCACCATGTTTCCAGGATGATAAAAATCACTTTATTTGGATCAGTGGTTTAAAAGTTAGAGCATTTTCTTTAGGGCTGTTCTGAATTCTGGGCAGACTGCAGTTGTAGTTTTTCATTGGATGGTTAGACCTCTGTATTGGCCGAATTAGAGTTTACCATCAACTAGAGTTTTGTAGCCAGTTAAGTTAATAAAATTTGAGCACTAGTTTCAGGTCTTTTGGACTTACGGTTTTTTATTGGTGAATTTTCTAGTAAAACTGCCAGATTAGGGATAATTGAAATGGTTGGGTAAATTGATCAAATTGAACTTTTATTTGGTTAGTTTGGTTAGAGATTGAGGGAGGACACGTGTAGCATTTCCATACTCTCTTGTCCTCATTTCCATTATTTTATATTGTAGGCGGTGAAGCGGTGAGTGGAGGGGTATCTCAATTACCTCCCAACCCGTTGCAGCGCGGCATGCAAGTAATTTGTATTCAATGATTGATGTCATGTATGTTGTGTGAATGAATGCTTACATTTGTTCGTATTTGTAGATGAATGCCATGTGTTCTTTTCATTTATGAGTACTATTCAATATTGACATGGGATCATCATGACATGCATACATTATTTTGGTAAGACCCATCAATTCCAGTATGGGCACTTGAAATCCCATCAATTCTAAGATGGGTACGTGAGTCCACCATTCCAATGTGGGCCACGTTACGTGAGTCCACCATTCCAATGTGGGCCACGTTGGACAGTCGTATGAAACGTTCTTCATACGATTACTTTAAGTGAACACCGACGGTGATTCACTCGCTATCTGATATATCTTTGCAATATGTCCATTTCCTTCAATGCACCATTCCACTTCATCCATTCATAAATTCGTTTCCAGAGTTGTTCAAATTATGTTTGTGATATATTGATCATTGTATGTTTGATTGTTACATCTGATTGCTTTGTTGAGTCTTTGGCTCATTCTTGCTTTATTGTCTTATTTAGGTAAATGACAAGGAAGAATGATCTTGTGGAGGGTAGTTCATCACGTTGCACTCACTAT
Source organism: Hsuehochloa calcarea (assembly GCA_036346395.1). Classification (NCBI taxonomy): domain Eukaryota; kingdom Viridiplantae; phylum Streptophyta; class Magnoliopsida; order Poales; family Poaceae; genus Hsuehochloa; species Hsuehochloa calcarea. Next base: position 25,923,010 of record CM070610.1, on the reverse strand, counting down.
CATATATCAAACAATTTGAGGACTTTTATTGTCGTTAGTTATGATTTGTGTTGCATTGTAATAAGCCATCATGGCCTTGTTTACCATATCTTTCTGAATTGCTTACTTCCATTTCGTTGATTAAGACTTGAGAATGAATACTTGTTTCCATATATTCTTAATACTTGCTTCACCTTATCATGCGATTTGATGTTATTCATTTGTAGAGTAGTGATTGTAGGTGACATCTTGACTTCCTTATAGTCAGGGTGTTACAGTTGGTATCAGAGCGGGCTTCAGGTCCGTGATAATAATATTAAAATGACACACTGTGCACAATAGGAAGGGTTGGGTACACAATTGTTTTTCCGCAATTGCTTGGTTATGTCCCAATTATTTTGTTTATCAGTTCGTTGAGCTAAGTATTTGATTTTCGTTCTGTTGTGTTGTTCTTAGATGGCAAGAGGTAGAGGCCGTGGTCGTGGTCGTCCACCGACCCGTAGTGGTGGTCGTGGCCGCGGTCCGGCAGCTACATCGTCTTCGTCTGAAGGGTTGGTGGTCTTTGATCGAGGAGATTGCCTCACCGCGCCTCGGTTCTTGAGCCACCGCCGCAACCGCCGATCTCATTCAGAACCTAATAAGGAGAATCAACAACTCCGCCAACAATTGCAGCGGCCATTCTGCGCCGCCGCACTTTGGCGGAACACATTCTTCTTCTTTGTTCCACCCGAGGCTAGGATGAGCCTCCGTGAGTGGATGTCGCTTCGTCTGGACACTTTTGACGGAGCAGGTACACCGGTTCAGGCTGCGGACTGGTTGAGGTACATGGAGCGTTAGTTTGGAGCTTTAGAGCTGGCATCCGCGCAGAAGGCGCGATTTGTAACCTTCACCAAGGGCCAGGCCGACATCTGGTGGGAAGGGGTCCTGTCTTCCAGGACTCCAGAGCAGGTCTTGTTACTTGGGAGGTTTTTGTGGAGAGGTTCAGGACACAGTTTTATCCTGACTCCTTCATCGAGAAGATGGAGCAATCACTCCTAACCTATGTGCAAGGAAAAATGTTGGTATCTGAGTATGAGGCCGGATTTAACAATCTGGTGCGCTTTGTCCCAGCCGTGGCAAGTGATGATAAAGAGAAGGCTAAGAGGTTCCGGTGGGGCCTCAATCAGAGTATCGCCCGGTTACGGGAGCAACAGGTCTACGTGACTTTAGCTCGGTGGTTGAGCAGGCTAGAGGGATGGAGTTGGAAAGAGCTCCTTCGTCGCAAGGGCATGTTGCTAGTGGTTTTGTTGCTACTGGTGGATCTGGCAGTGGCCAGAAGCGGAGTTTCGGTGGAGGTGGTGGGTCTTTTCAGCGACCCGCTGCTAAGAGGTTTCACAAGAACCAACCCTCCCGTCCGGTTCAGCAGTGGCAGTCTTCTTCTTCGGCGCCACGTTCTTCATCTTTCGCCCCACAGTTGCGTCCTGTTCCAGGTCAGGGCATGAAGTGTTTTCGGTGTGGTGACGGGCATTGAGCTTCAGAATGTTCCTTCAAGGGAACATGTCAGCAGTGTGGTCGGGAGGGCCACAAGTCCTCAGTGTGCAAGCAAAATCCAGCTAGTATCATCAAATGGGAGACCGTCCCAGCAGCTTCTTCCTCCAGCTTCCACAGAGGTTGATTCAGACTGACAATAGCGGTTCTGCACCACGGTACCCTCCAAAGATGGGGTCCACTGCAGCTTTTACTCGGCGCCTCGCGGGTTCTATGGAATCCGCACCATCCGCCCCTCCGTCGTTTGTTCCTCCAATGTTGTTTCCGACTTTCCGACGCAGAGCGTTGGTGCGTCTTCTGCACCGGTGCATCAGGGGGTTTACGCCATGCCCACCCCTGAGACCTTGGGACGTCCTGATGTGGTGAAAGGTACTTTACTTGTTGATTCGCATGATGCCTTTGTACTGTTTGATTCGGGGGCTACTTACTCGTTCGTGTCTTTGGAGTTTATTAGAAAAGTGGGTTTGAGTTTTCAGCTTATTTCTGAGTCAGTGGTAGTCAGCTCCCCAGGAGGACTTATTTCTAGCTCTACCGTCTGTCCCGGTTGTTCTATACTGATAGATGATGAGGTTTTCACTGCGAATCTTATGGTTATTCAATTGGCACCATTCGATGTTATTCTGGGTATGGACTGGTTATTCCAATACCGTGCCAAGATTTGTTGTTTCTGGAAGACGGTGACCTTGCTAGCTCCTTCCGGTGAAGAACTGGTATTCCAGGGCAGCGCACCGTCTGATTCAGTATTTGTACTGGCTAATCTATTCCCTAGCCGTCGTGCATCGACCATCGGATTACTTTGCTCCCTCAATGAAAAGACTGATTCTTTGCAGCGTATTGAGGAGATTCGAGCCAGAAGGAGTTTTCCGATGTCTTTCCTATAGAACTTCCCGGAATGCCTCCGGTGAGAAAAGTGGAGTTCCGGATTGATCTTGTTCCGGGAACTCGGCCGTTGTCCAAGTCTCCTTACCGTTTGGCTCGGCCATTTCAGGAAGAATTGAAGAAACAATTGGACGACCTGCTGTCCAAAGGTATGATTCAACAGAGCGTTCGCTTTAGGGCGCTGTTCTTTTTATTAAGAAGAAAGATGGCGGTGGCGTATGTGCATAGATTATCGGGCGCTTAATCGGTATTCGTGAAGAACAAATATCCTTTGCCTCGCATTGATGATCTTTTCGACCAGTTGAAAGGAGCTAGAATATTTTCTAAGATTTATCTTCAGTCGGGTTATAATCAGATTCGAGTTCGTGAGCAGGATATTGAGAAAACGGCTTTCTCTACGGTATGGTCATTATGAGTATAAAGTTATGTCTTTTGGACTAACGAATGCTCCTGCAGATTTTCATGGAAGCCATGAGCGATGTCTTGCATCAATACCTTGATGATTTCGTTGTGGTATTCATAGATGATATCCTGATTTATTCCAAGACAAAGGAGGATCACACCCACCATTTGCGGTTGGTACTTGAAACTTTAAGAGAGAATCAATTCTATGCCAAGCTCAAGAAATGTGAGTTACGGATTTACGAAGTTGGATTTTTGGGTCACGTTATTAATCGAAGGGTATTTGATTGATCCTAGTAAGATTTCGACGGTGGTTGAGTGGAAGAGACCAACCAATGTTAAAGAAGTAAAGAGTTTTCGGGTTTAGCCGGCTATTACCGGCGGTTTGTGGAGGTTTTTCAACCATTGCTAAACCGATGTCGATTGACACGAGAAGGTGTTAGATTCGATGGTCCGATGCGTGTGGCGCAGCTTTTGCTCTTTGAAAGATAGATTAGTGATTGCTCCAATTCTTACTCTTCCCGAGCACAGGAAGAGATTCACTATCTATTCGAGATCGTCCATAGTTGGACTTGGTTGTGTACTCATGCGGGATGGTAAAGTGATTGCCTATGCATCGAGGCACCAAGAAGCATGAGCAAATTATCCCACCCATGATCTAGAGCTTGCTGCGATGATTCATGCTTTGAAGATCTGGCGTCATTATTTGTATGGCGAATCTTGTGATGTGTTCACCGACCACAAGAGCACGAAATACATCTTTACCCGAAGGACTTGAACTTGAGGCAGAGGAGATGGCTAGAGTTGATCAAGGACTATGATCTTACTATTCAAGACCATCCCTAAGGCTAATGTGGTAGCCGATGCCTTGAGTCGCAAGGCGACACCTCCTATCCTCGATTGTCTTATTGCGACTTTGGCGTATGGATATTTCTTTACGCTGCGGGTACCGCATGCATCGAGACTTCGATTGATTTTAGAGTCACCCTTCCGGATCGGTGCGAGTAGCACAACAAAGAAGATCGATGTTCCAACGAGTGAGGAAGCGCTATACCGAGGGCAAGCGAGGTCACCGGTGTGGACAAATTTGATTCTTTGCGATTTAAAGGGCGCCTTTGTGTGCCACAGGAGTCTCAGGTTAAATTGGAGATTTTGAAAGAGGCCCATCGTACCCCTTATACCGTACATCCTGGTGAGACCAAGATGTACAAAGATTTAAAGAAAAGTTTCGGTGGAAACAGATGAAAATTGATATCGCATGAGATGTGGCTTCATGTGGGGTGTGCCCGGTGGTCAAGGTGAGCACAAGCGACCAGCAGGTCATTGCAACCCTTGGAGGTACCGGTTTGGCCATGGGGCGATATATCTATGGATTTTGTGGTTGGTTTACCTCGCACGCAATGAGGAAAGGATGCCATTTGGGTAATTGTGGACCGGTTCGAGAAGTCGCACATTTCATTCCTATTCGTACAACCAATTGACAAGCGATTTGGCTCCTCTTTATGTCACGAGAATTGTGCGTTTGCGGAGTGCCAAAGACCATTGTTTCGACCGAGATGCCAAGTTCGTTTCCAAATTCAGGAAAGTTTGCGAGTGCATTGGGCACACAACTCCGTCTTAGCACGACCTTTCATCCCCAAGCAGATGGGCGATCGAGCGCACTATTCGAGACATTAGAAGACATGCCCGGTGTTGTGTTTTATCTGGAAAGGAATTGGGAAGAGCATTTAGCCTTGGCGAGTTTGCTTATAACAACAGTTTATCATTCCAGTATTCGAGCTGCACCATACGAGGTTCTTTATGGGCGTAAGTGCAGTTCCCCGTTGTGTTGGGATGAGGTTGGAGAGCGGGCAGTCTTGGGCCCCGACTGGGTTCAGCAGACGGTGGCTAGAGTGGCGAGTTAGGCGAAATTTGTTGGTCGCCCAAAGCCGAAGAAGAGCTCTGTTGATGTCGAAGACGAGATTTGGAATTCGAGGTGGGAAATGAAGTTCTGTTGAGAGTATCGCCATCTAAAGGCGTAGTGCGTTTCGGCACCAAAGGAAAGCTTAGTCCAAGGTATGTTGGACCCTTCCCAATCGTGGCACGAATTGGGAAGCTAGCTTACCGTTTGGACCTTCCCGATTCTATGAGTGGGGTTCTAGCGTGTTCCATGTTTCGATCTTTGAAAGTTTCGAGAGACCCAGATCTTGTCATTCCTGTGGAGCCTTTGATTGTCGAGCAAGACCTTACCTTGAGTCCCGCGGTGAAGATATTGGAAGAATCGAGCGGGTTACGAGGAATAAGACCTCAAGTATGTCAAAGTTCTTTGGTCGCATCGATCGAGAGAGGCCACTTGGGAGTTGGAGTCCCGCTTGAGAGAGCAATACCCGACTGCTTCGTTTAAGGTAAATTGTTTAAGTTGTAATTTCGGTATTTATTTCTTTCGTTGGATCGTTGATTAGATTCGAGGTCTAATCTCGTTAAGGGGGTAGACCGTAATACTCCTAAATGGTTCGGTACAAGAAAGAGGTCGGAGAGAGTAAAAGAAATGGTTTTCATCGGAAAATTCCAAACTTCGGGGTTTACGTTATTACCGAGGCAACTTTGGGCATGATTCATGACCAGTGGCCCAAGTGGGCGGCCGGCCCATGTAGGCCGACCAAAGGGGGCACCACTTCCCCCAAACCCTAAAGCCCCACCTCCTCCCCTTGAGCCGCCCCACCTCCTCCCCTTGGGCCGCCCCATCTTCTCCCCACTCGGCACCTCCTCCTCCTAGGCGCCTCCTCCCCATTGGTGGCTGCCATTGGTGATCCTCGAGTTGCACCCCGGTCTTCCACGTGTACATCTTGGTTCTTCCCGCGGCGTTGCAATCCGCGGGTTCGCTGTTTTGGGCGGCCATTGAAGAAGAGGAGCAACCTTCGAAGTTGATCCTCGTCGTTCTTCGGTCTACAAGGGTAACAAGAGCCCCATCGCTGTTAGATTGCGTTTGAGTTGTCGATTCAATGATTTTAGTAGCATCGTTTAATTTCTGTTAGTAGATTGATTCGGTCCAGAATGTTGTGACTCGGTTTTGGGTGTCTTAGAGGCAGAATTGGAGGTCTTCGCCTTCTGGAGAATTGTTCCTGGTTTCGTTAGCTTTCTTTTGGCACCTGGATCACGATTTTTCACCCAGTAGATTAAAAGTTATGACTGTTTTAGTACGTACTGCTCTGTCTGTCAGAACTGCTGGGTATAGTCGGTTGCACCTAGGTTTTGATCTAGTTAGAGTCAGAATCAGGTCGGCCACCCAACTAGGTTTTTGAAGATATTTTCACCATGTTTCCAGGATGATAAAAATAACTTTATTTGGATCAGTGGTTTAAAAGTTAGAGCATTTTCTTTAGGGCTGTTCTGAATTCTGGGCAGACTGCAGTTGTAGTTTTTCATTGGATGGTTAGACCTCTGTATTGGCCGAATTAGAGTTTACCATCAACTAGAGTTTTGTAGCCAGTTAAGTTAAGAAAATTTGAGCACTGGTTTCAGGTCTTTTGGACTTACGGTTTTTTATTGGTGAATTTTCTAGTAAAACTACCAGATTAGGGATAATTAAAATGGTTGGGTAAATTGATCAAATTGAACTTTTATTTGGTTAGTTTGGTTAGAGATTGAGGGAGGACACGTGTAGCATTTCCATACTCGCTTGTCCTCATTTCCATTATTTTATATTGTAGGCGGTGAAGCGGTGAGTGGAGGGGTATCTCAATTACCTCCCAACCCGTTGCAGCGCGGCATGCAAGTAATTTGTATTCAATGATTGATGTCATGTATGTTGTGTGAATGAATGCTTACATTTGTTCGTATTTGTAGATGAATGCCATGTGTTCTTTTCATTTATGAGTACTATTCAATATTGACATGGGATCATCATGACATGCATACATTATTTTGGTAAGACCCATCAATTCCAGTATGGGCACTTGAAATCCCATCAATTCCAAGATGGGTACGTGAGTCCACCATTCCAATGTGGGCCACGTTACGTGAGTCCACCATTCCAATGTGGGCCACGTTGGACAGTCGTATGAAACGTTCTTCATACGATTACTTTAAGTGAACACCGACGGGTGATTCACTCGCTATCTGCATATATCTTTTAATATGTCCATTTCCTTCAATGCACCATTCCACTTCATCCATTCATAAATTCGTTTCCAGTAGTTGTTCAAATTATGTTTGTGATATATTGATCATTGTATGTTTGATTGTTACATACAGTTGCTTGCTGAGTCTTTGGCTCATTCTTACTTTATTGTCTTATTTAGGTAAATGACAAGGAAGAATGATCTTGTGGAGGGTAGTTCATCACGTTGCACTCACTATCATATATCAAACAATTTGAGGACTTTTATTGTCGTTAGTTATGATTTGTGTTGCATTGTAATAAGCCATCATGGCCTTGTTTACCATATCTTTCTGAATTGCTTACTTCCATTTCGTTGATTAAGACTTGAGGATGAATACTTGTTTCCATATATTCTTAATACTTGCTTCACCTTATCATGCGATTTGATGTTATTCATTTGTAGAGTAGTGATTGTAGGTGACATCTTGACTTCCTTATAGTCAGGGTGTTACAAAACCGAATCAACACCTCGCTCCACTAGGGTTGCTCTTCCTCCACTCCGGAGATGGCGAGAACCAAACCACTCACAACACGCCAGGCCTTCTCACAAGATTCTTGAGAAGATCACCGGGCACGACGCCTCCACGTTGTCTAGGTGTCGGTAAACACCAAGAGAAACAAATATCAACTTTCACTTGAACTAATCAAGTGTCAAACGCTCACGTGGATACACAATCCACTACCTAAGGCAACACATGCACTTAGGATTTGCTCTCAAATCTCACCAAGTGCAACACATGCACAATAGAGGATGAGAGGCTTGCTCTTAGCTTAAGAAGCTCAAAAGGGATTCACAATAGCACCAGCAATCTTTCCCAACCGGCCAAGGAGGATATATATAGCCCACACATAAAAACTAGCCGTTGGGAGAAGATTCCCCCAAATCAGCGCAGGGCCGGTCTGACAGCCAACTAATGGCCGATCGTACCGCCCGTGCCTCCAACGGCTATAAATATAGCCATTGGGCCTTCTGCCGGTCGGACCGCCATGTAATGGCCGGTCTGACCGCCGTTAAATCAGTCAAACCGCCATAGCTGGCCGGTCCGACCGCCCGATGGAAATTTGGCTAAGTCCCACAAAGGGAGCTCTCTCGAATAAATGTTCCGCACGAACCCCGGAACTTTCTCACATCGGAAGTTCCATTTTCACAACGGCGGAACCTCCGGACAAAGAATCAGCACAGAGGAAAATCGGTCCGATCGCCCAACACATGGCGGTTCGACCGATTGGCCACCGGTCAGACCGGTCCACACAGGCGGTCAGACTGCCAGACCACAGAAGCAAAACATATTTGCTTCACTTCAAATGGCAAAACACATTCACCCATTTGAGTACAATTCTAACAAGGTTAAAAGATGATATTCTCAGCTAGTTGCAAAACACATTTGCCAATATTTTAGAATACTCATCACAAGGAATAAGGTACATGGATTTACACCATTTGCAAACTTAAGTCACATGCTACAAGGGTTATGCATGAGCCTCGACTATTTGCAAAACACATTCGCAAATAAATAGCATCATGCCTGGATGAGCTAGAGTAACCACAATGAGCTATCAACACATGACTAACTCAAACTACTAGTTAAGACCCCTCTTAATAGTACGGCAACCTATACTGGCAATCCGGTCTTCCAACCAAACACCAAGACCGGTAAAAGACTGGGAACACATCCTTAGCCCTAGCTAGTCATACCTTTGTCTTGCATCTTCTTCAAGCTTGATGACGCACATCATCACTTCAAGTCCGGGTCATTAACTTGATAGTCATCAACACATGATGATCCTTTGCTTGACCTCCATCAACACATGATGGGTCTTCTCTTGTCTTGATGATCAACTCAAGATCATCTCTTCTTGGTAAGCATCAACTCATGATGCATCCTTTACACCAAGATCTTGACTTGATGAGCAACTCATGATCATCCCAAGTTAAGCCAAATTGTCATCGGCTGGCACGACATAAGGGTTTTTCACCTTAAGCCAAATTGCGTGCCCTTGAGCCTCGATGTAGGCCTCCATTCGGGCCTTCCAATAAGCAAAATCAACTCCATCAAAAATATGTGGCCTGATTGAATATCTGTCAGTCGCCATGGCTCCAAAGACCGGTTAAGATCTATGAAAAGAGCTAACCGGCTCTGATACCACTTGTAGGACCGTAAAGGCGACTAGGGGGGTGAATCGGCGCTTTCTCAACTTTCTCGCCTAAATCAAATTCAACACGAACTTTACTCCTTTAGCTATGAAAGCTAGGAAGATCAGTAAGCGCACAGTGGAAGCCTTGTGCTGAATTCGATAACCCCGACAACCACACGACACAAAAGTGGAGACTTAATCTCAAAGGGCAGATCTGGGCACAGGCGGTCTGACCGGCTACCAAGGGCGGTCTGACCGACGGTCAACTATCGGTCGGACCGGCTACTAACTGGCTGTCGGACCTGTGGAAATCGGTTCGACCAGGCAGTACTAGCGGTCTGAAAACGAGGGCGGTCGGACCGCCGTTATAAAATCGGTCAGACCGGTTCAGTCCAGTACTGAAAAATCAAGACCAAATCCAAAACGAAATTTGATCCAACTTTTGATTCAACCAATGAAACTTGACCAAATTTCGAGCACACCTCCCTAATGATATTAGAGACCTATTTCTAGTGACGATCCTTCAGATCCACTTCGCAGAATCGATCTCTCAAGGATTTAACAAAGAAGTGCACAAACCCTAGAAATATGAAAAACTTTGATTCAAGACTTGCTTTTGGGGGTTGATGGTCTAGATGATTCTAGGAGTATTCCCACACATCAAAGCAAGATACAATGGGTCAAGAGACCAAGTTTAACCACTTGAATCAAGGAAGCACCAAATTCATCCAAATGAGAGAAGAACACAAAAGAGAGACAAATGAACTCTCAAGCAAGCATCACAAGATTGATTGATCTCACAAGATGCTTACAAAGCCACTCCCTCAAGGAGGACAAGAGCTCACCAAGGAGCAACCACAATCTCTCTCTCTCTTCCTCTCCAAACCCTAACCCTAGAAAAGGCTAAGGGAAAACCAAATGAAGCTTCAAAGGGTTTTACATCTCCCCCTTCTCTATTTATAGGAGAGGCCTAGGGTTTCCCTTTTGGGACCCACTCACACATGGGACCCACACACAACATCTGTTGAAGCAATCGCCTGCTTCACCGCGTGTAGGTTGATCAGCGGTTCTCATCACGTCGTCAAGCCTCTCTTGTCCGAATCCCATCGGAACCTCCCAGAGACTCGCGACCGACTTATCACCGATCCAACCAGCTGCACCGAACCACCCGTTCGATCCATCTTGCCCATCCTGCACCATGCTTGAGTTACACGACCTCACCCGGTATCCATGATCGTTCTGGACCTCAGCTCTCCAAGCGTAGTCCCGATCCACTCACCGTTGACGTCGTTGACCTGCAAGCCACCTGCACAGCAATAGACAAACAAACCGTTTCCGGGAACAAGTTCTTCACAACTTGACCCACGTTAGTTCCGTAATGCAATATACATCAATAAAGTATTGATAACCAAACATAAACCACAATCAAAACACATCAATGCAAACTTGGCTATCCTCCAAGTCATCGGCGGTCTGACCGCCCCACAAGGCCGGTCCGACCGATTTCAGGCCGGTCGGACCGCCCGAAAAGACTTAGCCAAAATTCTAGCTTGAAAATCCGAAACCTTCTGGAATTTTCAACTCAATAGAACTTTTGACTGGGAGCTCCAAAAATGATGCGACCACATCCAGGAGACTCCCCTCACATGCCTACACAACCTATTTTTGGCTTTGCCCCCAAAAACCACTTTTAGGTCATGCCGGTCCGACCGGCACCCACGGCCGGTCCGACCTCTCCACGGGCGGTCTGACCGCCCCACACAACCGGTCGACCACTTTGTGGTGTGACGACTGAAGCAAACCCAGCGCGAGATTTTGCAAACCAACAAAGCCATTGCCAATTGACTCATCATCCTGAGATCGTGCACATATCCTCACGATATCCACAATCTCCCCCTTGATGAACACATTGGCAATTTCCCAGAAAATGTGGTTTTTCAAATTGAAAAGTAAAACAAATCGCCGTTTTCGCATAAAGGCACAACTTGGTCCATAAGCAAGAAAAAGCCTAGGAACCGACCAAGCTGGCTTCAGAATAGTATAGGCAAGTGAGATAGGCAATGAAAGCACAAATGGATTCAAATTCCAGAAAGTAGCCAAAAATCTCACTTAGGTCCATATGAAAGACAAAATATTTTTTTTATGTGTTCTTTTATATGAAACCAGTATTTTCTTCCATCCTTCTCCCCCTTTGACAATGAATTCATCAAGATGCATGGGAAAAGATAAAGAAGATGAAATGACTTTATTTGAAATTTAATAAAAAGAGCCATGACCATTATCGAAGTAGACAGTACAAGAATTATACCAAGCCATATAAGGTGTAGAAGCTATATTCAATCATGGCAAAACATGTACTGCAAAGCTAAAACCAAAATAGCAGTAATCTGATATTAAAAGAATTAAAACCATGAAAGGTTGCTCAATGTCATAGATTCACTAAAAGCAACCAAAAATGAGTCAAGCCATGTCTATAAGGAAAAAAGAGACTCAAAACAAGAAGTGATGCATTTTGAGCATTAAGAGTATTCTTTTGAAGCAAAACTCAAGCACTTAGCATTTTGAGCATTTTCTAAAAAGGATTTTTCCACTGTTCCTGATCTCAAGCCTTGCCGCGACCATCTCAAGCGATAAGCTTAAAAGAGTGGTCTAGGTCATCCAAAACTCCCCCTGAGTTCATGCCTAGTGCAATGGCAAGCCGTCTCATGAGAAAGGATTGGTGAGATCAGTTTTTTCGCACTGAAAATCTCATTTTTCATTTGCTTGACTTAAGAAGATAAAAAGCTCATTTTCATCTCAAAATAAGTTCAAGACTCAATTCAACCTATAAGACATGGCAAGAATCATAAGAGGATCACTAGAGCAAAACTAGTCACAAGATCAAACAAGACATGATTTGATTCAAATTGCTCACAGATATAAAGCTAGCAAGGTGAAAGCTAAGCTAAAACACGAAGAGCCATAAAGGAAGTCTAGCAGACTATCACTTGATATGACAAGGTACAGAGTATGAAATCAAGCCATACTAAGATAATAATCAAAGCTCCACAGATTTTATTATGCAATGCAAGATATTTGAAATAAAAATGCATTATAATACAATGAATGCAAAAAGAGCAGATTCCCTCAAAACATCCATGCCTCAGTACTGGGATTTGAGATAAAAGATCTAGGTGTCCAAGATCTTTGAGATGGACGATGCTCGGGAATAGCAAAAAAGCGAGAGAAAAATGATTAGGCACAAAATCATAAGAATGCCCATGAGCACCACGGACCTCTCCAAACGATCTACCAAAAGACCGATACTCCCCTGTCTAGGTGCTACCCGTGGTCTATCCTCACGATATCCAAAACCAGACTGCTGCCTGGACCCACCAAAAGAGTCAACAAAATTCTCTACAAACCTAGGCCTATATGTGGTACGCTGAATAGGCTGCCTGGCTCTAGAGACTACAGCTGAAGACGAGACTCCTCTAATGGATCTCAAAGTGCTCATTCTCTCTTTCCTCTCAATCTTTGCTCTCCGGAAGCAAAACTCAACAGTGTGGCCCTCTTTCTTGCGAAGGTGCAATGGTACTTGACCTTTTGAGGGTCTGTCTTCGGTGATCTGAAGCACCTTTCTTGCTAGAAGAAGTTTGAGCAGAACCTGCAAATTTAAAAGCAACTTTTGAAGTCTCAGGAGGTTCTTGCTCAACCAGACCACCTTTCACAACTCTAGCAATCTTTGGTGGATGATTCTTCGAAAACTCTAGGGACTTAAAACCTAGGCCACTATTTTTCACACTCACCTTGGATTGGTCTAGAATCAAGTTGAGTTTCTTTTTCCCAGTAGAAAACTTCTCAAGAGTCATTTTGAGGTAATCATTCTCTTTTGCCAAAACTCCACAATTAGAGCACTTTTTAGAATTGATTGCCTCAACATGTTTGCTCTTAAGAAGGTCCACTTCCGCTCTTAGAGCCTCACAAGACACACAATAGGACTCTCTAATCCTATTCAACTACTCCTTAAATTTGACTCTGAAAGCCTCTTGTATCTTACCAATAACAGTTTCAACTTCAGCATGCAACATACAAGAGGAAGAATCAATAACTTTCTTGGAAGCAGTAAGAGACATGGATTTTTCAATTTTAGCTTTCTCTTCAAGAGTCTTGTTTAAAGCTTCAATCTCTATTGTAAGCTTAGGACAATTTTCACAAGATGCAGCTCTAGAGTAAACAACCATTTCGGTCATCTCTTGCATTTTAATCCTATTGTTCTTACAATGAGAGCAAGTGTGACTAGCATCAAATTTTTGTAATTCTTTTAAAGAGCTATCCAGTTTTAATTCTAGCAAAGCACAATTTGAGCAAGTTAACGGAATAGCGTCTAAAGCAGTCACATCAAGCGGAATGGCATTCATGCAAACAGAACTAGACTTGAGAGATTCTAGTTCAGAAAGAGCATTTTTCAATTGTTTTTCAACAGAGGAATGAGCATCATTTAAGCTTGACAATTCATTAAGCAAGCTAGAGCATGAATCACAGAAATCATCAGGATTAATGGATTTGAGCCTAACCACTTCTAGGTTCAAATTATCAATCATAGTGTAGGACCGGAAAGGCGACTAGGGGGGGGGTGAATAGGCGCTTTCAAAACTTTCTCGCCTAAATCAAAACCAACACGTACTTTACTCCTTTAGCTATGAGAGCTAAGAAGTTCAGTGAGCACACAACGGAAGCCTTGTGTTGAATTTGATAAGCCCTCAAGCACACGACACAAAAGGAGAAAAGAACTCAAAGTTCTTCATCGACACGGCGGTCGGACCGGCTACCACGGCGGTCGGACCGACGGTCAAGGAGCGATCGGACCGGCAACTAACCAATGGTCGGACGGTGGGATACGATTCGACCCGCCAACCCAATGTGTCTCGAATACACGGCGGTCGGACCGCCGTTGTAAGGTCGGACCGTAGAGTCCATCTCAAAAACTCCACCCAAATCCAAAACGAAATTTGATCCAACTTTTGATTCAACCAATAAAACTTGACCAAATTTCTAGCACACCTCCCTAATGATATTAGAGACCTATTTCTAGCGACGATCCGTCGATCCACTTCGCAGAATCGATCTCTCGAGATTTTAACAAAGAGGTGCTCAAACCCTAGAAATGAGAAAAACTTGATTCAAGACTTGCTTGTGGGGGTTTGATGATCTAGATGACTCTAGGAGTAATCCCACACATCAAAGCAAGGTAAAGTAGGCCAAGAGACCAAGCATGAACCTTTGAATCAAGGAAGCACCAAAACATCCAAAGAGAGAAGAACACAAAGGAGCAATTGATCTTTCAATTAAGCATCACAAGATTGTTCATCCACAATAGATGCTTACAAAGCCTCTCCACCAAGGAGGGCAAGAGCTCAACAAGGAGCACACTCCAAACCCTAGTTTTCCTCTCCTCTCCTCCAAACCCTAGAAAAAGGAAGAAGGGGGATAAATGAATGCTTGCTTGGGTTTTCCACCTCTCCCCTTCCTATTTATACTAGAGAGCTAGGGTTTCCCTTTGGGTCTCTTACACATGGGACCCACACACAATAACACTTGAAGCAATCGCACGCTTCACCACGTGTAGGTTGATCAGCGGTTCCCATCGACGCCAAGCCTCTCTTGTCCGAATCCCATCGGAAACTCCCAGAGACTCGCACCGATATCCGCACCGCCTGATCCAACCAGCTGTTTCGAACCACCCGTTCGATCCATCTTGTCCATTCTGCACCATGCTTGAGTCACACAACCTCACCCGTATCCCCGATCGTTACGACCTCGGCTCTCCAAGCGTAGTCCCGATCCACTCACCGCTGACGCCGCTGACACGCAAGCCACCGCACAAAGAATAGACAAACAAACCGTTTCCGGGAACAAGTTCTTCACAACTTGACCCACGTCAGTTCCGCAATGCGATATACATCAATAAAGCATTGAAATTCAGAGAATCACACACTCAAAAACAACTCAATGCAACACTTGGCTCACCTCCAGTGATCGCGGTCCGATCGCCTTACGTGGCGGTCCGACCGATTCATGCTTGGCCGGACCGCTCCCCACAACGGCGGCCGGACCGGTCCAAAGGACTTAGCCAAAATTCAAGCGAAATTCAAACCTTCGGAAATTTCAATCGAATAGAACTTTTGACTGAGCTCTCAAAATGATGGGACCACATCCAGAGACTCCCTCACTTGCCTACACAACCTATTTTTGGCCCACTCAAAAACCCAAATCTCAAATCACGGTCGGACCGCCACCATGCCCGGCTGATCGCTCCACGGCGGTCGATCGCCGCGGACTACCGGCCGACCGCCCAAGGGCTTTGACAACCTTGGAGAAACCCGAAAACGCGAGATTTTGCAAACCAATAACGCCATTGCCAATTGACTCATCATCCTGAGATCGTGCACATATCCTCACGATATCCACAATCTCCCCTTGATGAACACATTGGCAAGTTTCAAGAAATGTGGTTTTCAAAATGAAAAGTAAAAATCGCCGCTTTAGGATAAAGGCACAACTTGATCCATAAGCAACAAAAGCCTAGGAACCACCAAGTCGGCTTGAATAGTGTAAGCAAGTGAGATAAGGCATTGAAAGCACAAAAGAATTCAAATTCCGAAAGTAGCCAAAAATCTCACTTAGGTCCAAATGAAAGGCACATTGTTCTATTTGACCTTTGATCATTGTGAGTATTCTTCAATTTCAAATCAAATCAGAAAAGGCAATAAACCCGTAAGCTCAACTCACCATGATCACAAATTTTCAAAAGGTTCACAAAAGTTTTGTTTTTTTTTGTGTGTTCTTTATATATGAAACCAATCTTTATGTATGAAACCAAAAGCTCCAACAAATTTTCTTCACAATCTTTCTCCCCTTTGACAATGAATTCATCAAGATGCATGAAAAGAAGGAGCATGAAGGAATGACTTTATTTTGAGCTTTAGTAAAAGGAGCAATGACCATTATACATGTAGACAAGACAAGTATTATACCAAGCCATATAAGGAGAAGACGCTATATTCAATCATGGCAAAACGTGTAATTGCAGCTAAAACCAAGATAGCGAAATCGAGATTAACAGAATTGCAATCATGACAAGTTGCTCAAAATCATAGATTCACTCAAAGCAACCAACAATGAGTCAAGCCATGTCTATAAGTAAAAGAGACTCAAAACAAGAGTTGAGGCATTTTGAGCATTAAGAAAATTCTTTTGAAGCAAAGCTCAAGCACATAGCCCTTTTGAGCAAAATCTCTTTTCTTTCTCCTCTCCTTTTCTTGTGCTAGATCTCAAGCCTTGCCACGACCATCTCAAGCGATAAGCTTAAAAGAATGATCTAGGTCATCCAAAACTCCCCGAGTTCATGCCTAGTGCAATGGCAAGCCGTCTCATGAAGGAGGATTGGTGAGATCGCTTTTTCGCACGTAAAAATTTTCTTTTCTTTTGCTTGACTTAAGAAGGTAAAAGCTCATTTTCCATCTCAAAATAAGTTCAAGACTCAATTCAACTTGTAAGACATGGCGAGAATCATAAGCGGATCACTAGAGCAAAACTAGTCACAAGATCCAACAAGACATGATTTGATTCAGATTTCTCAAGAATATAAAGCTAGCAAGGCAAAAGTGAGCCAAACACGAAGAGCCATAAAAGAGGTCTAGCGAGCTATCACTCGATATGACAAGGTATAAAATATGAAAACAAGTCATACAGGATAATAATCAAAGCTCCATTAGTTTTAATATACAATGCAAGACAAATGAAATGAAACATGCATTATGATACAATGAATGCAAGCGAGCCACTTCCCCTCAAAACAGCCCAATAGGACTAATAACCCTAACTCTCCTCGCAGCAAAGAAACGCGAAGAGTCAAGAGCCTTAGTGAAAATATCCGCAAGTCGTTGCTCGACTCTACAAAGTGAAGCACAACATCACCTTTCTCAACATGGTCTCTCGAAAAATGAAATCGAATGTCAATGTGTTTAGTCCTGGAATGTTGCACTTTGGGTTTGGCAATATTAATTGCGTAGTGTTGTCACGAAAAGAGGAACACTTCCCAAAGACAACCCATAGTCCCGCAGCGTGGATAAAATCCAAAGAACTCGAGAGCGACCATCGGCGGCTACATACTCGACCTCACCAGATCAGGCAATGTAAGACATTTTCTAGAAGACCAAGAAACAAGAGATGTGCCCAAGAAATGACAAGTGCCGAAGTACTCTTCCTATCAACTCTACACCGCGAAATCAAGATCGAAAATGCTCGAATTGAAAGAACCAAGAAGAAGAATACGAGTCCAAAATCAAGCGTATCTTGAAGATACCAAAATCGGCGCATGACTTGACGATGAGAAGCACGAGGAAGCTCGAAATCGAGCGCATGCACATACGGCGAATGTATGTCCTACCGACCTCGTATTTGTAGATAGAGGAGGAGCCAATCATCTGCGGTACTCCTTCCGGTCCACGGACTCTCCATCCTCATCGTGGTCCAAAGACGGTGGTTGTTGCAATGGGAGTAGACATTGGCCTATCGCTTCCCATATTGAAGCGCCAAGAAGGTCCTTTGTATACTTACTCGTGGACGAAGGTGCCTTCTTTCGCTTGCTTGATTTGAAGACCAAGGAAGAATGTCGCTCTCCCATCATGCTCATCTCGAATTCACTTGCTCATAGAATCAAAATCTAGACACCAAAGCATGAGAGGAACCACCAAAATAATATCATCCACATATATTTGAACCAACAAGAAATCACCGCCATGCACGAGAGTGAACAAGGTTTTATCAACCATTCCCATTTTGAAATCATTTTCAAGCAAGAAACTCTTAAGCTGTCATACCAAGCTCTAGGAGCTTGTTTCAATCCATACAGGCTTTAGAGAGTTTAAAACATGGTTTGGGAATTTTGATTTTCAAACCCAGGAGGTTGCTTGACAAAGACCTCTTCTTCTATGAAGCCATTCAAGAAGGCACTTTTAACATCCATTTGAAAAAGCTTGAAACCCTTGGATGTTGCAAATGCTAAAAGAATGCGAATGGCTTCCAATCTAGCTCTTTGGAGCAAAGGTCTCCTCAAAGTCTAAGCCCTCTACAGGAATAACCTTGAGCAACAAGTCTAGCTTTATTGCGAACAACCAATCCATCCTCACTTTGCTTATTTTTAAACACCCATTTTGTTCCAATAACATGAGAATCGGAAGGTCGCTCAACTAAAAACCGGACTTTGTTTCTTTCAAAATTTTCAAGCTCTTCATGCATGGCATTGACCCAAGAGGCATCGATAAAGCATGGGTGATATCTCGGGGTTCAAAAGAAGCAACAAAAGCGAGAATGTGCATGGGAATCGGGAGATATAAACACAGAGCGAGTGACTCGCTCTTGAAGATCCCCAATCATCCGCTCGGTGGATGTTGTCATTTGATGCGAAGTGGTGCTCTGATGCGACGTGGCCTCTACCTCATGAGTTGTGGAGGTAGGAACAGAGCCACTCGGATCGTCGGTGGGGATAGGAGGCGGTTGCTCGGTGACATCAAAGTAGTAGTAGTGCTCTCCACCCCTCTCGAGGTAGCAGGGAGGATGGTTTGGGTCTTCATCCTCGAATCATCATCGACGAAGATGCTTTCTTGAGTTTCGAAACACATGTACACAAGCATCGGGTCTAGTACTGTGACTAGCCTCATCAAAAGTGACTTCAAGTCTCAACAATTTTGTTAGTATCAACATTAAAAACACGATAGCCACGAGAATGAGCGGGATATCCAAGAAATATGCCATCAAAACATCTAGACTCAAATTTATCAAGATTGCCATGTTTAAGAATGAAGCACTTGCAACCAAAAATCTTGAAATGAGAGACCTTTGGAGAATGACCAAATCTAAGCTCAAAAGAAGTCTTCCCAACCACAGATCTCAAGAAAACCCTATTGGAGATATAACAAGCGAGAGATCGCCTCATTAAAATCTCCTAGGAGTAGAATGCTCATCTAGCATGGTCCGAGCCATCTCTACAAGGGTTCTGTTCTTCCTTTCTACAACACCATTCTCACGAGGAACTCTAGGAGAAGAAAACTGATGCTCAATTCCCTATCGGTAGAAAGGTAGAAAAGAAGAGTTCTTGAACTCTGTCCCATTATCACTCCTAATGGCTCTCAAGGCTCCAGTATATCAACAAAGAATTCTAAGGACCAAATCTTTAAAGAATCCAAATGCTTCGTCCTTAGAAGTAAGAAAATAAACCCATGAATACCGGAGTAATCATCCACAACCACCAAGACATACCATTTCCCACCAATGATGAACTCTAGAAGGACCAATCAGATCTAAGTGAAGAAGTCATCCCGTCCATCACCATTACCAAAGTAAGAGGTGGGTGGGAAGCGGACACCATCTTACCATGTCTCTGTGGTGAGCACACAAGATCTCTGACACCTTTCACCTAGGCAAACCTCTAATCAAGTCCTTGCAACTCGACTCTAGACAAATGATCAAAACCTATATGCCCAAGTCTACGATGCCACAAAACAAGGTCATGAGAATCGAGAGGCTACAAGACACCTAGGACTAGAAGCGGAAGAAATGCTGAAATTTGCACGTAAAATCTTCTCAAACTGGAGATCTCAAAAACAAGCTCACCCGAGGAATCTAGAACTCTGACTCACCTCTCTTAAACCTCACTTCTAGACCCTCATCAAGCAAATGAGAAACAGATAGAAGATTATACCTCGACTTACTCACCAAAGCGACGTCTTTTAGCATGAACTTGTCGTTGACGCGCATGCTTGCCCTTTGCAATCCGGTCCCGGTAGAAGCATCCCCAAATGTAATCAATTCATTGCGGATGCACGTGTGAGGAGGAGAACCATCTAGAATCTCCGGTCATATGTCGAGAACACCCGAGTCAACAAGCCACTTGTCCTCCTTCCTCGCACGACGGACCTAAAAGGCACAATCAGAAAACATCCGTGCCTCAGTACTGGGGTTAGTGATAAATGAACGAGGAATCCATTACTGAGAAGCACGATGTCTGGGAACAGCAGTAGAAATAGCTGAAACATGATCAGGAATAAAATCATAAGAATGCACATGAGAACCACCTAGACCTCTCCGAAACGATCTACCAAAAGATCGATACTCCCCCTGTCTAGGTGCTACCCGGTGTCTCTCCTCACGATGTCCTAATCCAACATGCTGCCTAGACCCACCAAAAGAGT
Source organism: Hsuehochloa calcarea (assembly GCA_036346395.1). Lineage (NCBI taxonomy): Eukaryota > Viridiplantae > Streptophyta > Magnoliopsida > Poales > Poaceae > Hsuehochloa > Hsuehochloa calcarea. Next base: position 25,902,712 of record CM070610.1, on the reverse strand, counting down.
CTACAAAGTTCTCTACAAATCTAGGCCTATGTGTGGTGCGATAAACAGGCTGCCTAGCTCTAGAGACTACATCTGGAGAAGGGACTCCTCTAATGGATCTTAGGACGCTCATCCTCTCTTTTCTCTCAAGTTTTGCTCTCCCAAGGTAACTCAACAAGATGGCCTTCTTTCTTGCGAGAAGGTGCAATGGTCTCGACCTTTTGAGGGTCTGCATGCAATGAGTGAAAGCACCTTTCTTGCCGAAAGAGTTTGAGCAAAACCACCTGATTTGAAAACAACCCGGATGGCTTAGGAGGTTCTAGCTCAAACAAACCATTCTTCACAACTCTAGCAATCTTAGGTGGGTTTTTCTTGGAATGCTCTAGGGGGTTGAAACCTAGACCACTATTTTTCACGCTCACCTTGGATTGATCAAGAATCATGTTGAGTTTCTTTTCCCACTTGAAAATTTCTCAAGAGTCACCTTGAGGTAATCATTCTCTTTCACTAACTCCTCACATCTAGCACACTTGCTAGACTTGATTACCTCATTGTGCTTACTCTTAAGAAGGGCCACTTCCACTTTGAAGGCCTCACAAGACACACAATAGGATTCTGAATCCTACTCAATCGCTCCTTAAACTTGACTCTAAACGCCTCTTGTATCCGACTAACCATGGTTTCAACTTCAAATTCAAAACACAAGAGTTAGAATCAATAACCTTTTAGAAGCGATAAAAGACATGGATCTTTCAATTTTAGCCTTTTCTTCCGTGGTCTTGTTTAAGGCTTCAATCTCAATTGTAAGCTTGGGACAATTTTCACAAGATGCAACTCTAGAGTAAATCAATGTTTCACATCTCTTGCATCTTAATCCTATTATCCTTACAATGAGAGCATGTGTGACTAGCATCAAACTTTTGCAATTCTTTTAAGGAACTATCCAATTTTAATTCTAGCAAGGCACAATTAGAGCAAGTTAAAGGGATAGCTTCCATGGCGGTCACATCAAGAGGAATGACATCTAAACAAGCAGATCTAGACTTGAAGGATTCTAGTTCATCGAGAGCATCTTTTAGTTGATTTGTGACGAGAGGAATGAGCAGATTTCAAGCTTGTCAAATCTTTAAGCAAGCTAGTGCAGAATCACAAATATCGCGAGGATTGATAGATTTAAGCCTAACAACTTCAAGATTCAAATTATCAATCATAATGTCACGCTTCCTAATCATTTTTACTTGCTTATGCAATTTCATTCAGAAGCACCAAAGCCCTTTTCATCTCAAAGAATAGAAGGGCATACCTCATCGGGATCACTAAAAGGATCCTCATCTTTGGAGGAATCATTGTCGTGGCGTTCTTGGCCATGAAACACATGCCGTGAAGTCATGCGCCTTCTTCTTGCCACGAGAATCACTCGCGTAGTCCTCCGCTTCCAATCCACATCGCTCATATTAACATTCTCAAGAGCGGCAAGGACCCACCGACAAACTTCCGATAGTTTGTCTTCTTGGGTTTTGCATCCTCTCTGGGGATGTCTTCTTGTCTCCTTCTCCTCCTTGCCCTTTAGCCTGGGCACTTGGAGCGAATGTGGTTTGGCTCACCACATTCAAGCACGTGATAGGTCCACTCCTCCTCCTATTTCTCACCTTGTTGTACGCTCTTGTGAATTTGGTGGAAAGGAGGGCTAAGTCATCCTCGCAATTTCTCAAGTTGCTCATCACTCAAAGAATGTAAAGCGATAATGAAAAGCCGATGAGCTACAATCAAGAGAATCGGAAGAGCAACCCTTGGATTTGTCGACCACCAAAGCCATCGACTGTGTCTTGGGAGACGCGAGATAAAGTCAATCTCATGCGTCTTCAACCTCGAGTAGAGCTTATCCATGGTAAGCTCACTCATGACATGTTGTCATTGATGGAAGTGATCTTCATACCCTGCACCTTCACATCAAGAGCACCCGAAGTCGCGTGCATTTTCGCACTTCGTAAAATATCAAGTCAACAGTGCGGAGATCATGAAGAATTTTAGAGAATCTTCCCACACTCATCCAAAGACTCACGGTGCCTTTGTTCGATCTTCGAGTAAACCTTTTGAGCTGGTTCGTCTCACTTCCTTGATCGCGATGGACCCTTCGTGATAATCACAAAGTGTCCGCCAGATCTCGTGAGCAGACCGCAAGTGAGCAACACGCTCAAACTCAGATCGACTAAGGCCTTGGATCAAATAATTCCGAGCCTTGCTGTTGGCCTCCACATCTGGAGTGATCGTATCGTCATCGGCTGGCACGACATAAGGGTTTTTCACCTTTAGCCAAATAGCGTGCCCTTGAGCCTCGATATACGCTTGCATACGAGCCTTCCAAATGCAAAGTCAACTCCCTCAAAAATGTGTGGCTTGGTTGAGTACTTGTCGATCGCCATGGCTCCAAAGACCGTTAAGATCTATAGAAAAGAGCTAACCGGCTCTGATACCACTTGTAGGACCGGAAAGGCGACTAGGGGGTGAATAGGCGCTTTCAAAACTTTCTCGCCTAAATCAAAACCAACACGTACTTTACTCCTTTAGCTATGAGAGCTAAGAAGTTCAGTGAGCACACAACTAAGCCTTGTGTTGAATTTGATAAGCCCCTCAAGCACACGACACAAAAGGAGAAAAGAACTCAAAGTTCTTCATCGACACGGGCGGTCGGCCGGCTACCACGGGCGGACCGGCCGACAAAGGAGCGGCCGACAAACTAACCAGCGATCGGACGGTGGATACGGTTCGACCCGCCAACCCACGGTGATCGAATACATCGGCGGTCGGACCGCCGTTGTAAGGCAGTCGGACCGGTAGAGTCCAAGATCTTGAAAAACTCCACCCAAATCCAAAACGAAATTTGATCCAACTTTTGATTCAACCAATAAAACTTGACCAAATTTCTAGCACACCTCCTAATGATATTAGAGACCTATTTCTAGCGACGATCCGTCGATCCACTTCAGAATCGATCTCTCGAGATTTTAACAAAGAGGTGCTCAAACCCTAGAAATGAGAAAAACTTGATTCAAGACTTGCTTGTGGGGGTTTGATGATCTAGATGACTCTAGGAGTAATCCCACACATCAAAGCAAGGTAAAGTAGGCCAAGAGACCAAGCATGAACCTTTGAATCAAGGAAGCACCAAAACATCCAAAGAGAGAAGAACACAAAGGGAGCAATTGATCTTTCAATTAAGCATCACAAGATTGTTCATCCACAATAGATGCTTACAAAGCCTCTCCACCAAGGAGGGCAAGAGCTCAACAAGGAGCACACTCCAAACCCTAGTTTTCCTCTCCTCTCCTCCAAACCCTAGAAAAAGGAAGAAGGGGGATAAATGAATGCTTGCTTGGGTTTTCCACCTCTCCCCTTCCTATTTATACTAGAGAGCTAGGGTTTCCCTTTTGGGTCTCTTACACATGGGACCCACACACAAATAACACTTGAAGCAATCACCGCTTCACCACGTGTAGGTTGATCACGGGTTCTCATCGACGCCAAGCCTCTCTTGTCCGAATCCCATCGGAAACTCCTGCAGACTCGCGCCGATATCCGCACCGCCGATCCAACCAAATTGCTTCAACCACCGTTCGATCCATCTTGTCCATTCGCACCATGCTTGAGTCACACAACCTCACCAGATCCCCGATCGTTCGGACCTCGGCTCTCCAGCGTAGTCCCGATCCACTCACCGCTGACGTCGTTGACACGCAAGCCACCGCACGAAAGAATAGACAAACAAACCGTTTCCGAACAAGTTCTTCACAACTTGACCCACGTCGCCTTCATAATGCGATATACATCAATAAAGCATTGAAGTTCATAGAATCACACACTCAAAACAACTCAATGCAACACTTGGCTCACCTCCAGTATCGCGGCCCGATCGCCCACAGGGCGGTCCCGACCGATTTCATGCTTGGCCGGACCGCTCCCACAACGGCGGTCGGACCGGTCCAAAGGACTTAGCCAAAATTCAAGCGAAATTCAAACCTTCGAAATTTCAATCGAATAGAACTTTTGATCGGGAGCTCCAAAATGATGGGACCACATCCGTGAGACTCCCTCACTTGCCTACACAACCTATTTTTGGCCCACTCAAAAACCCAAATCTCAAATCAGCGGTCGGACCGCCACCATGGCCGGTTGGGCTTCCACTGCGATCGACCGCCAAGACTTTCCGGCCGAGACCGCGATGCTTTGACAACCTTGGAGGAAACCCGAAAACGCGAGATTTTGCAAACCAATAACGCCATTGCCAATTGACTCATCATCCTGAGATCGTGCACATATCCTCACGATATCCACACATAGTATCCTGTTGCTTAATCAATTTAGCTTGCTTATGCAGTTTTTGTTCAGCAAGCACTAAAGCCCTTTTCATGTCAGGAAATGAAGGGCATACCTCATCGGGATCACTAAAAGGATCCTCATTTGTTGGAGGAGTCGCCGTGGTGTTCTTAGCCATGAAGCACATGCCTGTGAAATCACGTGCCTTCTTCTTGCCACGAGAGTCACTCTTGTCGTCCTCCGCCTCCGAGTCCACATCTTCCATGCTCACATCCTCTAGAGCTTCAAGGACTCGGCTGACAAACTTGCGATAGTTTGTCTTCTTGGACTTAGCATCCCTCGCTTGAGGATGCCTTTGTGACTCCTTCTCCTCCTTGCCCTTTAGCTTGGGGCATCTCGAACGAATGTGGTTTGGCTCACCACATTCGAAGCACGTGATAGGTCCACCTCTCCTCCTACTCCTCACATTGTTGTAAGCTCTCGTGAATTTTGTGGATAGGAGGGCTAAATCATCTTTAGGTAGTCTCTCAAGTAGCTCATCGCTCAAAGAATGCAAAGCAGACAAAGAAAAACCAGATGAGCTAACATCAAAAGAATCAGAATATCTACCCTTAGATTTATCGACCACTAAAGCCATCGGCTCTGTCGTGGGGAGACGCGAGATGAAATCAATCTCATGCGTCTTCAACCTCGAGTAAAGCTTATCCATGGTAAGCTCACTCATGACAGTGTTGTTATTTATGGCAGTGATCTTCATCCCCCAGACCTTCACATCCAAAGCACCCAAAAGTTAGCGTGCATTTTCAGACTCAGTGAAGACAAGATCAACAGCGCGGAGATCATGAAGAATTTTAGAAAATCTCCCCCACAGCTCATCTAAAGATTCACTAGGTCTTTGCTCGATCTTAGAGTATGCTTTCTTCAGCTGGTTCTGTCTCACTTCCTTGATCGCAGTGGACCCCTCGTGATAATCACAAAGAGTCCGCCAGATCTCATGAGCAGACAGAAAATGAGCAACACGCTCAAACTCAGATCGACTAAGACCTTGAATCAAAAAATTCTAAGCCTCGCATGTGTTCTCCACATCTGGAGTGATCAAATTGTCATCGGTACCGCACGACATAAGGGTTTTTCACCTTAAGCCAAATTGCGTGCCCTTGAGCCTCGATGTAGGCCTCCATTCGGGCCTTCCAATAAGCAAAATCAACTCCATCAAAAACATGTGGCCTGATTGAATATCTGTCAGTCACCATGGCTCCAAAGACCGGTTAAGATCTATGAAAAGAGCTAACCGGCTCTGATACCACTTGTAGGACCGCAAAGGCGACAAGGGGGGTGAATAGGTGATTTCTCAACTTTCTCGCCTAAATCAAATTCAACACGAACTTTACTCCTTTAGCTATGAAAGCTAAGAAGATCGATAGCGCCTTACGGTGGAAGCCTTGTGCCAATTCGATAACCCCGACAACCACACGACACAAAAGTGGAGACTTAATCTCAAAGGGCGACTGGGCACAAAGTGGTCCGACCGGCTACCAAGGGCGGTCTGACCGACGGTCAACTATCGGTCGGACCGGCTACTAACAGGCGGTCGGACCTGTGGAAATCGGTTCGACCCGACAGTACTAGCGGTCTGAAAACGCGGGCGGTCGGACCGCCGTTATAAAATCGGTCGACCGTTCACCCAATCTCAAAAATCAAGCCCAAATCCAAAACGAAATTTGATCCAACTTTTGATTCAACCTATGAAACTTGACCATATTTCGAGCACACCTCCCTAATGATATTAGAGACCTATTTCTAGCGACGATCCTTCAGATCCACTTCGCAGAATCGATCTCTCAAGGATTTAACAAAGAAGTGCACAAACCCTAGAAATATGAAAAACTTTGATTCAAGCCTTGCTTGTGGGGGTTGATGGTCTAGATGATTCTAGGAGTATTCCCACACATCAAAGCAAGATACAATGGGTCAAGAGACCAAGTTTAACCACTTGAATCAAGGAAGCACCAAATTCATCCAAATGAGAGAAGACACAAAAGAGAGACAAATGAACTCTCAAGCAAGCATCACAAGATTGATTGATCTCACAAGATGCTTACAAAGCCACTCCCTCATAGAGGATAAGAGCTCACCAAGGAGCAACCACAATCTCTCCCTCTCTTCCTCTCCAAACCCTAACCCTAGAAAAGGCTAAGGGAAAACCAAATGAAGCTTCAAAGGGTTTTACATCTCCCCCTTCTCTATTTATAGGAGAGGCCTAGGGTTTCCCTTTTGGGACCCACTCACACATGGGACCCACACACAACATCTGTTGAAGCAATCGCCTGCTTCACCACGTGTAGGTTGATCAGCGGTTCTCATCACGTCGTCAAGCCTCTCTTGTCCGAATCCCATCGGAACCTCCCAGAGACTCGCACCGACTTCCGTACCGCCTGATCCAACCAGCTGCACCGAACCACTCGTTCGATCCATCTTGCCCATCCTGCACCATGCTTGAGTTACACGACCTCACCCGGTATCCATGATCGTTCTGGACCTCAGCTCTCCAAGCGTAGTCCCGATCCACTCACCGCTGACGCCGTTGACACGCAAGCCACCGCAGACAAAGAATAGACAAACAAACCGTTTCCGGGAACAAGTTCTTCACAACTTGACCCACGTTAGTTCCGCAATGCAATATACATCAATAAAGCATTGATAACCAAACATAAACCACAATCAAAACACATCAATGCAAACTTGGCTATCCTCCAAGTCATCGGGCGGTCCGAGTCCCACAAGGCGGTCCGACCGATTTCAGAGCCTAAGACCGATCCACAACGGCGGTCGGACCGCGAAAAGACTTAGCCAAAATTCCACTTGAAAATCCAAACCTTCGGAATTTTCAACTCAATAGAACTTTTGACTGGGAGCTCCAAAAATGATGCGACCACATCCAGGAGACTCCCCTCACCTGCCTACACAACATATTTTTGGCTTTGCCCCAAAAACCACTTTTAGGTCATGCCGGTCCGACCGGCACCCACGGCCGGTCCGACCTCTCCACGGGCGGTCTGACCGCCCCACACAACCGGTCAGACCGCCTGTGGTCTGACAGCCTGAAGCAAACCCCGAAAACGCGAGATTTTGCAAACCAACAAAGCCATTGCCAATTGACTCATCATCCTGAGATCGTGCACATATCCTCACGATATCCACAGTATGAGTCAAATGCATACCTCATTGAATTTTACCTTTATATCCAAATAAGACTACACACTAGATATAGAAATAGAAATGTTAGTCTCACAATTAGATTTATCATTAATCAGAAAAATACTCCATTAACTCATAATGTCGAGTCTAGATCTTTCAGCGTGCGGGACAGGGGCGCGGGCATATGGTGCATGGCACATGTGAGTCCGGAGTGGACACACAACATAGCATATGTGCCGTCACTGAACGCACGGACGTGTACCGAGTTCTGGGCATTTGTCGTGTATTTGTCGCGTATGCGGTATACTGCCGAGGGCGTCAGCCCTTAAGTGGAGGGTGAATGTAATACCCCAGCCCGCTCGTAGTGTGGCTCATGAGGAGTTGTGTGGTGTGATTTGTCCCACATTGTTTATCTCAAGTGAGTTGTAGTAGTATATAATGCCTGTTAGATCCAAACGTAGTACCTTCAGGTTAACCCTTTTACACGAAGCGATGATGAAAGTGTAAGTGAGGTGCTATGTGTGCGCGGATCCGCCCCACGGTGGGCAGGGCATTGAGCCGATTTTGGGTTAGGGTATTACAGTGCATTCATTGCATAAGGTGAGAGTCAAGCAAGGGGCTTGGCTTGTTACTCTTGGTATTTGCCGACACCTAGACGGTGTGGATGTGTCGTGGACCAGTGATCTTCTTAAGAAGCTTGTGAGAAGGCTCGGCGTGTTGTGAAGGTTGGAGCTCACCTACCCGTAGCCGGAAAGAGCTACTACTAGTGGAATTGAGGTGTTTGTCTTAATTTGTGGAGCCGGTCCAATTAGTTTGGGCTTACCTCAACATGGATTAGGGGAGACCGGCAAGTCTCCGAACACCACGTTAAAACATTATTGTGTCATTGTAGTTTGTTCTATTGTGTTCTACTTTGTGCAATTTACATTCCTTGTATTAAATTACTATTATGTCTTTGAATGATTGATATCATTATCAATAGTGCATGTTGTTGGTGCACTTAGTAAAGGCTAGTTGATTTAGGCTTTAATTGTGTAAAACCGAATTGATTTATAATTCCGCATAAATCTCGGTTTTAGCCAAAAAAAATTAAAACCGCCTATTCACCCCACTCTAGTTGGTCTCCTTGATCTTACATCATGTCCGTCTTTGCAGAGAGACGTCACGTCCTACTTTGTAGAGAGTGGTCATGTCTTGCTTTGCAGAGAGTGGTCTCTTTATGCTTTGCAGAGTGTGATCTCTTCTAGGGCACCGCTGGCTATATATGGATGCTTTGGCTGCAATTGACCTCACTTTTCTCTTCCTCTTCTCCTTTATTTCGGTCTTAAACGGGATGTCTTCAGCCTCATCTAACTTTCGAGTGAGTAGACAACTAGAATCACCACAGCAACACCTTGGTTTGCCCTCGTTGTAGGGATTCGACGAATGTGTTCACCTCACATACGCCAACGAATCCATCCCGAGTGTTCATGAAGTGTTCAAATCTTACGGTAACTTATGAAAATCATCCCGAATGAATTCCATTCAAAATAGCATGTTGTTTTATTTTCATTTTAAGATGCAATTCTTTTCCAGAACACAACATGTTGGTATTGGCAGTGGGCTGATGAAGCTGTCCTAATGGTTCGATATATTGCAATGCAAATTGCTACCTTGCAAGAAGACCCCATGGTGTTGCAGCATTTTGTGCAGTGGCTCGACTCTCTGATCAACGAAGGCAAAATGAAGAGAATATACTTAAAATATAGATAAAAGGATGGAAATAGTAGAGAAAATACTTCAGAAATTAGTGAAGATAGTTAGTTTTGCGGTCTTTCTTCTAGTATATGATGTTCTTGCCAAGTAGAAGTTCAGTTGTAATAAGATTATAATATCCACTATTTATCTATGCATCACAGTCCTTCATGAATGAGAATAAACTAGTAACCTACAAAAATTCCCATTCAATTAATAAAATAATAATGTTATATTTTAAGTCGCTCAACGGTACTCGCTCCACAGTTGGGATAATTGAGGTAGCAATGAGTCGTAACTAGGAAGGTAAATGATTATTGCGATGCACCAGGGAATTCATACGCGGTGAAGAACTTTGGAGAAATAGCGCAACGATAACATCACGACAGTTGATCCGACAAGGGGGTTACATGGCACGCAGGCTAACGAACTAAGGACAATACATGCATGTCTTTAGGGAATTATAAATATATGAGACATTGTGCTACACTTCACGCTAGTGTTCTAAGCGTCGGCATGCGCCTTGCATCTTCTCGTAGTGTGGCCTTCTTGTCCGCAGAGCCGCAAAGTCTAACCGCCACTCCAGCTACCCCTTCGTCCATATCATTCCTAATGTGATGACTCTGTCGACGGCCCTTCCTACCCTTCAACATGTCAAGATCCGGAATTCAAGTCCTCTATGCCAAATCTAATATGGCGAAGTTGCCCACAACCCTGAAGCATTTTAGCTCACCGCACCACGCCTGCAGCACCATCTCCTTCATGAAGTACTCCGACATGAAGTTCGATGGGTCCATGTTGATAGCCCCGCATGTGGCGAGGACATGAGAGCATGGCTTGTGCAGGAGCTTTGGCTAGTTGTATGTGCAGCTAGGTTCATTCACATGATCTCCAAGGCACACCTTGTGGGTAACAAGGGAGCAAGCCATCCCAAATCCAGCTAAATCCTGAAGGAGCACGTCGAAACGATGCTCCGTATTTCCCATCACAAAGAGCGTGTGTGACTGACCCTTCCTCTGGTTTCTTTGAATAAGAGGATGGACGATCGTTGTAAATTTTTCGAACAATTGACATATAATCAAAATAGTTGAAAGTAAAATAATATAGAAAAATAATTTCAACAGCAACAAAATCCAAATATTTTTGCATAAACAGGTAGAGCATGATTTTATATGAATTTATAAAAACTATTTATTTGATTTGGAGTTCATATGCAAAAGTTATTAACATTTTAATTTGCTTCGGTTTGAAAATTCCAGAAATTAAGAAAAGTGTGATGTCGAAAGTGTATTTTCTAAGGTTTACGCTTTCAACAGAGAAAGCTTATTTTTCTCTGAGTTCTACTGAGGTTTATGCTTTCTAGTGGATTAAATGTATTTTCTTCTGAACTGGAAGCGGCTTTCCCATATATTTTTTCCAATTTTTATTAATTTACATATGGGGCCTACTTGTTAGTGACTCATATTTTTGTTTTCTTGATTTTATTTATAAAACATAGGCGGTCCCACATGTTAGACTGATTTACAAAAATGTTGAAATTATATTTTTGTTAACCTTTTCAGCTAGTCCCACTTGTCATACACTTATTACATTTAACCTCTATTACTTAGCACTAATTAGATCTTAATTGCATGGGCCTATTGGCAGAGAGAGAAAAGAGCAGGGGCAGAGCTAGCGCGCGGTCGAGCGTAATGGCGAGCTCATTGACGGCGAACGACTCAACGACTTGGCTCGGGAATGGGCAAAATAGGTTCCCCTCTCGACGGCTATCCCACCAGGTGGTGGCGAGGGCCAAAGAGATGAACGGAGGTGGCACTACGCCAGCGAGAAGTGGCAAGATCCTCTCGAGTCCGACATAGTTTTCATGCCTGGAGGAAATTGGCAACAAAAGGTGGTGCACATTGTCTCTAGGGGATGACTACGATGCTATAAACATTGGCTTGGGGACCAATTTCCACCAGAGCGGCAGTGATACTACTTTTTCATAGCGGTACCCTTGGCATCCACGGTGAACTCTATGCTACACTAGCCAATCTATTCATCTAACACGCACGGAAGCACTAAGGGACTACTAGGAGCTCACCAAGGGTGTAGATGACGTCAGGGGATGGCTAGAGAAGCATGTCAACATTGAACAGCGGCGGCACAGAGGTGGCTCACGATGCTGGCATGTTATGCCATTGGAGATGCTTTAATAAATAGTGTATTAGATTCTTGAGGTCCTAAGGATGATACAGGAGCGAGGAATCGAACGGGGACTCACCAGAGTGACGACGAACAGAAAAAGGAATCGGCGGTGGCCAGTTTTAGGGAAGAGCTCATTTTCGGTGATTCCCTAAGTTTGGGTCCACATTGGGCAAGGAAGGAGCATTAGTGGTGTATGGAAAATGATATAACGCGGATAGATGAGGTTCAACCTCACTAAAGCATCGAAAATGCGAAGGTTCGAAACGGGTATGTCTTTGGAGGTGAATAAGATTACAACGTAATCACACTATAGGGGTTCCCGGAGCTACGTCAAGCCAAAAGGGAATATGAATGAGGTAAGGGAGACATGGTGATGCAAGTGGCAAGGGTAAGGAAGCTCACCACAGAAATGGCGACGTGAGGCTTGCTCACCAGCGTCGGGAATGACGCTCTCGTTCCCGGTGAAACAAAGCACAAGATACTTTGATTATGTGCGGAAAGTGACAATGGCGAGCTGAGGAGCTCGTGACATGGTGAGGGGCTTAAATGCGATCGAGAATGATGCGGGAGGAGCAGCGAGAAAATGACGCGGCGTACATGTTTTCTCGCGCTGAGCTTCGGTCTCATCGTCCGCACGGGATAACGGTGCGTCGATGGATCAGCTAGCATGGGCGAGGGCTAGCAGCGGTTACCGGGGCAGTTGGGTCGTGAAACTGTGGGCGGCGGTCGTGAACCAAGGGTGGAGCATGCGGCGAGCGGAGGCGGGCGCGAGGTGGACGAAGGCTTCTGTCGAGTGGGGCCACGCTATCAGGGAGACAGGAGCAGGTTGCTGGCATCGGTTTGAGTGGGCATGAGCGAGATGGGCCAAGTTGGGTTTTGGCCCAAGGTTCAGCGGTAAATTTGATTTAGCTTTTGAATTTTCTAAAACTGGCAAATAGTTTCCATGAATTTTTGTACTCAGCAAACTTGGTCCAAAATTTATGAAATTTTTTGTGGGGCTCATTAGATAGTATAGTTTGTTACGTAATTTTTTTTAGAATTTTATCTATTCTTTATTTTTCTTGAAAATTCTTCCAATTTTCTATTTGCATGTAAATTCACTATTTGATTTATGAAATAGTTAAAAAATCATGCAAAAATATTTTTCCACACAAAACATACTCAAAATTATTGTCCCACTTATTTTCATTATACTTTCCAAAATTGGGATTTTTCGGATGTTACAGAAACATTGTAGATTATTGTCCAAGATTTCCATAGAGTGCAAGATGAGTGGATTTGGCTAAGTGGTGTAAAAGTTATTACTTTTGGAGCGTTGATGTCCAGAATTCCATCGCTGTTAACAATAGGTGGGTAGATTGCTTTATTACGTGCAATAGATGGTCGAAATTATAGTCATAACAAGGTTTCGTTAGATAATTCTCCATAGTTTTCATATGTGTTAGGGTTTGCTATTTTTCATATGGTGGAAAAATAGATATAAAATTGTGAATATGTTGTTCTTTAGTGTTCCAAATTGACCCTCGCGGTTAAAAGTGAGGATCTAGATGGTTTAATCAGAGAGTGTAGTAAATTTTATGTAGATTCCAAAAAATATAGATTTTGCTATGTCTGGATTCTAGGAATAAAAATTTATTGATGCTTGATCACCGGGACAATGTGATGAGGACATCCCTCCTTCGGATACACGCACGACACAAGACCCTCCAGATCTGGGTGCTGAACTACACGGTCCTATGACAAGAGCTAGAGCACGTCACTTAATCGATCAGGTAAAGTCGTTTCTAGGGTGAGTGTATTATTTGAGAACTCTATGATGTTTGCCTAATGGAGATGATTTACTTGTACTCGTGAATCTAGGACTACGACCGGGCTCAAGAAGGTCTCGACCACTCGCAAGAAGATCTACGACCACTACAAGAAGACCTACGACTAGTTGATTCAATTGGAGCAATCTCGACCGTAAAAGCGAGCACAAGACTCATTGGACACAATCTACGACCAAAGATAGCATGGACTCCTCAAGACCACCCTAGGACCATCCTACGACCGGATCTTCGACGTAAATACGCAACAGAAGGTCTTTGCGTCACCGCTTTGGAAACTAAAAGACTTTGTAAACGTAACGAGGTCGAGTCCGTGTTGTATACGCTTCATCCCACTACCGCATAACCCTAGGTCGACCTCCTCACGCTCCCTATATATACAATGAGTCGCCATAGTTTAGAGGCGGTTTTTCTTAGATTATTCTCGCCAATTGCGCTTCGACGATTATCGGTTTGAGGAACCCCACTTGTAAACTTCATCCATATCCGCAATACAATTGATTGCATCTACCTTGTTCTTGTGAGTTGCTTCGATTGCTTGCGTGAACAATAACCTTTGTGGTAAGGTCGATCGCGTGCAAGCGTGGTCGATAACGACGAGCGTCGCGGTGTAGCGAATTGCGAGGTGACGATCCGCTGGTCTGAAGCCTCAAAGCGCCAACGCCCTCACGATTTAACCAAATCGAACCTATCGGAAGATCGGGCGCGTGACTCATCAAGTGGTATCGAGCCAAAGGGTTGCCCGTTAGGTAAATTTCGTTTATCCCCTTTTGTTAGTTGTGTTCCCTCACCTAGAGTCCAGAAAAACTGCCCTACAAAAAGTTGTAGATCGTAATTATTCCGCTGTCCAAACCACTTTGTGTCTTTCGCAATTTTGTTTTCAGTTTTCGCATTGTTGAGTTCGAGTCCATCGTCGGTGTCTTTGTTGCTGGTTTAGAGTAGCATTCTTGGTCTCTAGTCAGCACCGTCGCCCGCCGTGCCACCATCCATCCTGGACGCACGACCTCCTTTTTCGAGCGACACCCATTCGACCACCGCCGGATTTACCATCCGGCCTAATCGAACATCTACTCGGATCCGACCACCTCCTCGAGCAACACCCATTCTACCATCCACTCAGGAACTGCCACCTGGTCGGATTCCGTAGCCGCAACAGAACTAGCCCATGTTCAGAGAAAGAGAGAGAGAGAGAGAGAGAGTATCTTTTAATTACCTATTTACCCCTGCTCTCCGGAAAAAGTTTGTGACCCAATCACCTCATCGGATCCAGAAAAGGTAACAGAAGAATTTTGGACTTGGGTCACGTTTGCAAAAAAAAAAGAAGCAAAAAGTGCAAAAGAAAAGAAAAGAAGCAAAAGAAAAGAAAAGAAGCAAAAAAAAGTGCAAAAGAAAAGAAGAAGAAGAAGCAATTCGACCACCCCTAGTTGGTCTACGATCAGTTCCAGCCTTGCATCCTTTGGACTCCTTTGTATCGAGTCCTTGTTTCGATCAGTATTGTGCTAGGGCTAGGGGCACTTTTAGACCAAAGAATCGTGATTTAGTACTGTGGGCTTTGGTTCACTTTGCTAATCTGATTTCATTATTGCTATTCCTTGCTACTAAACATTGCTGTCCGAGCTCCACATACTTTCGACCCTCGATTGGATCCTCGATTCGCCTCCGCCGTGATCGTGACATCACACCTTCGCCGAATAGACCACTGCGCAATTTGGTAAGAAACTCATAAGAGCTTGGTAAGACGCTTGAGAGTGTGTGATTTCACCTCCACCACCTAATAGTGATAGGGATAATACCTTTGTGTTGTCTTTTGTTTCCTACTAACCATGTCGTGAAGGATTGATGCGCAAGAGTGTGTTTTGAGGGAAGAACTCATGACGCTATTGGATGAACAACGCACTACCGTTAATGAGGACATCGACAGAAGCTTCAAGCTACCACGATTACATTACAACGCTCAATCAACGATAGTATTGCGGCGCTCACTACGCGCTACCGAAAGAATGGTGAATCGACCACCAAACGTTGGTCGTGTGGAACCTCGTGGTGCAGCCCATGACCATGAGTTTGATAATGATAATGAGATGCACGACCACGACGCCTTTGATGCACGACAACGAACCGATCAACTTCAACCGTCAAGGTATGAGAGGTAATAATGTTCAAAGAACATAATGCACGTGTTAATGATGATCCATATGCTAAAGTTAAGTTCTCTATACCATCTTTTGCGGTGCTTATGATGCTAAAATTTATCTAGATTGGGAGATGACGGTAGAATGAAATTGAATGCTCACTTAGTTCCCGGTGCATAGAGTTAGGCAAGCCACAAGTGAATTTAAAAACTTTGCCATCATTTGGTGGAATAGGGTATGCACCAAGGATTAGCGCCTACTACGTGGGATGGGTTAAAGGTTGCTATGCGTAATGCATTTGTCCCACCTTCTTTTAAACGTGATTTATGTAATAAATTGCAGCGCTTAAACCAAGATAATAGATCCGTAGAAGAATATTATCGAGCTACAAATTAGCATGTTGCGCTGTGATATTATTGAGGATGAAGAAGCCTGCAATGACACGCTTTTATGGAGGATTAAGACGTGAAATTCAGGACATAGTGGATTACAAAGAATACGATAGTGTCTCTAGATTGTTCCAACTTGCATGTTTGGCGTAAAAGGAATTGCGAGGACGACAACAGAGGCCAAGGAACAACTTTGGGAGCATGTCTACACCACGACCAAAGTCTTGGGCAAGCCAAAACAGCCCCACCTTCACTACACGGTCTACTACCCTCCACGAGTAGGGCGCGCTTAGCGACACCTCCGACCACATCACATGCACCCGAGGTAAGTTAAGTTACTAGTGTGCGAGCACCACCAAGAGTTCTTCGTCGGTTGCTTCCACCGGTCGCACCACTTGGGATTGTGTGCCATCACAGAAGGGAATGGGGCACGCCATGAGGGATCGCCTGGTCAATGAGCATACCTTGACACCAAAGACGGTGGTTATGTAAGTACTAGTGATATTGAGGACGAATATATACTTGCAGCTAACATTGCAGGTGGAGGAGATGAGATAGACAGTGATGCTGATGGTGTAGAGGAACAAGTAGCTGCTGTTGACACCGAGTGTCATGTGAGCCTTGTTGCACAACGAGTGCTGAGCGCACAAGTAGAGAGAGCGGAGCAAAATCAACGGCACAACTTGTTTCAGACCAGATTTCTCGTGAAGGACAGAGCCTGCAGAGTCATCATTGATGGAGGGAGCTGCAACAACCTTGCAAGCTCCGAGATGGTCAAGAAGCTTGGCTTGACCACACAACCACACCCACGTCCCTACTACATCCAATGGTTCAATTCGTGTGGTAAATTAAAGGTACACAAAGTTGTGAAAGTGCAATTTTCAGTAGGTAATTACAAAGATAGTTCTGACTTTGATATCGTGCCTATGCAAGTATGCTCTTTGTTGCTCGGTAGACCTTGGATATATGACAATGATATTTTGCACCATGGTAGAGCTAATACCTACTCATTTTCACATAAGGGTAAGAAGATTAAGTTGTTGCCTTTGACACCAGCTGAGATTCTGAAAGATGAAGAAGAGCGCACTAAAAATGAAAGAAACACCGATAAGCATGATTCTAAAAATCAGCAAGTAGCAAAACGTGTTTTCCCACCCAAAAGGGAGAAAGTGGCGTCTAGTCTTAAGTCCGTGGGAATTAAATTGAAGGGATGTGTTATGATTGCCACTAAATCTGAACTTACTGAAATTTGTAATAATGAGCTGCCATGCTATGCTTTGATATGCAAAAATGCCTTATATTCGCTTGAGGACATAGCTAGCTCTTTGCCTCCTGCTGTTGCTAACCTTTTGCAGGAGTATGTGGATGTATTCCCAACTGAGGTACCCCCGGGATTACCACCTATTCGAGGAATTGAGCATCAAATTGATTTGATCCCAGGAGCGACTTTGCCAAACCGTGCTGCGTATAGGACCAATCCAGAGGAGACTAAGGAAATTCAAAATGACAAGTCCAAGATCTTTTGGACCGTGGGTACGTAAGAGAAAGCCTTAGTCCTTGTGTTGTTCCATTCTTTTGGTTCCTAAGAAAGACGGTAGTTGGCGATGTGTGTTGATTGCGAGCCATTAATAACATTACTATAAGGTATCGCCATCCTATCCCAAGGCTAGACGACATGCTAGATGAATTGAGTGGTTCTATTATTTTCACAAAGATTGACTTGCGAGTGGTTACCACAGATTAGAATGAAATTAGGAGATGAATGGAAAACTGCTTTTAAAACTAAGTTCGGATTATATGAGTGGTTAGTGATGTCTTTCGGTCTAATTAATGCACCTAGTACTTTTATGCGTTTGATGAACGAGGTTTTACGTCCTTTCATTGGAAAATTTGTGGTGGTTTACTTTGATGATATCTTGATTTATAGCAAGTCACATGAGCAACACTTAAATCATATACGTGATGTTTTTAATGCTTTGAGAGACGCACGTTTATTTGGTAACCTCGAGAAGTGCACCTTTTGCACCGATCGAGTTGCATTTCTTGGCTATGTTGTGACACCACAGGGCATTGAGGTGGATGAGACAAAGATTGTAGCCATCCAAAGCTGGCCGACGCCTACTACTGTGTCACAAGTGCGAAGCTTCCATGGCCTTGCTGGATTCTATCGGCGTTTTGTGCGGGATTTCAGCACCATTGCCGCACCATTGAATGAATTGACAAAGAAAGGAGTGCCTTTCCAATGGGGACCTGCACAAGAGAAGGCATTCAACTTGTTGAAAGAGAAGCTCAGCCAAGCACCCCTACTCCAACTCCCTGATTTTGGTAAGACTTTTGAAATTGAATGTGATGCCAGTGGGATTGGGATAGGTGGAGTATTGATTCAAGAAGGTAAACCAGTTGCATATTTCAGCGAAAAACTAAATGGGCCTAGTTTGAATTATTCCACCTATAATAAGGAATTGTATGCTTTAGTTCGAGTACTTCAAACTTGGCAGCATTATCTATGGCCCAAAGAATTTGTTATACATTCGGATCATGAATCGCTAAAACATATTAGAAGTCAAGCTAAACTAAATAAACGACATGCTAACTGGGTAGAATTTATTGAGTCATTCCCATATGTTATTGAGAGACCATGTGAGAGGTCCTCCACTCTGAGTGATGAGTATTTGACAAGTGTGTTGATTAGATTGAGAGTTGAGGTTTTCAGTTTGGATTGTTTCGGTCGAGTCGTGGAAATCGAACTACACTGTGTATGGAGCGGAAGTTCCGATTAATCGGAACTACCGGTGTTGAAAATAGGAACTTCCGATTTATCTGGGACTTGGTCTCAGCTGAAGGAAATCGGAACTTCCGCACAAGGGGTAGCGGAGTGTCCGATAATTCTGACATTGAGTGTTCTCTGAGATTTAAAATCGGATTTAAAAATCTGGAAAGTCG
The DNA here is from genome assembly GCA_036346395.1 of Hsuehochloa calcarea. Taxonomy (NCBI): domain Eukaryota; kingdom Viridiplantae; phylum Streptophyta; class Magnoliopsida; order Poales; family Poaceae; genus Hsuehochloa; species Hsuehochloa calcarea. The sequence continues at coordinate 25,884,010 of CM070610.1, read as the reverse complement.
GTTGTTCCGGATATCGGAAGTACCGCAGTGTTGAGCGCGGAACTTCCGATATTCTGACAAATCTGGATAATAGAAATCGGAACTTCCGCTGTGGTAAGTGCGGAACTTCCGATTGTGTCCAGAACTGTGCAGAGAAGATTATTTTGTGATTTTAATCTTGTATGAGTTTGAGTCTTATACAATTGTTGATGCTATGATATTGTGCAATGCTATGTGATGTGTTTTGTGTCTGTGTTGACTGCAGGGCATCAAGATGGAGTCGTGGCGAGACACGTGGACCGGACTAGGCGCAGGAGGCGTTGAGGTCAGAACGGTCGGGATGTGTCGAAGACGGCGTGAATCTTGAAGCGGTTGCGAGTCGTGCACAACAAGGTGTACGGGAGGCTTCCAGAAGGTGCGCAAGGGGCGAAAGGGTCTTTTCGCAAAGCGGCAAAAGTGGAGGCGGTTCCGTTCGGGTGTAGCGGGCTTAATGGGTAGGAGGCCCATTAGCCAAGGCTATAAATAGGGGAGAACCCTGGAGTTAGGGTTGGACTTTTGAGAGAGAAAATTAGGGTTAGCCTAAGCAAAAGGGTTTGTTTTGCTTTTTGAGAGTTTGTTGAGTTGAGAGGATGAACTGAAAATCTTTGTAATCATTCCTCTGTGTTTCCTCTGTAATCTCTTGATTCTATCAATGAAACTCTGAAGTTTTGATTACTCGTTTATGCCTCTCTTATTCCCTTCCTGTTCTTGTTGAATATTTAGGTTTTGATGCATCTTTTGATTCGTCCCTATGAAATAGCTTGAAACTTGATATCTAGAGTCGCTTTAATATTGCTAATGCATCCTCAAAGTTTCATGAACTAAGAATCGAGAATCTTGTCTATCGTGGGTTTTGGTCTTTCTTGCCCTTCTTCAAGAAATCGATTTTGGCTTGTTTGTTAAATCTTTGTTTGCGATTCTTCTCCATGAGGTCAAGATGTTGTTTAGGATGATGTCCCGTGAAACTTGACTCGAGAAGAGTATTCAAGATTTAGTATTTTGGATTTTTGGGAAAACCCGAGCGCCTTGTTCTTGGTCGGACAATCGAACTTCCGATTGTCCACGGCGAACTACCGCAGCGGAACTTCCGCGACGATCCCGAACTTCCGAGTGCGGAACTATCACGTAAAATCGAACGTCCGATTTCTCCGATATCTGAAACTTCGTTTCGTTCTCCGATTTTGCTTCACTCTTCTTTAGATATCCAGAGGACCTTGTAGGTCTTATTTAATTACAAAGAGGGGAGCTCCTAATTTTAAAGCACCATTCACCCCCTCTCGCTGCCATTTCGGTCCTTCAATTGGTATCGAGCGGTTAGCTCTTCTTGATAGATCTTAACCGGTCGGTTGAGCCATGGCAACGGACAAGTATTCCACCAAGCCTCCGCTTTTGATGGTCCGATTACCCTTCGGAAGAGCCGAATGGAAACTTACATCCGTGCTCGTGGGTATGCCATCCGAGAAAGGTGAAGGTTAGATTTGTCGTTCTGCCGATGAGAACATCAATGCCGGAAACATGGCGATGTTGAGGCAAATGCTAAGGCAAGGAACATAATCATTCGTGGTTTAAGCGTATGAGTTTGATCGTATTTCTCATTTGATTTCGCTTACGACATCCGGGTGACCTCGATGCATACCATGAGGGCACCACTCGATTAAGACGGTTCGACAAGACCAGTTCAAGCGTGAGTACTGATGAAATTTGAAATGCTTGTCGGTGAATCTTTAGACGAGTGCTTTTCGCGTTTTCACAAAATCTTGAGCAACCTCCGAGCGGTCGGTCTTACATACCCGACTCGGATAACGCCGACAGATGCTTTCGCACTTGATCTTCGTGTTTGGGAGATGAAAGTGACTACCATCAAAGATAGCACGGACCTCTCGACCACGACTCTTGATGCGCTTTACTCGCGTCTCAAGACTCACGAGATTGACATTGTCTCTCAAGGTCGAAGTCACAATCGATGGCTTTAGTCATCGATCCCACTTCGGATCTTCTTCCGAGTCGATCGTGGGTTCTCCTAGTCGCTCTCGTGACATAACCGATGATCGCTAGAGCAGCTTGAGGATGAACAAATAGCCCTCCTAGCTCGGAAGTTTTCCCCTGCTTACAAGAGGAGGAGGGATGGTAAGAGAGGAGGTCCTGTGATTTGTTTCGAGTGTGGTGGCCCCAACCACATCCGAGCACACTGTCCCAAGCTTGGGAAGGGCAAAGGTGACTATGGCGGTCCAAGCAAGAACGACTACATCGACAAGAACCGCAACACGAAGCCCTCAGCACCTGACCAAGGCAAGAAGAAGTTCCGCAACTTTGGGAAGGCTAAGAAGTTGCTCCATCGCGTCCTCACCGCCTCGACGAGCCGGACACCAGCGAGGTGGAGGGGTGGAGTGACGATGATGGGAAGGACGATCATGATCCCAAGGACGACAACTTCTCCCAAGCATGTGCTTCATGGCCTCGGGGCGAATCGAGCGACAATGAGTCAGACTCGACTCCGACGAGGTTAGTCCCACTTATGACCAGCTTAATGATGCTTTTCTTAAGCTAGGTAGATTCCATGCTAAGTCTAGGGCTAAGTGTGTTGGGTTGGAGAAGGAAGTAGCTAGACTATCACGGAGCTCACTTTACTTACATCCGCTCCCTCCGTGATGAATGTGACACATCTTTGTGCTTTGATTGATGATATGGAAAACTAAGGACCTTACATGATAGTGTGTCCTCCGAACTTGACATGATTAAGGTAGAGAACATTAGCCTTCTTGTTGAATTAGAGATGAGTAGGATAGCACCTCCTTCATCCACTACTGTTGAGGCTATCGCTTGCACCTCATGTGAGGTTAAGGACAATTCGCTTAGAGGTCTTTATACCATGTTGCTTGATCTGCTCAAACTTGTGAAAATTGTAATAATCTCAAGATGAACCTAAAGCAGGCGGATCACAAAATTGTTGAATTTCAAGTCGCGCTACTAGAGCCTATTTGTTTCTTGTTTAAACTGTCCCTAAGTTAATCATGAACTAGAATCAGATCTAAGCGGTTTCAAGAAATGATTGATCACAAGAATAAATTGGCTCAAGATGCTTCTAAGGACCTTGTTAGCTCACCTTGCAATCATTGTAATAAACTAAAATGTGATTTGGTTGCATTGATGAAAAATGTGTGAAGCTAACTAAGGACCTTCTAGAGACACAATCATCCGCTTGTATTGTGTGTGGGAAGAAGTCTAAGGGTTTGGTAGAGACGCCTAGTAACGTGAACCAATCGCTAGCGATGGACTGCCCCCAAAGTCGGTGTACCGTGTGCACAAGCCAATCTTTCCTCTGTTGTTGGTTCTTCTTCCGCCCCTTACCTTCTGCCGTCCCTTCTTCCCCTGCTCTTCTTGCACCTCTCTTCGGGAGTGTCGGTATCTTATGAACACTCTCGAGAGGTTTGTAGGAGGCAAGAAGAAGCTCAATCTCATTCTAGACAAATCTAAAATTTGCAGATTTAATCGTGGTCTAGGATATGATATCCGTGAGGATATGAGGAAGCATCCACCGTCGTGCTCAAAACCATAGCACTGGTGTGATCAAGACTAAGCCAGGATCGAGAAAGTCAATTTTAAGTCGCGGGTTTTGTTCAAAGGATTTCGACGACAAGGTGATTCCACCGCAGCTTGACCCCTCGTAAGGCGAAGTATCATTGCACCTTTGTCGTAAAGATGGACATTTAGTTGATCATTGCTTCAGCGCGCCAAGATCGCACGTAGAGACCGTGTTGAGTCTCTTAGGCACATTCAGGGTCAGCCCCAGATCTTGAGTGCACCTAAGACCAACACGAGGTCTAGATTTGTTCCATCTGATAGTTTTGGGCAGCATCGAGGACTTGGTTTTTCTGAGTTTTCTGAGTTTCGTCCTCATGCTCCCTTTGGTCGAATCTCCGCCGTCCCGAGGGTAGATCTCGCTTTTCCTTTCGAGATAGCTACCATGGCGAGATCAAGATGTTATCGCACTTCGACTCGCTTCTTCCATAGAAGTCGGATCCAAAGAACAGTGAGATCTTTTGACTTGTTGAGTGACAGAGAGCGTAGGGTAGATAAAGGTCAGTCTTGCTTGACTACTTCATCTGTTCGCCGTGTTTCTCAGTATTGGGTGCCAAAATCTCTGCTGATTCACCCCAAGATCGAGACTTTACTGCTTGACTCGTGGTCGCCGGTGGGAAGGAAAGGTCCGGATTGTAGACTCGGTTGTTCACGCCATATGACCGGTGAGTCTCGTTGGTTTTCTTCCTAGCTGCGCTCCCGGTGATGAGACGATCACCTTCGAGATGCTTCATTTGGGCGCGCATCGCTAAAGGTACTGTGAGCATTAATGATTCTTTTATTTTAAAAGATGTTGCCTTAGTAAGTAAGCTGCAGATAATCGCTTTCGCCTCTCACCACCGATGACGGTTTCGAGGTGAGCTTTAAGAAAAACAATTGCAAAATTCTTGATTCTTCTGTAGTCTAGTTTATGGATTTCGATATGGGAGGATCTTTCGTGCTGATTTTTCTCGATCTTCCGTGATCCTCTCCGATGTTTAATTGCTTCGAATCACGTGATTTGACTTTCTCGCATAGGAGACTTGGTCATATAGGATTTGATCATCGACCGAGTTAGCGCCACGATCTCATTCGTGGTTTGCGAAACTCAAAATGGTCAAGGATCTTGTTTGTGCTCCTTGCCGCACGGCAAAATGGTTGCTTTACTTCACATCCTCCGATTCTAAAGGACTATGACAGATGCACTGTGTCAATCGCCCATATGGACACGATGGGACCAAATAGAGTGCGATCGAGAGGGAGGGAAGTGGTACGTACTTGTCGTGGTCGATGACTTCTCGAGGTACTCTTGGGTGTTTTTCTTAGCCTCAAGGATGAGTCGCTTACTCTTTTCGTGGTCTTTTAGTAGGCTTTCTGTTGAGCTCCTGTGCATTACGAGCACCAGACCGATAATGGCACCGAGTTCAAGAATTCCTACTTTGAGAGTTTTTGTGGTGAGACAGTGTAGAGCACCGCCTCGTCTCCATACGCCCCCAACAAAATGGCGTTGTGGAGAGGAAGAACCGTACCTTGGTCGAGATGGCGGGACGATGCTTGATGAGTACTCTACACCTAGGAAGTTTTGGGAGGGAATTGCTACCGCTTGTCATGTTTCTAATGAGTTTTTCTTCTGCACTCTTGCATCGCACTTCTATGAGTTGAGATATGGGCGAAAACCCAGTCTCGCATTTTCGTGTGTTTGGTTGCAAGTGTTTTATTCTCAAGTCTGGGAACCTAGATAAGTTCGAGTCACGATCTTGTGATGGGATCTTTACGGGTTACTCGACTTCTTCTCGTGCCTATAGAGTGCAGGCTCGCGAATCTAGTAAATTGTTAGAAACTCGTGAGGTGACCTTCGATGAGGCCACCGAGGACTAGGCACGATATCTCGAGTTCCTTAGAGCGATCGAGTCCATCTTTGTGGACGATGAGGAGGATGGAGATGAGGGTTGTTTACCCGATCCAGTTCCTTCTCTTCCTCTTGAGGTGCCCTCTTCCACCGCACCTCGAGGAGATCAGCCCTTACCTTCTGCTTCTTCTGAAGCTAGTGGCTCTGTCCTATCTCGCTGCGCTAATGAGGTAGAGGCCACTTCTTCATCTCACCTGGACCTCCAAGACACATTCAAAAGGACCATCCTTCAGAGCGGATAATTGGAGATCTCTTTGAGCGAGTCACTCGCTTAAAAGCGGCATGTCTCTATTCTCTCCATTCTCGCCTTTGTTGCCTCGTTTGAGCCCAAAGACGTTTGTCATGCTCTTTCTGATGAGTCATGGACTAACGCCATGCACGAGGAATTGGAAAACTTTGAAAGGAACAAGGTCTGGTCCCTTGTTGAGCCCCCTCAAGGTCACAATATCATTGGGACCAAATGGGTGTTCAAGAACAAGCAAAGTGAAGATGGGTTAGTCATTCGAAACAAGGCTAGGCTGGTAGCTCAGGGGTACTCTCAAGTTGAGGGTCTAGATTTCGAAGAGACCTTTGCCCTCGTAGCTAGACTTGAAGCCATTAGAATCTCGCTTGCCTTTGCACTTCTAAGGGTTTCAAGCTTTACCAGATGGATGTCAAGAGTGCCTTCCTCAATGGCCTTATTGAGGAAGAAGTCTATGTGAGACGACCTCACGGTTTCGAGAACCCCAAATACCCTAACCATGTCTACTGTGCTTTCCAAAGCTTTGTATGGACTCAAGCGGGCTCCCGAGCTTGGTATGAAAGGCTTAAGTCCTATCTCACGAGCCATGGTTTTGAGATGGGTAAAATTGACAAGACCTTGTTCATCCGCCGTCTAAACCGATCTTCTGCTCGTCCGGATCTACGTGGATGACATTATCTTTGGCGGCTCCTCGCATGCTCGCTTCCCGCTTTCCGATGTCATGAGCTCGGAGTTTGAAATGAGCATGATGGGCGAGTTGAGTTTCTTCCTTGGCTTCCAAATCAAGCAGACTCGGGGGTACCTTTCTTCATCAAGGCAAATACACTCGAGACCTCCCTGCGCTTCGACATGAATGATGGAAAGCCAAGATCAACTCCGATGGCATCTACAAATGCTCTGATCCGGATGAAGACGGCGAACACATTGATCAAAAGGAGTTCAGAGCATGATTGGCTCTCTCTTGTACCTCACGGCCTCGAGACCGGACATACATTTTTCTCGTGTCTTTGTGCTCGGTTTGAGCTTCTCCCGCGTATCTCACCGTCGGCGGTGAAGCGCATTTTTCGTACCTTGAGCTACCATTGACTATGGCATCCGGTACTCTTCCTCTTCTTGTCTATCTCTTAGAGCCTTCTCCGATCACGATTTTCTTTGGTCAGGATAGATAGGAAGAGCACTTCGCACTTGCCAATTCATTGGCACTTCTCTTGTCTCTGGTCGTCAAGGAAGCAATCCGTTGTTGCGCAATCCACTGCAGAGGCGAGCACGTTGTCGCAGATTCTTTGTAGAGCTAAGTGCTTTGGATGGTCTCGACCTGCAGGATTTCGGGCTATCTATCGATTGCGTTCCACTCTTCTCGTGATAACACGTGCGCAATTTGCATTGCCAAGAACCCGATGCAACATTCTCGGACCAAGCATATTGATATCGAGATATCACTTTCTTAGAGACCATGTAGAGAAGGGTGACATTGTGCTCCGGTTTGTGGAGAGTGAGCACCGGTTGGCGATATCTTCACTAAGCCTCGGGCGGCTCTCGGTTTCACTTCTGGGAGAGCTTGGGGTGGTTTGTCCTTACGGATTTCTTTGTGAGGGGGAGTTGTGCTACTACTATATTATATTATATTATGTTATATTATACGCTTACTCCTTTCTCGGTTTCATTTCTTTAAATATTTCGGTCAAGTCCTTCCAATAGGTTAGAGTGTCTCTCTTGCCAAATTGCTTTGACTACTACTTCTTGTCTTGTGCTTCTAGGATCTTGCTTATTAGTCGGTTCTTCCTTCTCTAAGTAGAGCTTACTCACTTCTTATAGGATCTAGCAAGGGTCGGGCCACCCTTGGGTAGACAGGGACGTTGTTTGCTCCTTAGTGTATGAGTAGATCGGTGATAGTCCTAGAATCATATGGGGTAGATAAGAACACGTCTGAGCGATAGTTTTCTATATCTTTTCTATGCTCTAAAGGACGCGCTTTTCTATTTTTATTTTCATTTCTCGCTTTCCTTTGGTTGTGGGGAGTTATTCTTGGTTATTCCATTTTCTTAATTGTGTCTTAACTCAACTCAATTAAAAGATGCATCTCATTCAAGGGAATCGGTTTTTGTGTATTTCATCAAGCATTGCATAATAATCAAATGGAGCCTTGTTTATTATCCTTTATGATCTGCTTTCACTTTTTACATCTTGCCATGATTTATGCTAAACCGCTAGATCTATCATGACTTTTATGTGTAGTTTAGTCTTTGCCATGCTAAGGTACTTAAAAATGCTAAACTTGAATTAAAATCTTGTCATGATAGCTCTTGAGACTAGTCTGGTTAAAACTATCCTTTTATGATTTTCGCCATGTCAAGTAGGCTGAGTTGAGTCCTGAATCTCTTTTGAACTTTTGAGTAAGCTATGTCAGTTTGTTAAGAAACATGACTTATCTCTAATCACTGGTCTAAAAACTTCAAAAGCAAAAATGATCTCTTTTGTGCGAAAAAAACTGATCTCACCAAATCTTTCTCATGAGACGGCTTGCCATTGCACTAGGCATGAACTCAGGGGGAGCCTTGGATGACCTAAGATCACCTCCTTAAGTCTGTTGCTTGGAGTGGTCGCATAAGGCTTGGGATCTAGCACATGGCTAAAAAAATGGTTGAAGCTCAGGAGGCAGTTGTGGATGGCACCTAGTCCAGAGCTTGCTTTACTGAGATAAAACCTTAAAGAGCCTTAAAATAGAAAGTCTTCAGAAAAAGAAAAATGTGCTAAAATTGCTTATCATCAAAGAGACCAAGTTCTGGATAAAATGAGTCCTTCTTCAACTGGTAGCACTCTAAACTGTTCAGTATGAGTTTTCTTGGTTCAACTTAGATTATTTGACATGGCTTGCATCATCCTTGGATATCTTTAGCTAGATTTCAATCTTGACTTATTTGACCTGCTAAAGAATGGATCATTAATCGATTATGGACTTTCTGTCTTAGCTCTTCTATACATCGATTGTCATGATCTTGATAGCATTCTTCTGTGTTATGGCTTGGTGTAATACTCTAATAGTCATTTTGGATAATCTACATGGCTCCTAATGCTTAAAATGAACATCATATAGTCTTTTCCTCCCTTTTCTACATATTGATGATTTTATTGCCAAAGGGGGAGAATGTGTGTGAGAAAAAGCCTTCTGAAGAAAAGCCTTGAGTTTTGTGCGAAAATTGCTCTTTCATCTCATCTCAAGTCTTTCTCTTTTTGTCAACTTGGTCTTGAGCTTAATTCTCTTGTTTAGACCTTGGTTGACTGGAATCTCAAACTCATCTTATGCTTTTTCGGTAATTGTCAATATACTCATCAAGGGGGAGATTGAGAGACCATGTGAGAGGTCCTCCACTCTGAGTGATGAGTATTTGACAAGTGTGTTGATTAGATTGAGAGTTGAGGTTTTCAGTTTGGATTGTTTCTGGGCTGAGTCAGGGAAATCGGAACTACCGCTGTGTATGGAGCGGAAGTTCCGATTAATCGGAACTACCGGTGTTGAAAATAGGAACTTCCGATTTATCTGGGACTTGGTCTCAGCTGAAGGAAATCGGAACTTCCGCACAAGGGGTAGCGGAGTGTCCGATAATTCTGACATTGAGTGTTCTCTGAGATTTAAAATCGGATTTAAAAATCTGGAAAGTCGGTTGTTCCGGATATCGGAAGTACCGCAGTGTTGAGCGCGGAACTTCCGATATTCCTGACAAGTGCGGATGTTCCGGAAATCGGAACTTCCGCTGTGGTAAATCTTGGAACTTCCGATTGTGTCGTAATCGCGAGAAGATTATTTTGTGATTTTAATCTTGTATGAGTTTGAGTCTTATACAATTGTTGATGCTATGATATTGTGCAATGCTATGTGATGTGTTTTGTGTCATGTGTTGATGCGCAGGCATCAAGATGGAGTCGTGGCGAGACACGTGGACCGGACTAAGCGGAGGCGTTGAGGTCGAACGGTCGGGATGTGTCGAAGACGGCGTGAATCTTGAAGCGGTTGCGAGTCGTGCACAACAAGGTGTACGGAGGCTTCGGAAAGGTGCGCAAGGGCGAAGGGTCTTTTCGCAAAGCGGCAAAAGTGGAGGCGGTTCCGTTCGGGTGTAGCGGGCTTAATGGGTAGGAGGCCCATTAGCCAAGGCTATAAATAGGGGAGAACCCTGGAGTTAGGGTTGGACTTTTGAGAGAGAAAATTAGGGTTAGCCTAAGCAAAAGGGTTTGTTTTGCTTTTTGAGAGTTTGTTGAGTTGAGAGGATGAACTGAAAATCTTTGTAATCATTCCTCTGTGTTTCCTCTGTAATCTCTTGATTCTATCAATGAAACTCTGAAGTTTTGATTACTCGTTTATGCCTCTCTTATTCCCTTCCTGTTCTTGTTGAATATTTAGGTTTTGATGCATCTTTTGATTCGTCCTATGAAATAGCTTGAAACTTGATATCTAGAGTCGTTTTAATATTGCTAATGCATCCTCAAAGTTTCATGAACTAAGAATCAGAGAATCTTGTCTATCGTGGGTTTTTGGTCTTTCTTGCCCCTTCTTCAAGAAATCTGATTTTGGCTTGTTTGTTAAATCTTTGTTTGCGATTCTTCTCCATGAGGTCAAGATGTTGTTTAGGATGATGTCCTGTGAAACTTGACCTGAGAAGAGTATTCAAGATTTAGTATTTTGGATTTTTGGGAAAAACCCGAGCGCACTGTTCTTCGGTCAGGACAATCGGAACTTCCGATTGTCCACGGCGGAACTACCGCAGGCGGAACTTCCGCGATCGATCCCGAACTTCGGAGTGCGGAACTATCGCGGTAAAATCGAACGTCCGATTTCTCGAGCAATACCAAACTTGGTTTTCGTTCTCTGATTTTGCTTCACTCTTCTTTAGATATCCAGAGGACCTTGTAGGTCTTATTTAATTACAGCAAAGGGGGAGCTCCTAATTTTTAAAGCACCATTCACCCCCCCCTCTGTTGCCATTTCGGTCCTTCAGTTATAAAGCATAAGAAAGGTAAGGATAATGTGATTGCTGATGCGCTCTCTAGACGTTATACCATGTTATCTCAACTTGACCATAAGATTTTTGGTTTGGAGGCCATTAAGAGTTTATATGTCACTGATTTGGACTTTAAGGAAGTGCTTGAACATTGTAAAGGAGGGAAGACATGGAATAACTATGTGTTGAATGATGATTTGGTCTATCGTGCTAACAAGCTATGCGTTCCAGCTAGCTCTGTTCGTCGTTTGTTGTTACAGGATGCACATGGAGGAGGTTTGATGGCGCATTTTGGAGCAAAGAAGACAGAAGATGTGCTGGCCACTCACTTCTTTTGGCCAAAGATGAGGCGTGATGTCGAGCGCTACGTAGCTCGCTGCACTACATGCAACAAAGCTAAGTCTCATCTCCTTCCACATGGACTTTATATGCCTCTTCCTATTCCTAGCGCCCCTTGGGAGGATATTTCTATAGATTTTGTTTTAGGATTGCCTAGGACAAAGAGGGGGAGAGATAGTATATTTGTAGTAGTGGATCGATTTTCTAAGATGGCACATTTTATACCTTGTCACAAGAGCGATGATGCTACAAACATAGTTGATTTATTTTTCAGGGAAATCATTTGCTTACATGGAGTGCCCAATACTATTGTCTCGGATCGTGATGCGAAGTTTTTGAGCCACTTTTGGAGATCACTTTGGAATAAATTGGGGACAAAGCTGCTGTTCTCTACTACATGCCATCCCCAAACTGATGGACAAACGGAGGTTGTCAACCGCACGTTATCCACCATGTTGCGGGCTGTTTTAAAGAAGAACTTGAAGATGTGGGAAGAGTGTTTACCGTGATATTGAGTTTGCTTACAATAGGTCAAGACACTCCACCACCAAGATAAGTCCATTTCGGGTAGTGTATGGTTTTAACCCCGTGCTCCTATTGATTTACTACCTTTACCGACCTCCAAAAAATTAATCTAGATGCTAAGAAGCGTCTTGCATTTATTCTCAAGTTACATGAAACCACTAAAAGAATATAGAGTATATGACCGAAAGGTATAAGGTTCTTTGAAGTAAAGGTAGGAAAGTTGTCAAATTTGAACCGGTGATTTAGTTTGGGTTCATTTGAGAAAGGATAGGTTTAGAATTAAGAAAATCAAAGTTGATGCCTAGAGTCAAGGACCGTTTAAGATAATTAAGAAGATAAATGATAATGCATATCAATTAGAATTACTCTGCAGATTTTGGGGTTAGCCCCACATTTAACATTTCAGATTTGAAACCATACGTGGAGAAGAAGATGAGCTTGAGTCGAGGACGACTCCAATTCAAGAGGGGAGTATGATGAGGACATCCTCCTTCGGATACACGCACGACACAAGACCCTCCAAATCTGGGTCTTTGAACTACACTGGTCCTATGACAAGAGCTAGAGCACGTCACTTAATCGATCGTAAAGTCGTTTCTAGGGTCGAGTGTATTATTTGAGAACTCTATGATGCTTGCCTAATGGAGATGATTTACTTGTACTCAGGAATCTAGGACTACGACCAGTTCAAGAAGGTCTACGACCACTGCAAGAAGATCTACGACCACTACAAGAAGACCTACGACTAGTTGATTCAATTGGAGTAATCTACGACCAGAAAAGCGAGCACAGTACTCATTGGACACAATCTACGACCAAAGATAGCATGGACTCCTCAAGACCACCCTAGGACCAGTCCTACGACCGGATCTTCGACTGAAATACGCAATGAAGGTGCTTGCGTCACCGCTTTGGAAACTAAAAGACTTTGTAAACGTAACGAGGTCGGAGTCCGTGTTGTGTACGCTTCATCCCACTACCGCATAACCCTAGGTCGACCTCCTCACGTTCCCTATATATATCTGAGAGCCGCCATAGTTTAGAGGCGGGTTTTTCTTAGATTATTCTGCCAATTGCAGTTTCGCCGATTATCGGTTTGAGGAACCCCACTTGTAAACTTCATCTATATCCGCAATACAATTCAGATTGCATCTACCTTGTTCTTGTGAGTTGCTTCGATTGCTTGCAGGAACAATAACCTTCGTGGTAAGGTCGATCGCGTGCAAGCGTGGTCGATAACGACAGGCGTGCGGGTGTAGCGAATTACGAGGTGACGATCTGTTGGTCGGAATCCTCAAAACGTCAACGTCCTCACGACGAACCAAATCGAACCTATCGGAAGATCGGGCCGCCGTGACTCATCACAATGGGTGGTTCTCTGGTGAAAAGGGGTTTGTTGTGTCAGGTTTGCTAGTAGGAGCGATGTTGAGTTGTTTGATGTTCATGTACTATTGTTGCATATTTTTTAGGTGGATTATTGGTTTTGTCCAGGGAGTGTTGCTTCGAGTTCAGTGTCATCTTTGCATCGTCTCGGTTTCTGTGGTTAAAAGGCAAGTGCATGGAAGAGTGGTAGATATCGGTTTATTTACCACTTGTCTTTACAATTAACCTACCATGACATTTATTTATGCTTATTTAAATTCCGATAATGATGATGATATGATAGTGGTGATCGATGATATGACCATGGTGATAACATGATAATGTATCATGTTAATGGATATTGGCAAAGATGTTGCATCATTTGCATTCATAATGATAGGATTGCACGAGTCAGGATCGATGGGAATGTATGTAACTATTATAGTAAGGTCGGTGAATAATGTTACAGGGCTAGTCCAGAGAGCTTTAGATAAAATCCTACAGAGGTAGGGACTCCACAGTAGTGGAGGATAGAGTGGTTCACCGACGGGTGATCACTCTGTTATACTGGTATAAGCTGATAAAGTTGCATGTGGACATGAAGCATTGCATACATGAAAAGATAATGATGTTAAATGACTACACGAAAGATGATATAAGTTATATCAGTATGTGAATGATGATGACAATGATTTAATTGACTGATAAATTGTTTGTTCGTTGTTTTATTATGTGCTTGTTGAGTCTTTGACTCACTCATCCTGTGTTGTTTCTTTTAGGTGACAAATGAAGGCGACATGCATAGGATGGAGTAGCACATATGCATCACATGCTATCAATCACACAAACATATTTTAGATGATCAATTGTTGAACACATTACTATTAAGTACAACATTGCTTGATAATTAAACATGTGTGATATGTATGGGGAGTGTGGACCCCAGTCATTTTTGTTCTGGATCCGCCATTGACCTCATCCCACAAACCAAACAAGCTACTTGTATCATCTCATTCAGCTCGGTTCACCCAACCAAACACATCCTTGAAGAAGTTGTATTGTGCATGCATATGCAACTATGCAAGGCTCTGCCCATAGCTTGGAGCTAGGTAGCGCCCAGGCAACGAGACTCTTGCGCTCGCTCTTCGCCAAGAATGTAGCCATGGGTGCAGCCCATGTCAGTGGACAGTGGGCCCAACAGTCCAAAGAAAAACAAAACAAGAGACTTAGCTGGATATTAGGATGATAGTCCGCATGTTGCCGCGCCATTGATCTAAGTTTTTTCTTAAATGTATAGAACAAATATGTCTATCATACAAAGGCCAAGTTTTGATGAAAATATTTCACTGGGGTATAGCGTTGTTAGCATCATGTCATACAGTAGCAGTCTCTAGGCTAGTAACAACGATAGTAGTAATAGAGAACATCAGTAACACAGTTCACTTTGTACATATGTACCTGCTAGACAGGAGGTGTTTTTGTTCCGATGATTAGGTAGTTTCTGATGAAACTATGGTCCAATCTTCCGAAAGGTACTGATAAGTCGATTGTGGAGAACTCGACGTTGATGATTTGGAGGCTCCGACCAGAACAGATCACCCTCCCGCAATCACTACACCACTGCTCCATTGGTTATCAATCGTGCCGAATGCGGTTGACCTCGCCAAGAAGGCTATCTCCTGCATGCGAATCGAGAACACAAGCAAGAAAGTAGAAGATGCAATCTGATATTGTATTGCGAATATAGATAAAGCTCACAATGTGGGGTTCCTCAACCGAACGTGCGGCGAGACTACTAAGCAGAATAATCTCAAAGAAAAACCCGCGTTAAACTATGACGGCTACTGTATATATAAAGGGGGACGTGAGGAGGTCGACCTAGGGTTGTGCGGCCGTGGAACGAGGCGTACACAACCTGGACTCCGACCTCGTCACGCTTACAAGTCCTATTAGATCCAAAATGGTGACGCAGCACCTTATGTCGCGTATCTCTGGTCGAAGACCTGGTCATAGGACTGGTCCTGGGGTGGTCTTGAGGAGTCCATGCTATCTTCGGTCGTAGATTGTGTCCAACGAGTCCAACTGGCCGGAGGCCTTCTTGAAGTGGTCATAGACCCTGCGGAGCTGGTCGTAGACCTTCTTGAACTGGTCATAGTCCTAGATTCCTAAGTACAAGTAATTCATCTCCATTAGGCAGCATCATAGAGTTCTCAAATAATACACTCAGCTCTAGAAACGAATTTACCTGATAAATTAAGTGATGTGTACAAGCTCTTGTAATTGGAATAGCAAGCATAACAAATGTGGTTGTATCCATAGGGGTCATGCCCTCATCAGTTTCTGCCATACATGTGATGGTGAGGGATAAAAGCGAACCTATATAGCACCAATCCTGCGGCTGACCACAACGTAGAGCAGACCCACCTGGCGGTGCGAGGCACACACATGACCCAGAACGCAATAGCGAAAAGCATCAAAGACCCTTAGCGATGACACCCTCGTGCGCACAAAAACCGAAGCGGGGCGCAGACAGCAAGATGCGACGGGAAACACCGTGGTGAAAGCATCTAGGCTCCTAAAATGATTTTGGGAATTTAAAGGTTTAGTTTTGGATTTTAAATGACGACCTGGAAATGGCATGCAACGATGACAAAAGATCGACATGGCTCGAGACAAAGGTATTATGTAGCCCAATGAACCTTTTATAGTTTTTACCGGTCTCGATGATTGGTGGAAAGACTGGATTTATAGGCTAAATACTATACTATAATGAGGGATCATTGCTAGTAGCTTGATGATTTATTTTGTGCCATCTCGATCAACTAAGTCATGCATGCATCTTGAACTGCAGTTGTTAGTAAAACCGATATGACCGCAAGTATAACTGTGGTACTACCATCTTGAGCTATAAACGCACATGAAGTGTGGTACTACTGCAATATGGTAGGTTTGATTTCTAGTTGGAGGTACATTATTTCTAAAGAGCACTTTTTAGAGTTTTTTCTCCTCTGAAAATCAGTAGTACCGGAAGAGTCGAGCGGTAGTACCGGACCTTGTGATTGCGGTAATACCGCACCAAACCGTAACAGCTAGTTCAGAAGAATTTAATAAACCCCATTTGACCGTTGAACAGTAGGTGCGGTAGTACCGGCTAATCAGTGGCGGTAGTACCGTACCTACTAAATTTTTTTGGGATTTGCTTCAAACGGTTGAATTTGTGGTTGGGGTCTACAAATACCCCTCATCAACAGCACGAAGCCCATAACTCCTAACCTCATTGAATACCTTAGAGCCATTGGTGCACTCTCTACTACATATTTGCTCATATTTTACATTTTGAGGTAGTTGAGAGTGTTGAAGTGCATCTGCATCATTTGTTGATATCTTTGGCACTTGATAACCTTCAATCAAAGGTTGTGATTTATTACTATTGGTACTTGCTGGCTCCTAGACAGCTTGGATGAAGATTGTGCGGTGATCTCTTCAAGAAGGTTGTGAAGAGGCCCGACACCGTTTGTTAGTGGTTCGGTACTCGCTATCTCCGGAGTGGGGGAAAAGGAACCCTAGTGGAATTGAGGTTCATTAGGCTCAATTTGTGGAGCCGGTCCAGTTCGTTTGGGTTTACCTCAATGTGGACTAGTAAAGACCAACGCAAGTCTTCGATACCACAGGAAAAACATATATTGTCTTCATTGTGGTTTTCTCTCTTGTCTTTACTATTTTCACATTTATATTTCTAGCTACTTATATATCTATATCTATACTAATTAGAGGCTCTCCTAGAAGCCCCATATTAATCCTAAGAGGTAAAAAGGCTAGAAATTCTCACATTAATCGGAGAAAAAGAAAAAGGCTAAAAATTCCCACGTTAATCAGAGAAAAAGAAAAAAAAATCCTAACCATCCATAAGAGTTTGTACTAGAAATAGAAATTTGTGATGGCTTGGATCCTTCTAAACACATCCGAAACATACACGAGTGTTTGAGTACAACACGGTTTGCTCTCAAACTACCAGACGTATCCTTTGCTAATATGTAATATGATGTCAGTATTGATTAAGTAATCTTTCAAATTGGATAGCGATGGCAAAACCGAGTCCAAAAGAGTCCAAGCTCTATAAGGAAAAGTTTCCGCTATTAATTTATCTTCGTAATTATGTCTATTTAGTAATGCCTTCGATTCCAAATTTAAGTCGTTTTAGAAATTGTGTCAGTCAAACATTTTTAGATTTGACCATCAATATAAAAACAATTAACACGATTGGCAACCGCGCTAGGAAAGAGTCCAAGCTCTATAAGGAAAAGTTTCCGGCTAGTAATTTATCTTCATAATTATGTCTATTTAGTACTGACTTCGATTCCAAATATAAGTCGTTTAAGAAATTGTCTTAGTCAAACATTTTTAGATTTGACCATCAATATAAAAACAATTAACACGATTGGCAACATATAATTGGTATCACCAGATCCACCATGAAATATACTTTTATAATATAGAATTATTTTGATTAGAAACAACATATTTTCATAGAAATAGAACTCCGGGTCGCATGCATGGAGCATATTGGTCCGGTATTAAAAACCAAAATATGACTCCATGGACAACGTAATAGATACAAATTACAATTAGGATTTTGTGAACAGCAAAGAATCCCGAAACAATTAGCATCCACATAGAAAATTGTGAAGCTATGCATAGATACGCGGATATTCAAATCTTGGATCTAAATTTTTATATCCAAATATCTATAATTGCATAATTACAAAAATTAATCTAATTTTAAAACTTCATAACTATGGGATTTTAATTACTAAAATTATAGATTGCATGTAATATCGTATCTGAAGCCCGCCATGCCATGATCAACTCAAATAAGGTGATAGTCCTGTGATTATAATTCTAAATTTTCTTAATCTATTATATTATTGTTTTCTTGCAACACTTTTTACAATTTCTAATTACAAATTGATATACTTGGGTATAACAATTGTTTCGGAATTCCAAATTTTAATTTGTATATATTCGTATAACATGATTTTTTTAAATTATGAATTCCTAAAAAAATTCAATATATAAGTATTAGTTTCACATATTCAATGGAATTACATATGCCTGGACAATACAACTTTGAATTTGAATTTATATATGTTATAATATCACAATTTGTGTACTCCATATATATGTAGATCCATACACTAATAGTATTTGTACTTAGGATGCACGTAAACAATAATATTGGTTCTATATTGGGGCCATGAGGCAATAAATTAGAAATATATAACAATTAGAAAAGGTAAAAGAAATGAGAACCAAAGTTTGCCAATAGAATTTTTGTTATATTATCAATAACATAAAATTGTTGAACCCACGTAGCCCGTGCGGATGCACGAGTTGATGACTAATTTGTGTAGAATTTCTTAACTAGAATATATCTCTTGATTTGTGCTAGAAATCTTTTATTAGCCCGCTCGATGGTTCTCAAACAACCAACACCAACGCGTCTCGCGCCGTAACCGAAGGCGTAAAACAGCCAACGCTAGTCAAGCAAAGCCCCGAAACAACTGTCCGCGCGGTCGAGTGGGAGAAAAAGCCCCGCGATTTCTTTCTAGGCGCGATAAGTAGCCGAACATGTAAGCACCTACAGCCACTGACATCTTAGTTTCCAAACGCATGCCGCGTGGGGCCATGCGTCGCGCACGACGTAGCGTCAGTCAGTGACATGACTGCGCTGCGCACGTCTCTCTCTCTCTCTCTCGCAGACAAACATATATGCAAACACAGACAAGACAGGCACGCATACGAGCAGCGGAGAGACAAATATAGCTGCACTGTGGTCCACCATTGTTGATGCCCTGTTTGTACCAGCTTGCTCCATGCATCCTGCTCCTCCAGCCACTAGTACGTGGTGATCCGTCCGTCCGTCCGTCGACGGAGCTGCATGCATGCTAGCCATGATTCTTCTCGCGTAAAGCTAGCGACTGGCCGAGCGCGGCGTACGATGCCGAGACCGACCGACGAACTGATCCGATCCATGCATGCAAACACATGCACGCAGATGCATTATATTCCATTGCATATATATATATATATGTGTGTATTTAGGCTAGTACAGCACAGCGTGCAATGCAGACGGGATGTATGTACGCTCTGTGCTGTGCTGTGCGTGCAAGTATACTATTATATAGCGTATACGTTCGATCGGCGCCCTACGGCTCTAATTGGAGCCGTTGGATCGAGGCCAGCTCGGACGGCTCTGATCTACTGAGACGAGCAAGGAACGAAATCCCAGTAAACTAATTAAGCCAGTTTGCTGCAAACTCGTTCTCCGATCAGCTCCTCTGTTAGACATCCTTTTTTGCTTCCGTACTCTTCTCAAAAAGTAAAGCTAGCACTCCCAATATACACTAGTCGTCCCTACAACTTAGACATGCGTGTAGAGATCGACAGCTCAAGCTCACTAATTAACCAAGTGCAGCAGTACTATTGTACTAAGGCACATCTGATCATAAAGTAACTACCTAGGAGGTACTTGCTACGATGCATTCCCTGAGAGAGAGAGAGAGAGAGGGAGAGAGAGATGAGAGTCGGTCTTTGGCTCATTTGACACGTTTTATACACGAAATAGCAAATCTACTCTCCTCACCAGCGAATTGACAAAAATAGTACTGTGAATGGAGAGACAGTGTTGCCTACACGCACCATGTAATTTGATTCTACATTACGAAGTCTTATTGTTGGAGTTGAAATATCATCTTTTAAATTTAATTCAAAAATATCATCTTTTAAATTTAATTCCAAAATTTTTCTATATTTAATATTTCGCTCTCTTTTTCAAAAGAAATCAGTTGTGCAAACACTACACTTGTAACAACAGTGTGGGTGCAAACCCTAATTCCACACAGTGCGGTGTAGTACAAGCGATCGGGTGAGCTGCAGGGCACATGGAGGTGACCATGTGATGGCGGCCCGGGAGCTGTGGCAGGGCGTTGCAGGGAACGGGGGGCATAGCTGGTGAGCGGCATGCTCGTGCCATGCTCCGGGAGAACTCCATGCGATACATATCGTCTGCTCTTCATTTGCGGTGCTATTTTTATTAAATTACTAAAGATGAGCTAGATTTGCTATTTTCTCGTGTCAAATGAGCCAAAAACTCAATAGAGATCTGGAAGAGAGAGAGAGAGAGAGAGCGCATGCAATGCCTGCCTGCATGTCTAGTACTAGAGCTAGAGCTAGTACTAAGTACTAATACAAGAAGAAATGATTGTTGCATGGAAGAGAATACACACGCAGCATGATTTGCTGCGGAGCGTGCAAGGCGCGCGCGGGCGCTCACTTTGAGGCTGCGCCGGCCTGTTGGTCGGTCGCCGGCTCAGCCGATGCGCGGCCAATCCCGCCCCGCCATGTCGGCCCCTCCCCCACGCAGCTGCATGCATGCACGCACGCAGACGACGCGGTCTTCCCACGCTGCTACGTGCACAGGCCATGACCGTCGCATGCACCTCTCTTCGATCTCTGCATGGCTGCAGCTGGCTGCGCCCTCCTGCCTCTTACTGCTCTCTCTCTCTCTCTCTCTAACCTAGCAAAGCAATCCCTTTGATCTGCATCTCCATGTGCACCCTCCTCCCTCTCCCTCTCCCGAGAGAGAGAGAGAGAGAGAGAGAGAGCTAGTAGTAGTGTATAGCTTTGCTGGCAGAGGAGGGCAGGGAGGGGGCAGTACGTACTGGAAAAAGCAAAGGGTGTAAAGAAAGGCTAAGGGATGGGAGGCCGTGACCAAGGCTATTTCCAGCTCTCTCCCCCTCTGGTCAGTAGGCGCCAAGTGAGTGCCGCAGCCAAAAGCTGCATCCCTCTCCCCATATGTATGCATGCCCTAGCCCTTATCTTAGCCTCTCCCCTCTGCAAACCTCTAACTCAAGACTTTGGCTCCTTCCACTCCTCCATGCCAATGCCCTAGTTGCATATGCTTTCTTCCCACATGCAAATAAAACAAGTACTATATATACATCTAGCTAACCCGGCCCGCTCTATACTCACACTGGATATACACACACTACATACACCAAGAAGTATAAAGAGATGCATGCATTATGGTGTATAAATCATATGTGCAAATCTCATACATATATACATATACATATATATATATATATATACACACACACACACACACACACACACACGCAAGATCTAGCTAGTTTGCATGCTCCTTTTACATACACCCATATTTGCTTGCTTTTGCTCAAGAATTAACTATGCATAGTTAAAGCCACCAACTAAAAGCATATATACCAACCACATGCTAGGCTTGTGTAGTATAAATTAAATACCTCCGGCTTTAGCTCTACACTTTGTAGGATATATGAAAGTTGGTGCGAGACTGCGAGTATATATGCAATAGGCAGGCTGACACAAAGTTGCATGTACAGCTGCTTGCTACCAGAGATGGAGAGGGATAGATTCTTTCTTTTTTACCACACTCGTTGATCAGTAGTTGAGTTTGCACATATATGTGAAAAGACAAGCAGGGAAAAGTCCCTGACTAGGAGGGAGCCGAGGAAAAGATCAGACATGGACTCGGCACCCTCAGTCACAGCGGGAGACATGACAAGTCGCCGACGAGGGAAAGCACAAAAGAGAAGCATCCGAGCGATTGACGAGTCGAGCCGAGCCGAGCGTACGTTGCGGTAAAAAGTTTCGACGCTCTCAGCAGCAGGTAAACTCACTGGCAAAAGCGCCCAAGCGCTAGGTAATTAAGGTAGCAATTCACACGACTAGTACTTGTACCACACACACTACACTACACTACTCTCTCTCTCTCTCTCTCTCTCTCTCTCTCTCGTACACACACACACTCGATGATCTTGACATGCACGAGACACTATGAAACAGTAGTAGAACTTTGGGCGCAGATAAAGACCAAACGACAGATACAAGAGATGACCATGGCACCGTACACATCTCTGTCTCTCTCACCAACTCGATCGGTATCTCTCTGACCGTATGGTAGCTAGCTAGTACGACCCTTCTTCTTCCCGGACACGCACACACTCGCATGTGATTAAGTTTGCACTAGTGCAGTAATACCTCGCCATGCAAACACAAAGCATCACCATGCACGTACATACTCGTGCGGTTGGATAAAAGCAACTAATTGAAGGTAGTAGCTAGTGGACTAATGGAGAGGGAGGAAGCGAGGTAATGAAGTAATTGGAAGCGAGCTAGACCACGACCATCAGACCATGTCGCTGCCGTTGTCGTCCTGCAGGTCGGCGTCGTCGTGGTAGTTGCCGAGGTCGTCGTCCTCGTCCTCCTCGTCGTCGATGGTGACGGACTCGATGATGTGCGGCGCGTGGCCGCCGCCGAAGGAGCGGACGTGGTCCTTGAGCGAGCGCTTATGCTTGAAGTCGGAGCCACAGACGCAGAACCAGAGCTTGCCGCAGTTCTTCTCGTGCGTGCGCCAGTCGCCGCGCACGGCGAACCGCTTGCCGCACCGGCGGCACGCGTACGGCCGCGCCCGTGCTTGCGCCGGTAGTGAGTCTGCAGCGTCCGGAAGTCCTTGAGCGGCCGCGCCCGCGGGTGGTCGATGTTGTTCCGGCACCCCTCCGCGCAGCAGTAGCACGGCAGCCGCATCAGCGACGGCGACGGCGCCGTCCCCACCGTGATCGCCCCGCGCAGCGACTCCGAACCCTTCCGGTACTGCGACCCGTGCCCCCACATGTGCATCTGCAACACAATTAACACGTCATTACTACAATCTAAATGCAAGGGCAATTGATCAGGACATGTGATTGATTTAAAGATTCTAGTACCTGCATGTTGTTGAAACGGTTGAAGGTCTTGTTGCAGACGGCGCAGGAGAACTGCGTGGAGCCAACGAGGATCTCGGCGGCGGAGGGGATCCAGTACTGGCTAGGCACCTGGCTCCCGCCCGTCGCGGCGGTCGACGACACCGCTGACGCTGTCACCGGCGGCGCCGCGAATCCCCCGCCGCAGGAAGTCTCGTTGCTGCACGGAGGGGCTATGGAGAGTGATATTGTCACGTTAGGGTCCTGCTCATGGAACAAGAAGCTGCCGCCGCCGCCATTGTAATTGCTCTGGTTTAACCAGGAGGAAGCGGCGGCGGAGTGCGAGGATGCCATGGATGTGGAGATGGAGGGGGACGAGCACGCCGACGAGGCGGCGGCGACGTCATGGTGGTGGTGGTGGTGGCCGGGAGGCCAGAGGGAGAGGAGAAGCATGGATTGGTCGTCCTCCTCGGCGTTCCCGTAGCCGTTGCCATTGGTGCCATTGGCGTGCTTGCTCGGAGGCGCGGCGGCGGTGTGGTGCTGGCTGTACGGGTACGGGTGCATGGCCCTATAGCTGTGCATCTCTCTCTCTCTCTCTCTCTCTCTCTGATCTGTGAAGGTTTCAGTGGAGGCTTGATGGCAAGTGAGAGGAGCAACAAGTGTTGGAGGAAGAGAGGGCTAGCTATAGCCTTACTCTAGCTAGCTGTGCCCCTGTGCCTCTGATTGGTCTGTGGGTGTGTGGGAGCCTGCTGGGAGGTGCTATATATAGCTAGAGAGAGAAGGTAGAGAGAGAGAGAGGGTAGAGCCAGTAGGTATAGTGAATGATTGGTAGTGTGGGGGTGTAGGGGGCCTTGCACGTGCAACATATATAGGTACGTACATACCCTAACATACATGTAAATTAACGTACGTTAGATATGTCTGGTCCATATGCAGCTTAATTAGTCCTTATTTCTCACATGAAATTATTGTCCTCTAGCTTGGATAAATCAAAATATTTTGGGGGTTTTTTTGTTGCAAAAACCCACCCCACAAGTTGGGGAGTTTGTAAAAAACTCACATGTATCTTAAATTTCACGTTAGCTTACCCATAAGTCCATAAGTCTTATGTGGTTTCAAATCCCCACCCCAAGGCTGGTTTACAAGCTTGTCGTCTGACATGGCACTTGCATATCATTCCAACGTGGACCTTTTATATATAATAGTGCACCTAACGTGTCATCTCCCCACCTAGACCCAAAGCACAACTTTATGCTCGACTTGACGGCTTGTGTGCGACGCAGCTAGGGTTTGAGGTGATGGTCACCACGCGATTTCGGTATGCGTGGGGGAAATGACAAATTAGGGTGCATCGTTGGGTCTATGCTGTGGATAGTCAGTTGGTCAACTAACTCTAGGCGGGGATTTGAAACCACATAAAATTTGTGGTAATGTAATCGACGAAATTCAAAATGCATGTGAGTTTTTGACTATCTCCTCGACTTGTGGGTGGGTTTTTGCAAAAATCCCAAATATTTTATAGTTTTTGGTAAGAATCAAGTAGAGGATTCCTTCTGTAAATTTCTAACTTGTGGGTATATACCCACATTGAGATCCATGCTAGCTTCGGCATCTATGGCAACAACATGCCATCTTTGATGAGGTTCGAAGTGGCTATAATTGAGATTCACCAGGATTAGGTTTTTGAGGTTCACTGAGCCTACACAGGCACACAGGATCGGAGGCTTTGCAATGGCCAACATCGGCTACAGTCCGTGCAATGTGGTACCGGCGAGTTATGTTCGATAGGTAGGTAGTATTACTACTCCCATCGGTTCACAAAACAAGTTGTTTTGGAATGCGTGTAGTCAAATTTTGAAAACTTTGGCTATCGATATCTTTTTAAATATTTAAACACGTGAAAATCATATGTGTAGATTTGTCTCAAAAAGTACTTCTATATATAATATTGTAATTTTATCGGGTTTTACAAATATATTATAATAGTAATTAGCGGCTAAAGTTATATTTTTGTGAACCAAAAGCAATAGTACAGTGGGTAGCCAGTGACCCACTAGCGAGAGTAGGATCGACATGGACGGATTCGGTCGTGCGTATATGTCTCGTAGTCGTAGGGAGGTGCTGCTGCTGCGGTAGGATCAAAGGCGGGAGGTAGCAGCAGCGGTTGCTGAACTGCAGGGGTAGGCGTTGGAGGTATCAGGGCAGGGAGGGGACAAGGGCCCGGCACATATGTATATAATACTCCTAGCCATGCATGGCCACATATCCACGGGACCATCTGCATGCCCTGCATGGGGCCCTGCCTCTGCCTCTGCCCCTGCCCCTGCCCCCTCTCTCTCTCTCTAGGATGATAGCACGGCCCCCGAGGACGTACGCCACAGTCAGTCACGCATCACCCTCTCTCTCTCTCTACAGACGCCTTTCCTTTTTTCCATGTCTTTTTTTTTTCTGGTTGCATCTGCATTCCCTCCGCTGCCACTGTTACTGTTTGCTCTACACCACACACGCTATCTCTCTCTCTCTCTCTACGTGTGCGTATATGAGCAGGCACGTACGTACGGCTAATTTATATTGTACGTATGTATGGGTCCACTACGTACTGTGTATATGCATATGAAGATGGAGGCATTACATAACTGTGCCTTCGGGAATTTTTGTTTTAAAACAAAAAGCTAAAGAGAGGCGTCTTACGATTTGTTGGCTTGTGTGTGTTGGTGGTGTTGTGTGTGGGCTCGTGCATTCCCAATCATACAACGAGATTGCGAATTCTCGGGCAACAGAAAATTCATGAAACCTCGGTCGATTTTGTCACCGGGTGACCGAATTTTGAAATTTTGGTAATTTTGAATGTTAACTCGGGCAAATGGCCGAAATTGACATTCAAATTCGAATGAATTTCATCAAAAAAATTGGCGGTTTTTGACCAAATTTTTAATTCTATTTGAATTTGGCCTGAATTCATGTGCAACCGATTTTTTTAACCGAAAGGGCAAAAATTCGAGCTCCAGCAAAATGTGCAAAATTTTGCAAAATTTTCAAATTTCGAGTCAAATTTGAAATCTTCTTCTCCCACTAGTGGCGGCATAGGTGGCGAGTTAGGACTAGGTTTACCGGAGCCCTAAGATTTCGAGAGAGTAGGGGTTGCAGAGGTGATGGTGGCACCGTCGGCAGCAGGGAGGAGGAGGGCGGTGGAGATCGGTGAGGGCGATGAGAACCGAAGTGGTTAGGAGGTGGTGGGAGTCAGTGGTGGATTCGGTGGGACAAGGAAGGAGGGCAACACAGGGAGATCGATTTCGCTGGAGAGGAGGAAGAAGGGCGACGAAGGCTGTGTGGTGGGAGGGGGGTATGGGCAGCGCCGGAGGGAGGAGGTGGGGTTATAGTTTGGGGTGAAATGTTGGGTTGATGGGCAAGTGAAGGGGACCCGAGTGCTAAAAAATGACAGTCGATTGAGGGGTAGACTGTCCCATCGTACAAATACACATGCATAAAATATACGTTTGACCGATAAGATACTAGCCAGCTCAACACACGTGACACCAGACTTGTATGCCGGCCCTCTGATTTGCTGGATGCATGCATATGCTCCCAGCCAGCCTCCCAGACGTACACCTGCATGCTAGCTCATGCACCAATTAACGAGAAGCTGCTAGCTAGCCTGCTACAGCCAGGCCAACAAATAAATTTTCAAGCATGCATGTATGCATACATTCTTGCTCAGCTAGCAACACTAGTCAAGCTAGCAACACTTGTCGGCTTGCTCCTGTTCCTCCTCTCCTCCCTTGAGATCTCTGGGGCACACACCCATCGGCCGGGTAGCTAGCTAGCTAGCTAGCGTTTGTCCCTTTGCAAGCTAGCTTCTTTGTTGCAGTACTAGTGGATCAGAAAACCAAAGAAAACTACAGTTACTCAATTGGACAAAACGCTAGACTACAAGATCGCCATATGTGTGTGTCTCAGAGAGATGTTGGCGATAGCAGATCACTTCTTTTGTGGGAGCTATATATGTGCAAGCTGATCGATCGATCATCGATCTTAGCGTGTTCCATGCATGCCTAGTAGCGGCACAACGGCCGGGCTCTGCACATACGATAACTCTTGCGTCCAAAAGGTGGGTATATATGTTGTTCAACTCGTGCATGCATATATATATGGCCGGCGTATATGTGTAAAGGGGACCAGTAGTACTTGTTGTTTCAATTACTCTAGGAGTAACATGCATGTTTCTGCAATTAAACTGTTAAACATAGTTAATTAACTTGCTTTACATTATCAATAAAAAAATTGATATGGGGTGGGGCTTTTTCTTCTTCTAAATATTCTTACTTCTCAATTTTTTTTAAAAAAAAGTACTTAATTATCTCAAAAATATGGTGCAATTTTTGAATTACTATATTTGTAGATACCAGGTACACAATTAAAGCATTATGAAAGAATACTAATATAACTAGAGGTGCATGGGCTAGCATTTTTTCAAAAAAAAAATGAATAGAGAGTTTATGATGAATATTGGCTGTATTTTCATAATGATATGAACTGCGTATAGAGGAAAAGTTTACGACTATGCATTTCAATGTGTATTACTAAAAACACGCTGGAGCGAATTTTTATAAGGTGTGAAACTTAGTTATTTGTCAAATGCGCGCAGGAGATAAAAGCTATGGTTACTTAAGCTTTGTAATAAACAGCAGTAAAATATGTTTTCAAAAAAGCTATAGTTACATAAGCTTTGTAATAAAAGGCAGTAAAATATGTTTTCAGTAGTTTGGAAACGTAACTTTGAATCTTACAATCGCTACAAATTACTTAAATCCATTCACTCCTATCCATTCATGTTGCCTTCCTTCGTTTGTCTCCCCATCCTAGTTCCATTTCCTCCACGCCAACACAAACTGAAGAAGGCGAGCTGCACTTATTGAATGGTTCTGGCGACAGACTTCGCAAGTGTGATGGCAGTGACTACCACAACATGGTTAGTTTTTTTTCAATTCTCCAATGGTTGTAAAATTTTAAGAAGCCTGGATGGAATTTGAAGATTTGGGCTGTTGTTTACTCTATTTTAATCAGGTGTGTAGTATCCGATGCTTAGGAATTTGGATCTTTATGATCTTCCTCCAAATTTATGCATTTTATTTGGCAATCTTACAA
Organism: Hsuehochloa calcarea; assembly: GCA_036346395.1. NCBI lineage: Eukaryota > Viridiplantae > Streptophyta > Magnoliopsida > Poales > Poaceae > Hsuehochloa > Hsuehochloa calcarea. Next base: position 25,856,137 of record CM070610.1, on the reverse strand, counting down.
TCGCTACAAATTACTTAAGTGCCATCTTTATCTATTCATTCCTATCCATTCATGTTGTCTTCCTTCGTCTGTCTCCCCCAATCCCAGTTCGATTTCCTCCGCACCAACACAAACTGAAGAAGGCGACCTGCACTTATTGAATTGTTCTAGTGATGGACTTCGCAAGCGTGGCGATAGTGACTACTCTAGCAAGGTTTTTTTTGAATTCTCCAATGGTTGTAAAATTTTAAGAAGGCCTGGATGGAATTTGAAGATTTGGGCTATCGTTTACTCTGTTTTAATCAGGTGTGTAGTATCTGATGCTTAGGAATTTGGATCTCTGTGATCTTCCTCCAAATTTATGCATTTTATTTGGCCCCTGGTAGCAAGATGATATGGAATGAAAGAATTTAATTTAGTTGTTTCCTGAAAAAACACACACTTTACAAAATCACCCTTTTTTTGTACATGGTCATTCTCTCTGCTGCTTGGTTGGGAAGGTGAATATTTGTTAGGATGGAAGAAGGACCAAATTAATAATAACACTTGATTACTTTTTTCGCAATGAATTATGGAGGTATTTATCAGTGGGAGTGGGGCTTGCTTTGGATTTTTATTTGTTTTTTTTAATTGTGGAGTCCGTGGCGTAGACGGCTAGGAGACATAAGCATTAACCTTTTTCATTCCAATTTAGCTTTGACTGCATGAATTGTGTGTGTTTCGGTAAGCCATGCTAATATCCATAGCTAATCTAAACCGTATATTACACAAATAAATGGTCACGATGTTTATTTTTTTCTCCGATTAAGGTGGGAATTTCTAACATTTTTTCTTTTTCTCCGATTATTGTGAAAATTTCTAGCCTTTTATATTCTAGGATTAACGTGGTAGCTTCTAAGAGAGCCTCTAATTAGTATAGATAGATAGATTTTTTTCTTTTTCTTCGATTATTGTTGTAATTTCTAGCCTTTTATATTCTAGGATTGACATGGTAGTTTCTAGGAGAACCTCCAATTAGTATAGATATAGATTACACAAATAAATGGTCAAGATGTTTTTTTTTTCTAGGATTGATATGGTAGCTTCTAGGAGAACCTCCAATTAGTATAGATATAGTTTGCACAAATAAATGGTCAGGATGTTTCTTTTTTCTCCGATTAAGGTGGGAATTTCTAACATTTTTTCTTTTTCTCCGATTATTATGGTAATTTCTAGCCTTTTATATTCTAGGATTAATGTGGTGGCTTCTAGGAGAGCCTCTAATTAGTATAGATATAGATAGATAGATAGATAGATTTTTTTCTTTTTCTCCGATTATTGTGGTAATTTCTAGCCTTTTATATTATAGGATTAACGTGGTACCTTCTAGGAGAGCCTCCAATTAGTATAGATGTAGATAGATAGATAAATATAGATAGATAGATAGATAGATGGCTTTGGGAGAATATTAATACACGATTGAATGAAAATACAAATGCACAATGTCTTAGATAACATTATGCCCTATTTTAGACACCATTAATTGTGTACCAAACGCACCCTTAGATCACTTGCTCCTTTGCCCAATTGTTGTTCCTACATTTTTTTTTTCCTTCTGAAGATTAATATATGAGCAGGATTCTGGCGCACACTCATGCTCCACCACTCCGGACGATAGGATCCTGAGTTGACATGGCAGCAGAAGTGATCTAGCTAGCTACATGCGTGTGCGACAACGTACTCTTGCACTATAAATTCATGCTCGATCTTAACCTCATGGTAGTACTGCCCACTCTGCCATCACCCAAATTTATGACAGCATGCATGCATCCATCCATGCAGGTGCAGCAGGGTCTCTGCCTCTCTCTCTCTCTGAAAACTCTGTCTCTCTCTCTCTGAAAAAAAAAAAAACATGCAAGTGCATGCATGACAGATTAAGAACCCTAGGAAGGAAGAAGGAAGTGGTAAGAATGAAAGAAAGAAAGGAAAAAATGGCCGGGGTGATGGGGACAAGACAGAGAGGAGCCGGGTTTGTCTTCCCATGGGGGTCCGACAGCAACTCATTTCCACGCCGAGCTCAGTGGTTGGCCTCCTCGCATTGCATGGGGAACCCACCGCCACTGTTGTCCGCCTTCCAACATGCGTGCGCCTTACCCCCACTTAATTATAAGTAAGAGCTCGATTGTTCGGTTGGGTTAATGTAGGATCGGATATGGTAATCAGAGGAGGTGAATGATTGTAATACTTTCTTTTCAATTAAAGAAGAGGATATGTGTCGGATTTAACTGGCAACCAAATGCAACGTACTCATACGAGAAGCTTTATCGTTGTCGTGGTCGAAATTGTTCAGTCAGTTGATGCTATTGTTGACAATTAGGCGACCAGCACAACACATGATTGAAGAAGATCAAGGCGACCTGATCATGGGGGTTTCGACCACCTAGTCGAAAGAGTTCGTTTATTGGATTTCTTCCGTCCTAAGACTCTAGAACGTCACGAACGGTTTGGACGAGAACAAGTCGAGCACCGCTCGGAACAAGAACTAGTCGAAAACTGATCAACATAAGAACATGTAGTCAGCAATGACTAATCTTTCTTGAGTAGATCTGATCTATTGTTTCTGAAACCTGTTCTGAGGCTACAAAGTGCTCTCACGACACCCCTCAAACCCTAGTACAAAAACACCAAAAAAACTTTCTCCGAAAGCCACCGCCAAAAGCCATGTATTACTCTTAACCTCTACGGCCTTTATATGCTAGGGTCCTAAACCGTGTTCTTATCATCACAGAGACAATCCTATCTCTTCCGAAAATCAGGGGACTCGAAACCCCTCAAATCCGGGTTTTCCAATATCTCTAAACCTTCCAGTTATGAACGACTTCCATAACTCTTCATGCGTCGAAGCCTCCAGGACTGCACCTCCCGTAGCTTCTCCCCTTTGATCTCCATGTGCCCTAGCGTAAGCATGACCACATCGTGACATCCATGACCACTTGAACCTTGGATTTCCCCATCCTAGTTCTGGTCTTTCTTGTCATCGACAATGACCATCTCCACATCCAACCTGCACATGCAAAGATCAAAGAATATTTTCCTAGCATAAATTCTCCAACTTGAGCAATATCAGTTCACACAAGAATTGAAGCACTCGAAGCCTACGACTACTTATTGTAAGCGTACGACCACCGATCAGAAACCTACGACCACCGATCATGAAGCCTACAACTATAGTTCATAAAGCCTATGACTATCGACCATCGACCAGTCACTGTAGCTTTAACCATCGACCAGTCACTATAGCTTCTACTATCGACCAGTCACTGTAGCTTTAACTATCGACCATGCACTGTAGCTTCCATCAACTATGCACTGTAGCTTTTCGACCTTCGACCATGCAACTCCGACTATCCTTCGTACTCGTTACACATCTCGACTTACGACCGAGTACATTACTCGGAGCTCTACCACTTGGTACTTGGAGCTACAATACTTAGAGCTATAGTTATCAGAGCTACAGTACTCTGAACTATATCACTCGGTACTCGAGCTACCGTGATGAACCACGAAGGTCCTGATTTGGCCCGATCTTTCGATAAGAAGATAAATTCAGTAGAAGTCGCTCAACTCTCACGATCCTGGCTACAAACTCGCAAGGCTCGAAATCACACAATCGCTGAACTGCTTGAGAAGTCGTTATTAACCGTGCACGAATACCCGGATGAACCAATCATGAAGATCAACTCCTGCTTATACCGAGAAAGCACACAAGAACGAGGTAAAAATAAAATATGATGTATCGCAAATATGAATGAAATTGGTATTCATAAGTGGGGTTTTGAAGACGATGTCGTTGTTGTTCTAGCAGAACAAGAGGACAAATTATAAAATAGCAAAGCTAAACTTCAATCAACAAAACTCGAATTTTGCTAAAGGGTGGTGGCCATGAGGTGGAAACCCTAGGGTGGGGGTAATGTTCACATGAATAGTATGGGCTCCCTGTAATATCCCGAATCGCTATTAGTAAGAAAAGAAGGTCGAAGGAGTGAAAGACGAGGTTTAAATCAGAAAAATTTGTCTTCGGAGGGGAGATTTGTAAAAAATTCGCCAACCTGGGCCGCGGGCTGCGACCCAGGCCGGCCCAAGAGGGAAGAGCCGGCCACTTAAAAGGGGGGAGGTGCCCCTCCCCCCAACCCTAGCCGCCTCCTCTCCCCTCCCTCCACCTTGCCGCCACCCCTCCCTCTCCACCCTCCATTGCCGCGCCTCCTCCCACAGTTGGGCGCCGCCTCCCCCGCCGCCATTGGTGCTCCCGAGGTTGCTCTCCAAGATCCCCGGGCGTTCCTCCACCAATCTGTCCTCCGGCGGGCCGCTTCCTCGCCGGGTGCTCGCTGTGGTGTGGCCGGCCAAGGAAGAAGAAGGGAGACCAGCGGGGAGTGGTTCTTCGTCGTGCTACGGGTCTTCAAGGGTAACGATCACCTCGATTCATTGTTTGATCGGTTTTTGTTGCGGTAGAGATCATTTGAGTCGCGTCAGATTAGGATTCCAAAATTACAGATTGGATCAGAACGTTGCGCGGCAAGTTACGGTACTTTAGAGGCCGCATCTGGGGTTTTTCCCTTCTAGAGTTTTATTCCTGGGAACGTTAGCTTTCTTTTGGCACCAAGATCAGGAAAATCCGATCTGTAGTTTGGGAGTTATGAATTTTTGATTGCGATCTGTTCAGTCTGCCTGAAATCTGGGGTCGATGAGGTTTGTCCTCAGTTTTGTTCAAATTAGGGCCGAATTAGAACCTTCACCCAACTAAGTTATTGTAGTTCTCGAATTTATATTTCCAAGTTGATAAGGATCATTCTCATTGGATCAGTAGGCTAAAAGTTACGTCGTTTTCTTTATTACTGATCTGTATTCTGGACAGACGTAGATGGGTTGTATTTAACTGATAATTAGCCCTCTGTTTTGGCCGAATCAGGGGATTCCGTCAACTAATGTTTTGTATCCTGATCAGTTAAGAATCAGTGAGCACTGGTTTCATGTCTTTTAGAGTTACAGACAATTAATGGTGAATTTTCTCGCATCACTGCCGAAGTTAGGTAATCTGGACTTTTTGTGTAGAAGATCAAATTGAACCTTTTGTTTGGTTGGTTTGGTTAGAGATTGTGGGAGGGCACGTGTAGCACTGTCTTACTCGGTTGTCCTCATATCGATCATTTTATATTGTAGGCGGTGAAGCGGTGAGTGGAGGGGTACTCCAGTTACCTCCCAAACCGTCGCAGCGCGGCAGGCAAGTAACTTGTATACTATGATTGATGCATTGTGTGATGTGTGAATGAATGATTATATTTGTTCGTATTTGTAGATGAATGCCATGTGTATATTTTCATTTATGAGTACTATTCAATCTTGCCATGGGATCACATCATGACATGCATAAATTACCTTTGTAAGACCCATCAATTCCAGTATGGGCACTTGAAAATCCCATCAATTCCAGAATGGGTACGTGAGTCCACCATTCCAATGTGGGCCACGTTACGTGAGTCCACCATTCCAATGTGGGCCACGTTGGACGGCCGTATGAAACGTTCTTCATACGGTTACTTTAAGTGAACACCGACGGGTGTTTCATTCGCTATACCGGTATATGCTGCGATATGTCCAATTCCTTCAATGCATCATTTCACTTCATCCATTCATAAAGTTGTTTCCAATCAATGTTCAAGTTATGATTGTGATAAATTGTTCATAGTATGTTTGATTGTTACATACAAGTACTTGCTGAGTCTTTGGCTCATTCTTGCTTTGTTGTTTTATTTAGGTAAATGAAAAGGAAGAATGATCTCGTGGAGGGTAGTTCAACACGATGCACTCACTACCATAATCCAAATATTTTGAGAACTTTTATTGTCGTTATTTATGTCTTGTGTTGAATTGTAATAAGTCATTTTGGTCATAACTACCGTATCCCTCTGAATTGTTTATTTCCATTCCGTTGATTAAACTTGATGATGAATTCTTGTTTCCGTATATCCTTATTAATTCCTTCACCTTGTCATGTGTTTTGAGGTTATTATTCTAAAGAGTAGTGATTGTAGGTGACATCTTGACTTCCTTATAGTCAGGGTGTTACAGTTGGTATCAGAGCGGGCTTTAGGTCCATGGTTCATTCAAACATATTAAATTGACACACTGTGCACATTAGGAGGCGTTGGGTAAACTGTTGCTTTCGCATTTCAATTATGGTGACTCGAGTATTGAGTCGTTGTTAAATTGTGTTGTGCTATGATGTGTTAATCCATGATATGATGTGATAACCTCTATCTATGAAATTATTCTATGATCGTCATGAGATGATCCGATATATATATATAAATATTCATAATTGATTGCATTAGTTATGCGTTTCGCTAGCGGGCGTTGATCAGTTGAGTTCGTGGTTGATGTCCTTGGTTTTGCCAGGCTACACCACTGTTTGTACTATGATATTAGAGAACTTCTTACCTCTGTTCCATAAGCTCTGTATTGAGCATGAGCTCATTGATGAACTTGTTGCCTTTCTCGAACTGATATCTGGTTTCCTGGTTGTGGTTCCTGGCAGTTCGTGAATTCTTTTGAAATTGGGGTTTTAATGAAGAAGGCAAGCTCCAGCAGTTCTCTGATTCGTTCTTTGAAACAAAAATTGCCATTTCGACTATTGTGATATTTCTGCTCCACGTGAGCATAGTTCAAATGCAAGATTCCTCTTTTCACAAAAGACTTGTTTTACCCCTATTGGGGAAATTTAACTCATTCGTTCGTTTGGAATCTCGGTATTGGAAGACTTCTTTTGCAAGTTCTTTATCAAGTGTGTATTGATCTTGCATATTTCTCTAGGGTAGCTTTAGTAAGTCGTTCTCTTCCTTGATTTTCGAATTTGACAAATTCTTGTCCGGTGGCGATTGATAAATTTCTCTTGGGTTCATGATTTTGGTAGACGAGTTTAAATAGGCCTTTAATGGTACTCCGAAAACATTATTGTTTTTCGATTGTCGAATTGCTTTTACTACGAATGATCTTTGTAAATTGGCAACATTGATATTTTCATGGTTGTTCTTTCTTTCTCATTGGAAAAGAGCGACTCATTTACTCGTTTGATGGTTTGCCTAATGAGAATTCTTGTTGCAAGTTCGTTAACACGAGAAAGCATTGGCTCAATGTATTCCTTTTGGAACCCTCTGCTTGTTGAAATTTGATGCATCTCTTTTATGAAGAAAAGCGTTAAAACCCTTTTGGAGTGCTTGGTTATGCTTAAGTCGGGGGCTGTACCCAAACAAAGATTGTGGGCTACGGGTTTCTATTAGACCCTATTTGTTTTTCAAAATAGTTTCTTGCCTTTCAGTCTTTGAGCTCTCATTCTTTGTTTGTGAGCGTTATTTTTGACAAGATCGATCTCCTTATGTTAGCCCTATCTCTCTTGTTGATAAGGGCATTTCGGTTATCCGTTTGACAGTTCGGAGAATGAAAATTTCCTTTCACAAAGTTCATTGAAGAAATTTCGACTATGTTCATTTCTTTGGAATATTTGGAGTGTTGGAGTTTAGAACCTCCCTTTGGAAAAGAAAAGTGTCGAAACCCCCTTTCTCTAAAGTTTTGAAGTGCTGGGTGTGACGTTTATTCAACTTTGTGGTTTTCGTACGAATTCTTTTCTAGAACAAGTTGTTATTATAATTCCATGTGATCTTTGAAAATTTTATGACCCGATTTGTCATGTTTCCTTTAGAAGGTTTATTGACACGATCAGTAATGTGAGAGTAAGGTTGATTCTTTTGTAGAGAAAGAAGTTTGACCACCTTCTTGATGTTTCCAAAATGATTCAATTTCGAGTTTTGTGTTCATGACCTATTGGAGGTCCCAGTTTATTATGATAAACGAAGTTTGCCACGTAAAGCGATTTGTGCGAGTTATAATGGTTCTTCAAAGATGCGATCGTTTTGATCTTGAATGATCGTTGTTCTTATCTCAGAAGATCCGACATTCTCTTCTTGTGAGGCTCATGTTTTCAATTGTGGACTCGAGCTATGTTCAATGAGTTCATTGCGTAATTGGTTTTCCTCTTGGTTCTGTGTTCACTGCGAGTGGTAAGCAATTCTCTAGTTGGTGAAGATCGTTTCTATTTGCCTCTTCTTTTGAGAAAGAATCAACCCATTCTTTCCACGTTGGTCTTTCGAAATACTTTCTAAATGTTGTAGTGAGTTTGATGTTGATACATGTGGAAATTTGATCGCCCTTGGTGATATCGCTTAACATGAGAATACTTCGAGTTTAGTTTTCGTGACCTTTTGGGAGTTCATGAATCATCTGAAAACTAAAAATATTTTGGGTAACTTGAGGTATAGGATTATCTTATTGCTTCTTAAGAGTTTCGTGTGATTTAGCCCTAAAGGCTCCTTGGTTTGGGTTCGCTAAGAGAGGTTGAAATCAAAGTAAATTATCATCGATTCGTTGAGAATCCGCTTGTTTTCCCTGAAGTCTTGTAAAGGGAAATGCTTCGAATTTTGTGGCTGAAGGCATTTGGATCTCATGTTTCATGAGTAGATGAACTGTTCCGAACAAATTTGGCGTGTTGAAAAATGTTATTGGTTCTTAAGTAGTTCCGTGGATTGGACTAAAGAACTTATCTTGTTCATGTGGCAAGGTGTTATTCGTTCAAGGACTAATTGTTGTGTTAAAGGAAAGGGTAGTGAGAAGTAGTCATTAGTCCGAGTCAAGTTTTGTAACTTGAGGTTTTAAAACATGCCTAAATTTTCTCGCCCTTTTCACTCCAAAGATTTGAGTTTCAATCGTAATGCCGTTTTCTTATCGGTTGTTATTTGCTATTATCTTACGAGGAATGTGTTCCCTCAACTACGAACTTAGTTTTCATTTTCTAAGATCACCTTTAGCGTAATATTTCTTTTGGTTTCTTGGCGTAGTGGTGAGCAACGCTTCCCTGTATGAATGAACTTGTTTTTGTTCGCCTCTTCCTTTTGAGAAAGGATCACAGTTTCGTGTTGCGAAGTGTTTGCAAGGTAAAAGTTTGGCAACTGTTTGGTGGTGGATGAGTAATCGTAGCGATGATATTTTGCTACCAAGTTATCGGAGGAGTAGTAGAATGTGAAATAGTTTTGATCTGTATCCCTTGGAGGAAATTGATTCACCTGAGATGTTTGACTTCGAAGTAAGTCTGAAAAGTGTTACGGCTGATTAACACCTGGTATAGTGAAATTCTAGAACTTCAATTCAGGATTGAAAGGTTGGTGATTATCGGAGGTATGGGAACCTTCATTGAATTTTTAGAGTAACGCAATTGGATAGCATTGCGAGATGGTGTGGGTGATTTCTGATGATGTCAATGAGTGAGTATGTTAATATGGTGGTAATGTTGGAGATTTAATTCGATGATTTCACAATCGGTTATAAGAGCAATCTGTTGTAGAGGTTTTGGAAGTTGGATCTGGTTGTGCATTTTTATGCTAGACCATTGGTCACACGATGATTGTGCGTAGAGGAAGTGGGATAATAGAGTTTCCTGAGCAATGAATGGTCATTGATAGAACTCTTCTGATGTAATACATGTCCGTGCGTGCTAAGGATCTTGAATTGTTGTTATTGGAAATTGAAGGTAATGTGATTTCGTGGTGCCTACTATTGTGGTGTTATGGATGCCTTCAATCAAATCGATTTTGTATTACCTGGAGTATCCGGTAGATTTCATAGAGTCTCTTCACAATGGTGTGGATGATTTAATTCAGTTTGAGCATGATTTGAGGATATTTAACTAAGAGGTTTAAGCTCGTGTGGTATGCGATGAAGTCAAATTCCAAGGTTCGAGAGAAATTTTATCCCTAGAAGAGAGAAACTGTGGAAAGAAATGTTCATCGGATAATTAGGTGTTTTCTTGATTCTCGTTTGAGTTTGGTATTGTTGACCGGTGTTTTCTGCAATTTGAGTTGAGGCTGTGTTGGCATGTAGATTCTTTCCAATTCAGACAAACTGCCAGTGTTTGGTTTGGGCGTTCCAGTAATTTCTCCTTTGGTTGTAGTGGTGTTCATTTGTAAACTGCCTATTTAGAAAATGGATTTGTTTTGAGATGAATTGTCAAATTTGGAATTTAATCTTTTGGTGGAGAGTTAGCATTGAGTGGACGCGATGAGGACTCTTTATTTTCAAATGGATTCTCTTCGTTTTCGAAAGTTGCAGAAATTAGAAAGTTGGTATTTCGTTTTGACCGTCTCGGGTATACGCGCGAAGTACAAAACATCGGGTGTGTTCTGGTGCTGAGTGGGCAGCTGAACCATTCAAGGTTCGAGTTTTAGTTTAAGACGTTGACCATCGAGTATGGTCTTACCTTCGATCCTCTTCTGATGAGGGTACCTAGAAAGTTCAGGTTGAGTGTTAGGTCACGCGTCGTTTTGGGTCTTTGCGTGGTGGTTTTCTCTAGTCCGTAAGAGAGGCCGCTTGAGAGCTAGAGTCCCTCGTGCGCGATAAGTATCCAGACCTGTTCATTTTTGGTACGTGTTTTCGTTAATAAATTCCAGTCGCAGTTTTCTTTCGAATAGATCTATGTTTAGATTCGAGGTCGAATCCTATTAAGGGGGGTAGAATGTAATATCCCGAATCGCTATTAGTAAGAAAAGAAGGTCGAAGGAGTGAAAGACGAGGTTTAAATCAGAAAAATTTATCTTCGGAGGGGAGATTTGTAAAAAATTCGCCAACCTGGGCCGCGTGCTGCGACCCAGGCCGGCCCAAGAGGGAAGAGCCGGCCACTTAAAAGGGGGGAGGTGCCCCTCCCCCCAACCCTAGCCGCCGGCCTCTCTCCCCCCTCCCTCCCACCTTGCCGCCACCCCCTCCCCTCTCCACCCTCCATTGCCGGCGCCTCCTCCCCTGGTTGGGCGCCGCCTCCCCCCTGGACGCCGGCCATTGGTGCTCCCGAGGTTGCTCTCCAAGATCCCCGGGCGTTCCTCCACCAATCTGTCCTCCGGCGGGCCGCTTCCTCGCCGGGTGCTCGCCGTGGTGTGGCCGGCCAAGGAAGAAGAAGGGAGACCAGCGGGGAGTGGTTCTTCGTCGTGCTACGGGTCTTCAAGGGTAACGATCACCTCGATTCATTGTTTGATCGGTTTTTGTTGCGGTAGAGATCATTTGAGTCGCGTCAGATTAGGATTCCAGAAATTACAGATTGGATCAGAACGTTGCGCGGCAAGTTACGGTACTTTAGAGGCCTAATCTGGGGTTTTTCCCTTCTAGAGTTTTATTCCTGGGAACGTTAGCTTTCTTTTGGCACCAAGATCGGGAAAATCCGATCTGTAGTTTGGGAGTTATGAATTTTTGATTGCGATCTGTTCAGTCTGCCTGAAATCTGGGGTCAGTAGGTTTGTCCCTCAGTTTTGTTCAAATTAGGGGCCGAATTAGAACCTTCACCCAACTAAGTTATTGTAGTTCTCGAATTTATCTTTCCAAGTTGATAAGGATCATTCTCATTGGATCATTAGGCTAAAAGTTACGCCGTTTTCTTTATTACTGATCTGTATTCTGGACAGACGTAGATGGGTTGTGTTTAACTGATAATTAGCCATCTGTTTTGGCCGAATCAGGGGATTCCGTCAACTAATTTTTTGTAGCCTGATCAGTTAAGAATCAGTGAGCACTGGTTTCATGTCTTTTAGAGTTACAGACAATTAATGGTGAATTTTATCGTACGACTGCCAGAAGTTAGGTAATCTGGACTTTTTGTGTAGAAGATCAAATTGAACCTTTTGTTTGGTTGGTTTGGTTAGAGATTGTGGGAGGGCACGTGTAGCACTGTCTTACTCGGTTGTCCTCATATCGATCATTTTATATTGTAGGCGGTGAAACGGTGAGTGGAGGGTACTCGATTACCTCCCAAACCGTCCTTGTGTAGCAGGCAAGTAACTTGTATACTATGATTGATGCATTGTGTGATGTGTGAATGAATGATTATATTTGTTCGTATTTGTAGATGAATGCCATGTGTATCTTTTCATTTATGAGTACTATTCAATCTTGCCATGGGATCACATCATGACATGCATAAATTACCTTTGTAAGACCCATCAATTCCAAAGATGGGCACTTGAAAATCCCATCAATTCGAATAGGTACGTGAGTCCACCATTCCAATGTGGGCCACGTTACGTGAGTCCACTATTCCAATGTGGGCCACGTTGACGGCCGTATGAAACGTTCTTCATACGGTTACTTTAAGTGAACACCGACGGTGTTTCACTCGCTATACCGGTATATCTTTGCGATATGTCCAATTCCTTCAATGCATCATTTCACTTCATCCATTCATAAAGTTGTTTCCAATCAATGTTCAAGTTATGATTGTGATAAATTGTTCATGGTATGTTTGATTGTTACATACAAGTACTTGCTGAGTCTTTGGCTCATTCTTGCTTTGTTGTTTTATTTAGGTAAATGACAAGGAAGAATGATCTCGTGGAGGGTAGTTCAACACGATGCACTCACTACCATAATCCAAATATTTTGAGAACTTTTATTGTCGTTATTTATGTCTTGTGTTGAATTGTAATAAGCCATTTTGGTCATAACTACCGTATCCTTCTGAATTGTTTATTTCCATTCCGTTGATTAAACTTGATGATGAATTCTTGTTTCCGTATATCCTTATTAATTCCTTCACCTTGTCATGCATTTTGAGGTTATTATTCTAAAGAGTAGTGATTGTAGGTGACATCTTGACTTCCTTATAGTCAGGGTGTTACACTCCCTAGGGTGGTCGGCCAGCATATGGGCCAAGTCAGCCTATTCATTACATAGCCTATGGGCCAACAAGAGGTGACGTAGCACCAAGGCATGTAGACGTAGTATGATAGCATGTAGACGCAACTCGGCTCGTAGTAGTAGAAGTAGCTTGGTCCAATTGGGGAATATTGCATTGCAACAGTCGAAAGTCCTATTGGAGAAGATGTGGTTGAAATAGAGGATGTAGTGAAGCGGGTCGAAGTAGTGGTTGCATCCTTAGGGTTGATGTCCTCATCATACAATACTCGTAGCTACAATACTCTGAGTCCAGTCCAAAGGGATCATTGAGTATCACCGATTAGACCACCCGATACAAGGTATGATCCGGCCACTCACACTAAAAATCTAACAACCAAAACTTTCACATCAGCAAATGTCAATACACCCAAACGTTAATTATTCATCATCACAAAGTCTACGACCAGTCCACATGGTCTAACAGTTAATCTTTATAGGATTAACCAGTGCCGTCGTAATCTGGATCCACCGTAGTAAGAGATGTAGCCTTCTTTGTCTGATTAATGTGGGAATTTCTAACCTATCAGAAGAAACACGAAATCTCCTTTTAGTATTGTTTTGATAAATCTAACCTATCAGAACAAATATGAATATAATGGTATTGTAACATCCCAAAAATTCCAGCATTGTGTAATAGGATAAAGATCATATGAAAATGATTTTGAACCTCTTATGTATGGAAAATTACCTTGACATGACTTTGAACTTTTTATATAAATCAAACAATTGAATTCTATGTAAGCAACAACTTGTGAGAATTTTTTAGAAAATCAAGGAGCATATAAAATACTAAAAAATTTACATACGAAATAATACTATGTCATAAGCCTTCAAAAAAATCATAAATTTTGGAGCTTGTTTGATAGGTTAAAAAATCTGGCGAAGACTCATACAGTTTTGAAAATTCAAAATTAGTTTTTGAATTCCCGCTGAACTCTTGGGCCGCATCTGAGCCGGCCCAAAATCCATCACCAGCACACGCTCGCTCCCTCGCTGACGTGTGGGCCCATTTATCAGGACCTTTCTTCCACCTCACCTTCGCCCTCGCTCGCCACAGCACCAGCGCTAGCAATGCCTAGCCCGTTGTTTTCCCTTCGTCGCCCACCGTTTTTGACACTCACCTGCCTCCACCACCTTCGTGTGGCTCCGCCCATGCTAGCCATATCCCCTTAATGGTGCCCAACCCCGGTGCTGGCGACGCCGAAGCTAGAGTGCGAGTTTCTCGCCACAATCGCATCTTCTCGTCGCTCATCTCGCGCAATTCTCATAGCTACTTAAGCTTTCAAGCACATCACATACTCTCAAGATCACCCCTCGTTCAATCTTGTGCCTTCTCCGAGATCCAAACTCCTTGAACCAGCGAGAATGAGAGCGTCGTTCTCACCGCCGGTGAGCAAGCCTCACAACGCCATCTTCTTTGGTGAACTTCCTTGCCCTCGCTAACCGCGTCACCATGTGCCCCTTACCTCGAGGATACTTCTTCCATGCTTGATGTAGCTCTGGTAACCCCGTAGCGAGGACAAGCCATCATCTCTTCACCTCCGGCGCACACCCTATTCACTACACCATGGCATAGTATTAAGGGCAATAATCTGCCGGGGAAAAATGAGATGAGTGGCAAAACATGTGCCGGGAATATCCAAGAGATTTAGGGTTAGGTTATCTGCCGGCAATAATTATTGTCTACAACAATTTATCTGTCGGATATACTTTTATATTAGTTACAATATATCTGCCCTAAAAAAGTCAACTAGAGAAATATATCTGCCGGGAATAATATTGGGCAAAACACTGAGCGGGAATGAGCGGGAAGATGAAAAAAATAGAGATGATAGGCGCGCAAACTCTCTCCAGTCTCCACCTTATCCCCTGCCTTAGTGCCTTCTCCTCCCGATGGCAACTTCCTCGCACCGCCTCCCTCTCCGGTCGCATCTTCTCCTCCTCGGCCGCCCCCTCCCAGCGCCGCGCCTCCCCTCCTCCCCGGCCGCTCCCCTCCTAGCGCCGCGCCTCCCCTCCTCCCCGGCCGCTCCCCTCCTTGCGCCACATCTCCTCCCCGGTTGCCCTCCTCCCTGGCCTCCCCCCGTTGCCCTCCTCCCCAGCTGCCCCATCCTCCCCGCACCAGGCTCCTCCCGACGGCGCCTTCCTCGCAGCGTTGCCCTCCCCGGCCGCCTCTCCTCCCAGCGCCACCCCTCCTCCCCCGTTGCCCTCCTCCCTGGCCACCCCTCCTCTCCGCCTTTCTCTCCCTCTCTCCCTGGCGACTCCTCTCCTCCTGGCTCGACCACCTCCCCGCTCCGCCCCTACTCTGGTTCCCAGTGCCGCCCCCTCCTTCTCCCAGCGCCGCCCCCTTTTTGCTCCCGACGCCGGCCGTGCGCTCCTCCTCTAGCTCAGCCCTGGCCCGGTCCGCTGGTCCAGAGCTGCTCCTCCCATCCGTAGTCGCCTCCGGTTTGGTCCCCTGGTGCCACCGGCCCGCCACCGGCTCCCGGCTCCTGCTCCCTCACGCGCCTCTGCTACCAGTGCCCCTGCGCCCGGCCTTGGTGCCGCCGCCTTCGCTAAGCTCCTCTGTTGCCTCGGTCTAGTGTCGCTCATTGCTACCAATGCACCCCCTTCCTTTTTCCTTCATTATTGTTTTGATTTGTGTTACTTTCTGATGTTGCTTACTAGGTGATGCATGTGTATGAGGTTGGAGGTGGGCTTGCTACTGATGGACATGGGTTGGGTTGATGCATGCCCCGGTGGTGTCTTCTTTGGGGTGGTGCCGCCATGGTGGTGTCGCCTCTAGGGTCGCAAGATCAAGTAAGACTCCCCCTTAATCCCTATCTCTACTCTCTGCCCCACATGCTCTGTGATGAAGATGAACTGAGAGCTACCTGTTGATTCTACTGAGATCTAGTGATATGTGTGAATGATGTGTATACGAGAGTCCATGTCTCTGTTTGTAATTCGGTCCTCGGGTGCTTGGTGAAGAATGGGAGGTTTGACAGCAGCTTCAAGCTTTACGATGAGATGATACGAGAAGGTCTATCACCTGATCTATTCACCTCTGATGCAAATGCGGGACTATGACCCTTTTTTCCCTTATTAACATTTGTGATGGGCAACTTATTTTGGCTTGGGAGGTATAGCTTTTGAGTTATTTCTCTTGTGACCTCCAGCTGCTATCAGGGTGCGTGAAGTTGACGCAGGGCTACACTAAGGCAATGGAACTGATCAATGCCTTCAGATGGATAGTGTAATATATGGCGCTCTATTGGCTATATGTGCATCGCATAACTACTGTGAGGAGGCCGAGGTATACTTCCAGAAAATGAAGGATGATGGCCATAATCCTAATCTGTTCCATTACAGCTCCCTGTTGAATGCATATTAAAAAAATGCTAATATTGGAAAAGCTGAGCTATTGATGAAAGATTTGTGGTCTTCAGGATTAACACCGAATAAGGTCTATTTTCTTGTATTTTCCCTTTATTAATTAGTTCCACCATCCATGCTTTATGATTTGCTTAAGTCCCCAATTTTGTTTGTTTCCTTTTTATGTGTGTCATTGTACAATTCATTTTTCAATAGTTATGGCACATGCCTATGCCACAGGTTGGACAGTTTGTTGCTATGGATATCGAGAAATGCTAAGTGACACATACATGATACATGTTGGTGTTTTCGAATGCAACTTGATTTTTTCGGCTGCATCATTTCTGTTTCTTAGTAAATGTCTCTTGTTTACTTAAAATATAACTTCATTATGTAGTGTATCAATGGATGATGCTTGTCAATATGTGTGAAAAGAAACACTACTCTGTGTTAGCCAGCAATAAGCACTTAACTAATGCCATGTTTGGAAAGGATATTCTGACATTAAGTAGGCGAAGCGATTACTGCAAACCCCATCTAGGTGCTATCATGTTTGCTAGCTGCCTGCCACATGATCTTTTGAATCGGACTTTGATGGCCTGGATTAAGGTGGAATGGAGTGAACTGGTGCCCTTGAATGTCTTGTAAAATAGCCTCTCTGCGTATCAATTATAAGTTTATAACTATAGTAACCATTGCCTGATTCTTTGTCCAAACGCTGTACACATGCAATTGAATGGAATTCTCATTGGTTGTTCAATGAAAAGATAGTAATTCTAACTTCTAAACTAAACTGCACTTGCAGGTTATACTGACCACTTTGTTAAAGGTATATTCTAAAGGTGGTCTCTTCGAGAAGGCTAAGGAACTACTAATTGAATTGGAAGCCTCAGGCTTTGCACAGGATGAGGTAAAACATGTGGTCTCTCATGCAACACTACTTCACGTACATGCATGTATGGTCACTTAAATTGAAGTGTGTGCTATCGTAATTACTTAATCCCTATACTGCATCTAGATGTCGTACTGCATATTGATTGATGGCCTTGTCAAAGGAGGGAAGATATGGGAAGCAATGATGCTATTTAATGAAATGAAAGAAAAAGGTGTCAAGTCTGCTATGGTATCTAACCAAATATGAGATTGAAGTACCTCTATTCTAGTTCTCATTCTCAATGTATTGAAGCGATTCCTGGTTAGTATAGTGTGTTGGCTAGTTTTAATCCTTTGATCTTCAGTGTCTGCTTCCTACTAATAGATTATTGGAAGGTTCACTCTGTATCTATTGACTAGCTGCAAATTAGCGTACAAAATTGACAGGTTCTCAACGAAGCTGACCTCACAAATGTTGTGCTTTCACAGTCAGTGCTTACACGTAGTGATCTCCACCGAACTTATGATATGCCAAAGGATCACCCTATGACGCCATGTTATTTCTGGTGATCTTCAGGGTCCATCTTCAATGTTTGCATGAGTTCTCTCGTATAGTTATAAGCATGGTACTTGGTACCGTTTGCTGATGAAATAGTGCGAGTAAAATACATCTTTGTATTTGATTTCTGAGGTGTCTTTGTGCACTTTTATTTACCATTCTTGTTTTGCCTAACTGTGTTTAGTTAAATGATGATAGTATTATTCCCATGCATTCTAGTAATAACATAACTAATATTTTTACTAATGATTTTTGTCAAGACTTACAATTCATCTGTTTGGGCTCTACAATTGCTCTGCTTTAGATGTTATCTTTTAAGTGCACTACAAGGTTTAGGCACTTTTTAGCTTTCACTACATTAATAAACTAATTTATCACCAACCTGCAGGATCTACTTGATGGGTCAATCAGCAGGAGCACATATCGCAACATGCGCTCTCTTGGAGCAAGCGGTTAAAGAATCTAGAGGAGAGCGCATTTCTTGGAGTGTTACTCAAATAAAAGCATATTTGGGTATGTAAAATAGATTGGTGTTATCATATTATGATAAGGATACTTAGTTGTTACTGTTTTGACTACAAGATTTTGGTATGTAAAATAGATTGGTGTTATCATATTATGATAAGGATACTTGGAGATCTCAATGCACTTTTTATTAACTTCACTTAATTTATTCATTTGTTAGAGCTCCAACATACAGTTATATCCCTAAACATCAATGGACATCTTTCTGACTGTAGGCATTTCCTACAAATATTATAGCTTATTTCCTCTTGATTGCTCACTTTAAGCTTCTGTGTATGCTTGAAAGAGTATGGATGGCTAGGTGCAGCTAGCATTTGATATTACTGTTAAGTGCTTGATAAGCCATAGAGCTGCTTATGGTTAAATGGTGCAAAAGACAATTGATGGTAGTTTAACTGCCGACAATGCATCTAACTGTCGGGAAAAACTGATAATCGAGGGCAGTTTAACTGCTGAGAAAAAAACTTATCTAGGGCACTTAACTGCCGGGAAAACATGCAATCGATGGCAAGTTAATTGCCAGCAATACATATAACTGCCGGGGAAACTCTAACTGTCGGGGAAAAATGACTTTTCTAGGCGATTAATCTACGAATGCACATATCTGTCGGGAAATATTTTTCCAAAGAAGACTTTTACCGGCAGCAATAAGTGCCGGAATACACATTCCTGGCAGATAAATTGCCGGGAAAAGCAGTTTTTCCCGACAGTTGCATTGCCCTTAATACTATACCATGGTGTAGTGATTCTGGACCTCCGTGTTCCCGACGTTCTGGTGAGCTTGAACCTCACCTGACTGCGTCATTTTGTGTCCTATACTTCACTGATGCTTCTCCCTCGGTTGATGATGATCCGCATGCAGGGAATCCCCCGAATCAACATTCTTCCTTATTTTCGACCACCGCAACCCTTTTCCAGTTAGCCGCCACCTCGGTGAGTCTCTGGTCGATTCCTTCTATCCCTACCATCATTCGAGTGCCTACAATCTAATGAGCACCACCTTGTATCTGCTCCATCACCACAACACAATGTCACCAAGAGCCTCCTTTGCACCACCGCTGCTCAACATCACTAAGCCACTCCGGTCATCCCCCGACGCCTTCAAGGAACTTGGTGAGCTTCTAGTATTCCCTTAGAGCTTTTGCGTGCAATATATCGGAGGATTAGCTAGCATAGATTGCACTTTGTCACAGTAAGTCATGGCGCCACCGCGGGAAGTTGTCATCGCCACTTCGGCGACCATTGGTCCCCGAGTCACTGCGTGTAGCGTCGTAGTAACCTCCTAAAGCCAATGCACACATTCTTTTGCCGCTGATTTGCCTCAATCGCAAAAAAACCACTTTGAGCTCGAGGAGCTCTGCCGCTCATCTCTAGTGTAGCATCGCCTCCAGCCATCTCTTCGGCCTCCGCTACCACCCGGAGGCATCGCCGTCGAGAGAGGAACTCATTTTGGCCATCCCTGAGCTCCACAGTCGCTCCAATCGCCAGCAACGAGCTCACCATGGCGCTCGGCCATGAGCATAGCTCCACTCCTCTCTCTCTCTATCTTCGCCAGTGAGCTCATTTGTTTAAAAGGGTAATTAACGCTAAGTAACATAGGTTAAATGTAACCAGAGTATGACATGTGGGACTAGCCGAAATGGTTAAAGAAAATCTAATTTGGAATGTTGTTAGTAAATGATTCTATGACATGTGGCACTGCCTCTATTTTATAAATGAAAATCCATAAAAGAAAACCTTAAATAACTGACAACTAGGCCCCACATGTAAGTCAAAAAAAATCAAAAAGTTTAGAAAAGCCGCTTTCAGTTAGAAGAGAATGCGCTTTCATACTCTAAAGCGTAAATCTCAGGAAACTCGAGGAAAATACGCTTTCTTTGTTGGAAAGCGTAAACATCAGCAAATACGCTTTCGACGTTAGCCCTTTTCTATTTTCTGTAATTTTCAAATCGAAGCAAATTAAAACGTTAATAACTTTTGCATACAAACTCCAAATCGAATGAATCTTCTTTATAAATTCATCTAAAATAATGATATACCTGAATTTGCAAAAACTATTTAGATTTTCTTGTTGTTGAAATTATTTGGCTATATTTAATTTGCTTCTGGCTCTTTTGAATAGACATCGATTATTCAAGCGAATTTTACAACGATCCTCCATCCTCTTATTCACAGCAACCAGAGCAAGGCAAACACCTACTTTGACCATGTTGATCCTACTATTTTAACTATTGTACTTTTTTGCAAAATCTATTATGCATGTAGGTATGTTTGATTAAAATTACTTTATTTCGGGATAACGGTAGTCGATCGTACTCTATTCGATGCATGAACCTCCTTGAAATATTGATATCCTTACTATTGTAGCCATTAGGTTATGGTATAGACATTAGATGATGTCAATTTTTGAATTATGAGTGCGAGTATCACACAATTACTTAGTCAAGCTAGTCTTTACTAAAAGGATGACATGATGAACATGAAATTAGAAATTTTGAAATGATGGTCCACAGGGGTTTACCTCTATTATTTTTTATAAAAATAAAAATAAAAAACTTAGTTTGCGATGCGGGTGAGTTATATTATAGTATGAGAAGTGTGAGAGGTGTATCTGACAAGTAGATAGGGGGAGATCCTCACCCGGGTCAATTAAGGATCAAATGCCAACAATTCCTATCTAACCCTAAGCGTACAACCACATATACTAGTATGAGACTATATTAGCTAATTAAGTCATTGAAAACTAGCCTTGCACGTTGGTAGGCCATAGTAGCGAGCATGACAGGTGTAGGCATGTTTGAAGGGGTTCCCTTCACCACAGTGTCAGGCACAAAGCTTTCAGACACAATAGTGAATCCTTCACTGAGACGGGGTTTTACCTGGGTGAAGTGAGGTGTTCATTCGCCGGGCTAGTATAAGGTTAGGACTAGGTGATGTAAAGGTTTCGATACATGCTCAAAACTACATACCAAAGGTAGTGAGCGGTGGTATTAACGAATGCCGAACAAACTAAAGAATTCGTGTGTTGTGGGTAAAGTTGTACACATCTGCGGAGTGTAAATATATTTAAATAGCCGTGCTCGCGGTCATGAGCATGCTTAGTGTATTCTTAATGGGTTTAGTCTTGGTTTTTATAAAAATGGTTTTGTTGGAAAATGTGGAAAATAGTTGTTAGTTTATATTTGAGTTGAATATCATGTCTATGGGTGAAAATAAGATGTTGCTCGCAGCCGAAGAGGGTTGTGAGTTTTTATTTATTCAATTACTTACTTGTTATCCTTTATCTATTTCACTGCCCCTTAAATTTTCGTTGCAAAATACTACGTATTGATATTGTAAAGAAAATTTGCTTAATGTTGAAAACAACTTGTATCATAGAGCCTTATCTCTTGTTAGCCTTGTATTTATACAAATTTTGCGATACACTGCAAGTCTTACTGAGTACACAATGTACTCAATCTTACTTAAATTGTTTTTTAGAGTTAGAGGGTGATCCTACGCCGGATGACATCTTCTTTGCACGCGGAACTGACGGGTTCGGTGATGGGTCATTCTAGGACTAGTCTCTTGTCGGTTGCCAGAGTGTTCGGATGGGCATGCCGTTGGAATTTTCGATTATAGAAATTTTTCTTTCGTTGTTACATTTGCTACTTCTGATACTTAAGCTTTTATTTGGCATGTCGGCCCTTGTATTGTAAATAATGTAATCGCTTAAGTTATGTATCATATTTTCTTTATTTTGTAAGTATGTGTGGATATCATGGGGATATGCTCTAGATCTTAGGATGATGTGACAATTGGCAATGGCGTTAACGGTTTGTCGTTTCACGTATTTTCGGTAAAGTTACAACCGATTCCCTTCCGGTCGGACCGGTGACCCGGGCTGGTCTGACAGCCGACCTGAAGAACAGAACAGAAAGCCCCGATGACGAAGTTGCAAATAGATTAAACTTTTGATCTACAACTCCAAATTTGATGAAACTTGAAACACACCATCTCTATAATATCAGGAACCTATTCTAATCGAAGATTGCGATAATTCTTGGAAGAATAGCGATCCTTTTCCGTTTGATTGAAGAAGGGTTCAAAATCGGGTCAAAACGAAAACTTGATACAAAATCTTGCCCGTGGGTGATTGATGATCAAGATGATCCTAGGTATGTTCCCACATGTCACAACAAGCTATATCACATAGAAAATTCAATCAAAAACTCGCAGATCAAAGAAAGACTCAAAATCATCAAATATAGAGAAAGAACGCAATGAGATAAAACATGATGAAACTTTCCTTTGATTGATTGATATGATATGGGCTTACAGCCTCTCCATAAATGGAGGATAATGATCAATCCAAGAGCACAAAAATCACATCAAACTATCAAGAACCCAAGCCTCCACAAAAGCTCCCCTTAGAAAATTAGGATTTACAAAATAGCAAAAGAGACGAAGCAGAGGTGCAGCCACCTCCCTCCCCTATTTATAGTGGAGGCTTAGACCTTCTAGAAGTTTGACTCAATTGGGCTCCCGTTAAGGTCCAAAACAAATGGGACACATACGCACGTATTTTAATGTGTCACCTTTAACACTACTTGACCTAATTAGCTACATCTTGCGCCATCTTGGGCCTTGGATTAGCCAATAGGTCACCCCTGTCCATCTTGCACCATGCTTGAGTACAATGACCTCACCCGGCATCGTCGATCGTTCTGGATCTCAGCTCTCCAAGCCTAGTCCAGATCATCCTCGTCGTTGATCGTCGTTGACCACCAAGCAACCTGCACAATAATAAACAAGTAAACCGAATTTGGGAATAAGTTCTTCACAACTTGACCCATGTTAGTCAAAACATGCATCATGCAACATATATGCCCTGAAACTCATGACTTTGACCTAACAACCAAACATCGCCGCCACGACGGGCGTAGATCCAAGTGAAAACCGGTCAGACCACCCCTAGGGCCGGTCTGGTCGCTGTAGGATCAAGGATAACCGACTAGAGGGGGGTGAATAGGAGGTTTTTAAAGTTTTTAACAAATTAACAATTTAATTAATTAATGACTTAGTCTAAACAAGTTATGCTCCTAGCTAGGCAATTTAATCACAATAAGCAAGCTAGAAATATAAGTGCGGAATTGTAAAGACAAGAAATAACCACAAGACACAAAGATGTTTTTCCCGTGGTATCGAAGACTTGCCGGTCTTCACTAGTCCACGTTGAGGAAGCTTGATCACCCAAGCCGGCTCCACGAATTAAGCCTTCCCTCGATCACTTGGGTTGTTCTTCCTCCGCTCCGGAGATGGTGAACACCAACCACTCACAATCTTGCTCGGGTCTTCTCACAAGCTTCACTTGAGAAGATCACCGTGCTTCACCGCCAAGCCGTCTAGGAGTGCGGCAACACCCCAAGAGAATAGATCAACGATCCTCGCTTGACTTTACTCAAGTGCCAATGAATCAACTAAAGATGAATGCACTTGATCTCCCTCTTAATGAATGCAAGAGTAAATTGGGAGTAGAATTGAATGCACAATGCTCACAAGGGTTGAGATATCTTCAATGCACTGTGTAACCTATCCCTTGTGCAGTTGGGGAGGTATTTATAGCCTCCACCAAACAATTCTAGCCGTTGGGAAGAAGTTCCCGAAAGTTCAGCACAAATCGGAACAACCGGCGTGTTAGCATCGGTACAACCGCTATGCTCAATGCGCGATGAACGGCTATGTTACACGATTAAATGCACCGATATAGCCGTTGGATTTAGTTGCGGTTCATCCGAGCAAACACCGGATCGTCCGATTTGAGGTGTCTAAACCGAGATTTTGCATCGTGCGGAATTTTACAACCGCCAAATACATTTCGGAACATCCGTAATGCGGTTCATCCGATTATACGTGCGGTACAGCCGATTCTCGAAAGAGGTTTTCAAAGGAGATTACACTCGTACTGTTATTTTGCAACCGCCGTAATATCATCGGAACAACCGGGATGCGGTCGTACCGTTCAAGCCATCGGTACAACCGCATTTCACGAAATCGAATCACCACGAGATCATGACACGTGGAAGGCCACGATGGACTCTTCGTCTAGTGGTCGGTCAATTACACAAGATCTCGAGCCGTTTGATTTTAATCCAACGATCCACATGTGTTGCCACTTGGACGGTCGAACGGCCCATTAATCCTAGCCGTTAGATTGAGATCGACGATCGGCGATTTTCAATTTAAAAGGCTAACGGTTGAACCGCTCACATGCCGCGGAACAACCGCGCTTCGGTACAACATTGCTAAGCCTTCGGTTCATCCGATTCCAGAATTAATGCACTGAATTCATTCTAACTTAAATTCAAGTCCAATTTTAAATGCATGCATGATCCTAAGTTGATCCATATGGCACAAGAATAAGCTATCAAGCTACTAGTCGTGATCCCCCTTAATAGTACGGCATTTATCCTATAATCCGGTCTACCAACCAATTCTCCTTAGGCCGTAAAATAGAAAAGGATCCTAGACTATTTGTACCTTGACTTTAAGCCTTGTTGATCTTCACATTTTCCTTTAGCATGCATCCTTGCTTCATCATGTTCATCAAATGGAATTAACCTTGCACATTCTTAGTAACCTTGTTAATCCCATATTCACATATTATCATTAATTACCAAAACCATTTTTAGGGGCCTAGATGCTTTCAATCTCCCCTTTTGGTAATTGATGACAACACACTAATATGTGAGAAAAGTTGTTTTGAATATACTAAGAGTGTATATTCTTTTGAAGTCTTTTGTGAGTAAAATAATCTTTGCAATGAGCATAAGTAAATTTTGAGAATTATTTTTCTTGTCAAATCCAATTAAAAGAAGACTCCCCTAAACAAATGCATATGGATAGTAAATTATTTGCAAGCATATGTAAAGAATTGAAAATTTTAGCGGAGTTTCTTTTGCATTTATGAACTTGAGGAAGCAATACAAGATAAGATATGTCAAATAATTGATTGCATTGCATAAAAGATAATAAGACATAACCACATTCCACAAGTTCAACAAAAGTTACCAACTATTACAGGCACAAAATAGATCAACAATCAACCAGTTTACAAAACACATATAAATCACATAAGCCCATAGTCACATAAGCCCATAGCTCCCCTAAAACTAAGTCTTCACATCTTCACAATTTCTCCCCTTTGGCATCAAAGTACCAAAAGCATCAAGCAGGGGTCTGAGAGGAAGAAATGGGTCTGGTGGGGAGCAGAGCAGGAGAAGCAAGCGGCGGAGCTGGCCCGTGCGAGGATCCGAGAAGGCGACACAGAGGGCGCGGGATCTGAGATCTTGAGAGGGTGGTAGGAGCCGGAGGAGCCGGAGCTGAAACTCGATGGAGTGCGGTGAGGAGGCGAGGTAGGTGCAGCTGTCCAAGAAGAAGGACCCTTGGGCGACTGAGGAGGTCGGCGAACATAACGCTGAGGGGTCTTGAGAAAATGTTCTAAGTCATTTAGGCCCTCAGACAAAGCTGATAATCTGTTATGAGTCTCATCAAAGAAGTCATTTTGGATAGCTGCCATCTTAGTAAGCCTATGACGAGTCTCATCCTGAAAGACAACTTGTTCAGCCTTCATTTCCTGCAAAGTGCTGATAATAGACTGCTGATTTTGAAGTACTTGCGCTAGAGCACTTGCATCAGGCATAGCAGCGGGAGGAGCATCAACCTCGGCGAGGGCATCCTCGGAGACTTGTTGAGGAGGAATGGCATCTCGTGGTTTATATGGCTTGTGAGTAGATCCCAAACCACCACGGTACTCGATCTTTCTAACAATCAATGCCATGATGTAAGGAGCATAATAAATCCTTTTAACTCTGTCATTCTTGGAGGAGGCTATGCCTTGAAGAATAACATCCACTACATCAAATTTAACTCCCTCCACAATATGATCTATCATGTTCCAAACATGCCCCCGTACTGCATCGAAATTCCCACTCTTAGGGTAGAAAGTATGATTAATTATCCTGTTAATCATGCTCATACAGCTTCAATCCATGGAATTGTCCCTAACTTGCATTTGGTGAAGAGTCATAATGCAGCCCAAGCAGGAACAAGTAGGGTTTGAACTCTCAAAGATTTTGTCCCAAGAGTGGATGAATTCTCAACACTCTATAAATTCCTCTTTGGTGCTTTCCACATTTACGACACCATCGACCATCTAAAAGTCTTCAAGTCATGGGACATATGCGATGTGGCATAAAGCGTCGAATGATCTTGTCATCATAATTGTTTTATGCCCACAAGATCATGAAGACCCACATTGTAGAAAAGGCGATAGACTCCTTTGTATTTGTCCAAGGTATTAATATTAGACCAATTAATCCATTTATGATCGGCAAATTTCTTGTGCCTACTATATATTTGCTCATACACTTGCTCTTGAAAGATTGTGTGGAATTTTGGATTTAATGTGTCATTCTTGAAGATATTGATTGACATGGCGCTTGATGGCATAGTCATCTGTGACGAAGATGTAGGTCAAGAGGAGTCCCGGAGGATCAATCAAATCATCATCTTCTGCTTGTCCTTGGAGGAACTTCCTCTTCTTCTTCTTCTTCTTGATTGATTCCTCAATTGATTTACTTCTGAGCTATTTTACGATTCGGTTTAGGGTGGTCTCTTTCCCTTTCCTTTTCCTGCGGTGGAGGTTGAGGTGCGAAGACCTTTGTCTTGACGATCCACGAGACTTCTTGGATGTTCCTCGCATTCTAGGCATCTATCTGAGATTGGAGTGATTATAAGATGTCAAGGAACAGATTTGAATTGAATTGAATTGAAAGAAATGACAATTTACGGTTACATCGGGATAATCGGATCATCCCGTTATGTGGGCGGAGCGTCCGAATCTGCGGTCGTTCCGCTCTCAAGAACCGGAACGTCCGATTGTCCTGACCGAAAACTAGGGTTGAAGAATTTCCGAGATTTTGATGGAATCTAAGAGAGTGAGTGCTAGAACTGGATGCGCAAGGGTCATAGGACACCGTGAAGCACTTTTGCCCAATTAGATTGCTAGTTATCAACAGCATTATCAAAAACCCTAAAAATTGCCCCGAGTGCTCCAAATGCGGTAAAACACGAATCAATAGATGTTTTACCTTGAGATTTGAGGAAGGAGAGCACCGAAATGCAAGGATCGTGAGGACTTGGAGATTCACCGAGAGAATCACTCGATTTGAGAGAGGGTTTTGAGAGGCGCATTGGAGAGAGGAACCCGAGCGGTGAGATGAAAAAGAAAAAGCAGACGAGCATTTGGGTGATAAGGTCAAAAGGAAAGCGGACGTTCCGCTATTATAACGCCGGATGATCCGCATGCTGCGGACGTCTGCTCGCATAACTCGGATGTCTGATTTTCACAGGATTTTGATAAAGCTCGGATTTCTTTGGAATTTTGAATAATTGCAAATGATCCTTAGATTTACACTCAATAAAACATCATCTAGGGATCATTATGCATATAATATCTTGAAGATTATATATAAACATAGTTTTATAATTATAGTGAATTTAATATGAGATTTGAGAAATTCTTTTACAAAATACTTAAATAACACCAAATAAAAAGCATTGTAATAACAAAAATTTAAACAATGTTTGAATAATCTATGACATTTAATTCATTCCTCAATTTGCAAAAGCGTCCTTCATCTAATGGCTTGGTGAAAATATCCGCTAATTGGTCTTGGTTCTTATGTGGCTAATTTCAATGTCTCCTTGATCACATGATCTCTCAAGAAATGGTGGCGAATATCTATATGCTTGGTTCTTGAGTGTTGAGCAGGATTATTAGCAATTTTCACGACTATCATTGTCACACAAAAGAGGCATTTTATCGGTTTTAATTCCATAATCCATCAATGTTTGCCTCATCCATAGCAATTGAGCACAACAACTTCCCGCGAAACATATTCGGCTTGGCGGTGGATAGAGACTACGAATTTTGTTTCTTGGATGACCATGATACTAAAGATCTTCCTAAAATTGACAACTACCCGAGGTGCTTTTTCTATCCACTTTGCATCCCGCATAATCGAGTCAGAATATCCAATTAAGTCAAATTTAGCACCTTTCGGAACCAAAGGCCAATGCTAGAGGAATGCTTTAAATATCTTAGAATTCTTTTAACAGCCATTAAATGACATTCTTTTGGATTTGCTTGAAAGCGAGCACACATACAAACACTAAACATGATATCGGGCCTAGATGCGGTAAGATAAAGCAAACTACCAATCATAGATCTATAAAGCTTTAAATCTACCGATTTACCTCCCTCATTTAAGTCAAGATGACCATTTGTTGCTATGGGAGTCTTGATGGGTTTTGCATCCTCCATACCAAACTTCTTGATTAATTCTTTTGCATACTTGGTTTGGCTCACAAAGGTCCCATCTTTGAGTTGCTTGATTTGGAATCCAAGGAAGTAGCTTAATTCTCCAATCATTGACATTTCAAATTCCCTAGACATCATATCACCAAACTCTTTGCAAAAATCTTGATTAGTAGACCCAAAAATAATATCATCAACATAAATTTGACATACAAAGAAATCATCATCTATAACTTTAGTAAATAAGGTTGAATCAATCTTCCCAATTTTGAATCCTTTTGAGACTAGAAAATCTCTAAGTCGTTCATACCATGCTCTAGGAGCTTGTTTAAGGCCATAGGCGCTTTAGAGAGTTTATAGACATTATTTGGATTTTAGGATCTTCAAAACCGGAGGTTGTTCAACAAATACAAGTTCGAAATTTTACCATTTAAGAAAGCACTTTTAACATCCATTTGAAATAATTTAATATCAAAGCATGATGCAAAAGCAAGTAATATCCGAATTGATTCTAATCTAGCTACGGGAGCAAAAGTTTCACCAAAATCCAAACCTTCAACTTGTGAATACCCTTGAGCTACCAATCTTGCTTTGTTTGAACAACCAAACCATTTTCATCTTGCTTGTTCCTAAAGACCCATTTTGTACCAATGACGTTGTGTTCCTTGGGTCGATCCACCAATGTCCAAACTTCATTCGGGTGAAGTTGTTGAGTTCTTCATGCATAGCATTCACCCAATCCGGATCTTCAAGTGCTTCTTCTACATGCTTTGGCTCAATACAAGAGACAAAGAGTAATATTCACAAAAAGAAGCAACACGAGATCGAGTTTGAACACCCTTACTTACATCACCCAATATTTGGTCTATTGGATGATCCTTAGCAATTGCATTGTGGATTCTTGGTGGTAAGTTAGATGGTTGATCATCTTCCTTATTGTCAAATTGAACTTGGTTTGTAGAAGATGTTGGTGGTTCAACTTGTGTGGAGGATGATGAATCATCTTGGGCTTTATGTCACCAATTTGCATATGCTCCATTGCCCTTCTCAAAGCTTCATTGCCTACATCATCCAAATTCTCATGCTCTTCTTGAGAGCCGTTAGTTTCATCAAATTGAACATCATGTTTTTCTTCAACTAAACCGGAGTTTTTGTTGAAGACACGATAACTTTACTATTTGATGAATAACCTAGCAAGAAACCAACATCACATCTACTTTCAAATTTTGATAGCGAACACCCTTCTTTAAAATATAGCATTTACAACCAAAGACACGAAAATAGGAGATGTTCGGTTTTCTTCCTACAAGAAGCTCATAGGAAGTCTTTTTCAAAAGGCGATGTAAATAAAGACGATTTATGGCATGACAAGCGGTGTTAATTGCTTCCGCCCAAAAACTATCGGAGTATTATATTCATCAAGCATTGTCCTAGCCATTTCAATTAATGTCGATTTTCCTTTCTACAACTCCATTTTGTTCCGGGTGTAGGTTGTGGAAAGTTAGTGCTTTATTCAAGTTCATCACAAAAGTCTTCAACTTTAGTATTTTTGAACTCGGAACCATTATCACTCTGATTTTCTTTATTTTGAAATCAAATTCATTTTGGGCCCTTTTGTAAAGTTTTTGAAAATTAGGAGGTTTCACTTTTATCATCTAGGAAGAATACCCATGTATATCTAGAGTAATCATCCACAATAACCAAACAATAGCTATTTCCCGATACTCTTATAGGTTGTTGGCCCAAACAAATCCATATGTAAGAGTTCCAATGGTCTAGAAGTTGACATGATACTTTTGGAAGGGTGAGAATTAGCGACTTGTTTACCGACTTGACATGCACTACAAAGTCGGTTTTCTCAAACTTCACATCTTTCAAGCCAACAACTAAATCATGTTTGAAAAGCTTTTGAGTTGAATCATTCCTACATGAGCTAGCCTTCTATGCCAAAGCCAACCCAAGGAGGTTTTGCCATCAAACAAGTTTTTAAGCATGAATCATTTGAAGTGAAATCTACCAAATAAAGGTTTCCAAATCTAAATCCTTTAAAAATTAAAGAGTTATCATTTTCATTTGAAATTGTAACACCTTCTTTAGAGAAGGAACAAATTAGTCCTAGATCACATATTTGAGCTACGGATAACAAGTTAAAGTTTAGTGATTCTACTAGAGATACATTTGAAATGGAAAGGTCATTTGAGATAGCAATTTTACCCAATCCAATTACCTTTCCTTTGCTATTGTCACCAAATGTGATTTTGTCCATTCCTTTCCCATTCTCGAATGTGGTGAACATTTTTCTATCACCGGTCATGTGTTGAGTGCAACCACTATCAAGCACCCAATGTTTTCCACGGTCTTGTAGTTCACCTACAAAACAAGAATCAAGTTCTTTTAGGTACCCAAATTTGTTTGGGTCCTTGGAGGTTAGTGACCAAGGTTTTAGGCACCCAAATAGCATTCTTTTTAGCGCCTAAAATTGAAGTGCCAATAAAATGAGCAAGTATTTTACCATCCTTAGTCTTTCTAAGCATATAGCATGAATCATATATACCAAAAGATGCAATTTTACCTTTAGGACAATTTTGTTGCACATGTCCTATTTCCCGGCACTTATAGAAATACTTACCATTTTCCCTCACATACCTTGTGGGTTTATTTGCCGGCTTCTTACCTTTCTTAGGCACATACCCGAGACCTTCCTTGTTGAATGAGCACCTTTGCTCACTCAAAAGCTTGTCTAAGGTGGCCTTACCCTTAAAGCATCTTTCCAAACTTTTGCTTAGTTTATTGACTTGTTCTTTTAATTCATGGTTCTCAACAATAAGTAAAGGATCACAAGTATTTGCTAAACTAGCAATTGAATCATCACTAGAGCAACATGGCATGGCAAGTAAATCATCACATGAAGTAGAAATGCTAGACATGGATTTTTCATTTAAAGCAATATCTACTTTAGACATCTCATTCATTAAATCACAAGTAATTCCAATATGTGAATGAGATTTTCAATATTATTTAAGATGAGAGAATCATGAGCTTTCTTTAGCTCCTCAAAAGAGTCTTTTAGAGAGATATTCTTTCTTCAAGACTTTAAATTTTGATTTCTCTTTTCCATTAAATTCATTTAATTCATCAAGCATATCCAATAATTCTTCATAAGTTGGTTCATCACTATCAATGGATTTTACCTTATCTCCTTTTGCCATGAGGCATGTAGGAGTGGAGAATAGTGAAGGAGTTTCTTTGATAGCAATGCCAACTAGTCCCTTCTTCTTGGAAGACTCATCCTCATCGAGTCGAGTCGCTTGATTCATCATTTGAATCCCACTCTCAATGTGAGCTTCATTCTTGCCATCCTTGTGAAGCTTCTTGAAAAGCTTCTTCTTGCCATTATATTCTTTCTTCTTGAATGACTTGTCCTTGTCATCCTTCTTTGCGGGGCAACGAGATGAGATGTGCCCCTTTTCATCACAATTATAGCATCGAATGTTGCTATAACGCTTCTTGTCACTTGAATATTGTCCCTTTTTGTATTTGTCAAAGTTGTAGCTTCTATTGGGCGTCTCTTCATGAACTTCTTCATTTTTCTTACAAGGAGTGCATACTCCTCATCGGAATCTTCTCCTTCATCCTCATCATCACTTGATTCCGCTTTGGCCTTGAAAGCGGTAATTTTCTTCTTTGAGGAGGATGTCTCCACGAGCTCTTCTTTGTCCTTCTTGAACAACTCATTTGTGATGAGATTGCCCAAAAGGCCGTTGGTGTCATCCTTGGCAATTCGGGAGAGTTGATGAAGAGCGTCACCAAAGTTTCATATTTGTCGGGAAGAGCCCTAAGCATCTTGCGCACAATATCAACATCGAAAGGTTAGTCCCAAGGCCTTTGAGCTCATTCACAATGTTGTTGAGTCTTGAATACATCTCATTGATGTTTTCATGAGGCAACATTATGAATGTCTCATATTTAATCGAAGCCTATGCAATTTGGCTTCTTTGACCGTGGATGTACCCTCATGGATTTCAGAGAGTTGTCCAAATAGCATGAGCGGTTTCCAAATTGCTCACTCTATTGAACTCATCCGCGTTCAAAGCGCCAAAGAGAGCATTCATAGCTTGGGCATCTAAATGAGAGTTCGCGTGTCTTGATCCGTGGGTTCAAGTGGATTAAGAGGCATAGTGTAACCATCATTTACGATTTTCCAAATGCTTGGACTCATGGCCTTTAAAAGATTGACATTCTAATTTTCCAATAAGCATAATTTGTGCCATCAAAGAGTGGAGCCCTTCCTAAAGCCATTCCCTCACTAGCCATCCTTGCTCTCCTAGGCGGTTAAGTCCAACAACGGAGAGACCAAGCTCGATACCACTTGTAGGATCAAGGATAACCGACTAGAGGGGGTGAATAGGAGGTTTTTAAAGTTTTTAACAAATTAACAATTTAATTAATTAATGACTTAGTCTAAACAAGTTATGCTCCTAGCTAGGCAATTTAATCACAATAAGCAAGCTAGAAATATAAGTGCGGAATTGTAAAGACAAGAAATAACCACAAGACACAAAGATGTTTTTCCCGTGGTATCGAAGACTTGCGGTCTTCACTAGTCCACGTTGAGGAAGCTTGATCACCCAAGCCGGCTCCACGAATTAAGCCTTCCTCGATCACTTGGGTTGTTCTTCCTCCGCTCGGAGATGGTGAACACCAACCACTCACAATCTTGCTCGGGTCTTCTCACAAGCTTCACTTGAGAAGATCACCGTGCTTCACCGCCAAGCCGTCTAGGAGTGCGGCAACACCCCAAGAGAATAGATCAACGATCCTCGCTTGACTTTACTCAAGTGCCAATGAATCAACTAAAGATGAATGCACTTGATCTCCCTCTTAATGAATGCAAGAGTAAATTGGGAGTAGAATTGAATGCACAATGCTCACAAGGGTTGAGATATCTTCAATGCACTGTGTAACCTATCCCTTGTGCAGTTGGGGAGGTATTTATAGCCTCCACCAAACAATTCTAGCCGTTGGGAAGAAGTTCCCGAAAGTTCAGCACAAATCGGAACAACCGGCGTGTTAGCATCGGTACAACCGCGCTATGCTCAATGCGATACGGCTATGTTACGCGATTAAATGCACCGATATAGCCGTTGGATTTAGTTGCGGTTCATCCGCAGCAAACACCGGATCGTCCGATTTCAGGTGTCTAAACCGAGATTTTGCATCGTTGCGAATTTTACAACCGCCAAATACATTTGAACATCCGTATTGCGGTTCATCCGATTATCGTCGATACGGCCGATTCTCAAAGAGGTTTTCAAAGGAGATTACACTCGTCTCGTTATTTTGCAACCGCCGTAATATCATCGGAACAACCGGGATGCGGTCGTACCGTTCAAGCCATCGGTACAACCGCAGCCCACGAAATCAGATCACCACGAGATCATGACACGTGGAAGGCCACGATGGACTACTGTCTAGTGGTCCGGTCAGCACACAAGATCTGAGCCGTTTGATTTTAATCAACGATCCACATGTGTTGCCACTTGGACGGTCGAGCGGCCCACTTAATCCTAGCCGTTAGATTGAGATCGGCGATCGCTTGATTTTCAATTTAAAAGGCTAACGGTTGAACCGCTCACATGCCGGAACAACCGCGCTTGGTACAACATTGCTAAGCCTTCGTTCATCCGATTCGAATTAATGCATCAATTCATTCTAACTTAAATTCAAGTCCAATTTTAAATGCATGCATGATCCTAAGTTGATCCATATGGCACAAGAATAAGCTATCAAGCTACTAGTCGTGATCCCCCTTAATAGTACGGCATTTATCCTATAATCCGGTCTACCAACCAATTCTCCTTAGACCGGTAAAATAGAAAAGGATCCTAGACTATTTGTACCTTGACTTTAAGCCTTGTTGATCTTCACATTTTCCTTTAGCATGCATCCTTGCTTCATCATGTTCATCAAATGGAATTAACCTTGCACATTCTTAGTAACCTTGTTAATCCCATATTCACATATTATCATTAATTACCAAAACCATTTTTAGGGGCCTAGATGCTTTCAGTCGCCCACCCTGGCTGGTCTGACCGCCACCACCGATTGGCCAATCAGACCACCAGTTATGTCTTTGCCGATTTTTCTCTCTGGAAAACCGAAACCTACTGGAATTTTCAATCCAATCGAACTTTTGACTGGAGACTCAAAAATTTTGAGACCAAGTGCAATAGAATCCCTCTCTTGCCTGTTACCTCTATTTTTGGCCCAGCTCAAAACCTCACTTTCTGAAATTGCCGGTCTGATTGCCACCAAGGCCGGTCAGACCGCCGCATGGAGCGGTCTGACCGCCGCTTAGGCCGGTCAGACCGCCTGAAGCCTAACAGCACTGTAACTTTGCCGAAAATACGTAAAACGATAAACCGTTAACGCCATTGCCAATTGTCACATCATCCTAAGATCTGGAGCATATCCCCATGATATCCACAAGAAGAAACCTGGTTTAGGATTTGTGTCACATGCTCAACATCGTACTCCTAGACAGAATAACTCTCATGTTAATTTAACCATTGCTCATAACAGAACTTCAAATATAATCAAGGATAGAACTTCTCCTTTGCATACTACTCGCAGACGTGTGTCTCAGTACTGGGTTCCTAAGTCTTGTTTAACTAACCCGAGTATCGAGACACATCGTTCTTCTATGGCTTGATTTTTAGGATTTCCGCGGAAAGAGGAAGGACACGTGGTTCGTCGACTCCGGCTATTCACGTCACATGACCAGAGACTCAAAATGGTTGACCTCCTACACGCGGTCGACGGGTGATCATTTTATCACTTTTGGAGATAATGGTCTTAAGCAAGCTCCTAGAGCCTGGTATGATAGGCTTAAGTCCTTCTTGCTTAAGAATGACTTTGAGATGAGTAAGACAGACAAGACTTTATTCATTCTTAGGCGTGGTAATGGCTTCCTGCTTGCTTAAATTTACGTTGATGATATTATCTTTGGTGGTTCTTCTCATGCACTTATTTTCAGCTTTTCTGAGACTATGCCTATGGAATTTGAGATGAGTATGATGGGAGAGCTCAATTACTTTTTGAGGCTTCAAATCAAGCAATGCAAGGAAAGGATTTTCATCCATCAGATGAAGTACACTAAGGACCTACTCAAACGTTCCGACATGGGTGATTGCAAGCCAATCTCCACTCCCATGGCGACTTTGACTGTTTTGGATCCAGATGAGGAAGGAGAAGCCGTGGATCAGCGCGTCTGCATGACATGATCGGCTCTCTTACATACTGACGGCCTCAAGACTGGACATCCACTTCCCGGTCTGCCTCTGTGCGAGGTTTCAGGCGTCTCCGAGAACGTCCCATCGCCAAGCCGTTAATCGCATATTTAGGTATTTACACTCTACCCTCTTGTATGGCATTTGGTATTCCTGTTCGTCATCTTTGTCCATTCGGGGTTTTCTGATTCTGATTTTGAGGGCTGTCGGCTAGATAGGAAGAGCATCTCAGACACTTATCACTTTCTAGGCACTTCTCTTGTTTCTTGGTCTTCTAGGAAGTAGTCTTCTGTTGCACAATCCACTGCTGAAGCTGAATATGTAGCTGCTGCTAGTTGCTGTAGTCGGATTTTGTGGATGGTAACCACTCTTAAGGATTATGGGTTAAATTTTGCTAGTGTTCCTCTTTTATGTGATAACACTTCTGCTATTAATATTGCTAAAAACCCTGCGCAACACTCTAGGACCAAGCACATAGACATTCACTATCACTTCCTTAGAGACCATGTCGAAAAAGGTGATATTATGCTGCACTTTGTGGAGTCCGAAGCTCAATTAGCTGATATCCTCACCAAACCTTTAGACCCAACTAGATTTGCCACCTTGAGGAGTGAGTTAGGGGTAACTTATCCCTATGGGTCGGTTTGAGGGGGAGTTCGATCTTTTCAGATTTTACCTTGTTCTTTTGATCTTTTATGAACTTATTGATTTTTTTTGAACTTTTTAGGTTTTTAGGCTTTTATTGCATCTCATTGTATCATATTGCATTCATATGAAAAATCCAACAAGTGGTATCCAAAAAGATGCATTGTAATATAAGATTTTCTGCTTATCTTTTAAAATTGATGAAGCTTTGCCTATTACCCTTTGGAGTTTTAGTATTTCAATTCTTGCTCAATGCCATGTATAGTTCTTTGACTTGCTAGAATTATCGTGCTTTTACATATACAGATAAGTTTTTGATGTATGAGCTAGAACTCTAAAACAACTCGAACTAAAAATTACAATTTGTGGATGTTTTAGCTAGTTGCGCAATTAGTGCTCCTTTTGTGACATTGGCCCTGTCAAAATTACTTTGTTAGCTCTTGAATCTAAAATTGACCATTACTTGAGCTTCTTGTGTTCTTAAGATTCTAAAACTGCTCTTGTGAAACATGAAAAATCAAAAATCAAGATTGTCTTATGCTTAAAATTTGCCAAACTACTCTTACGAGACTGCATGTAAAAGACATGAACTTGAGATAGTTTGATGATCCAGACGATCTCATGGGAACTGCTTGTCAGAAATGACATGAACCTCAAGATTTGTCACCCTGGTAAAAGCTTAGGAAGAGTTTGTGGATGGCGCCTAGTCCAGGATCTTCTTCACTAAGATATACCTTTAATCAACTTCTGTTCGAAGCTTAGGATGAGTTTGTAGAT
Source organism: Hsuehochloa calcarea (assembly GCA_036346395.1). Lineage (NCBI taxonomy): Eukaryota > Viridiplantae > Streptophyta > Magnoliopsida > Poales > Poaceae > Hsuehochloa > Hsuehochloa calcarea. Next base: position 25,818,987 of record CM070610.1, on the reverse strand, counting down.
GGCTCCTAGTCCAGGATCTTATCACTAAGTTAGATCATTAGTCAACTTACATATTCATTGCAAATGAGAAAACTGTTGAAAAATAGGCGCTTGAGAAATTTGAGCAAAATGATTCAATACAGTACCTGATTGTCTCTTAATCTGGTCTTTGTTAGTTTTTTGATCTCACTTTGATATTTTGACATGGCCAGTTTCACTTTAGGATACCTGTTGATGAACTTGCTAAATTTGAAGCTTTGCTTAAATTGATCAAATCTATTGCTTTATTTTTTAGCCTTTGTGCCTAGCTTTGATATATATGTCTTATCATGATCTTGCTAGCGCTGTTAGGCTTGATATGTTGTTTGTGTAATATTAGAAATGCTAGCTTGTTCTTTTGGGTAATCTCCAAAGCTTCTTGTAATCAAAAATTAAAAATACAAAAAATGAAGCCACTCCATTGCACTTCATGCATACTCCTTCTCATGCTTCTTTCTTCATTCTGCATTTGTTATCTCTGGATGAGTGGAAGGCGTGATTTCTTGATGACTCCATTGTCAAAGGGGAGAAGATATATCAATGTTGGGGAAGAAGATATATCATTGTTGTACAAAGGGGGAGAAGATATATAAAAATGATAAAAAAGGGAGTAATTGGAGAATTTGAAATTTTCTGAAATCTGTGGATCATAGTGAGGGGGAGTTTTTGAATTGCATTCTTATTGTCTTATAGACTTTTCTGAACTTGAATTGCATTTATTAATCATCACAATGATCATAGGTCAATTGAACAATTGTTCTTTCATATGGACCTCAAGTGAGATTTTTGACTCTTTTCTGGAATTTAAAGTTTTTAGGCTTTCTTTTGCCTTATCTCACATGCCTATGCTATTCTGATGCCAGCTTGGTCATTTCCATTACTTTCTCTTGCTTATGGACCAAATTGTGCATTTGTGCGAAAATAAAAGTATTTTACTTTTCAAATCTCCAAATTACATTTTCTAGATTATTGCCAATGTGTTCATCACGGGGGATATTGTGGATATCATGGGGATATGCTCCAGATCTTAGGATGATGTGACAATTGGCAATGGCGTTAACGGTTTGTCGTTTCACGTGTTTTCGGCAAAGTTACAGTGTTGTCAGGCTTCAGGCGGTCTGACCGGCACGGTCCATGCAGCGGTCTGACCGGCCTTGGGGCAGTCAGACCGACAATTTCAGAAAGTGAGGTTTTGAGCTGGGCCAAAAATAGAGGTAGCAGGCAAGAAAGAGGATTCTATTGCACTTGGTCTCATAATTTTTAAGTCTCCAGTCAAAAGTTCTATTGGATTGAAAATTCCAGTAGGTTTTGGTTTTCCAGAGAGGAAAATCGGCTAAGTTATAACTGGCGGTCTAACCGGCCAGGGTGGGCGGTCAGACCGGCCCTAGAGGCGGTCTGACCGGTTTTCACTTGGATCGTCGCCCGTCGTGGCAGTGATGTTCGGTTGTTAGGTCAAAGTCATGAGTTTCAGGGCATATATGTTGCATGATGCATGTTTTGACTAACATGGGTCAAGTTGTGAAGAAGTTGTTCCCAAATTCGGTTTACTTGTCTATTGTTGTGCAGGTTGCTTGGTGGTCAATGACGGTCAACGGCGAGGATGATCGGGACTAGGCTTGGAGAGCTGAGGTCCAGAACAATCGACGATGCCGGGTGAGGTCAATGTACTCAAGCGTGGTGCAAGATGGACAAGGGTGACCTATTGGCTAATCCGAGGCGCAAGATGGCGCAATGTGTAGCTAGTTAGGTCAAGAGGAGATATAGACGGCGCATTAAAATACGTGTGTATGTGTTCTGTTTGTTTTGGGCCTTAACGAAAGCCCAATTGAGTCAAACTTCTAGAAGGTTTAAGCCTCCACTATAAATAGGGGAGGGAGGTGGCTGCACCTCTACTTCGTCTCTTTTGCTATTTTGTAAACCCTAATTTTCTTAGCGAGAGCTTTTGTGGAGGCTAGGGTTCTTGATTGTTTGATTTGATTTTCGTGCTCTTGGATTGAGCATTGTCCTCCATTGATGGAGAGGCTGTAAGCCCATATCATATCAAATCAATCAAATGAAAGTTTGAGCATGTCTTATCTCTTTGCGTTCTTTCTATATATTTGATGATTTTTAGTCTTTCTTTGATCTACGAGTTTTTGATTGAATTCTTCATGTGATCTAGCTTGCTGTGACTTGTGGGGACATAGCTAGGATCATCTTGATCATCAATCACCCACGAGCAAGTTTTGGGATCAAGTTTTCGTTTTGACCCGGTTTTGAACCCTTCTTCAATCAAACGAAAAGGATCGCTATTCTTCGAAGAATTATCGTATTCTTCGATTGGAATAGGTTCCTGATATCATAGAGAAGGTGTGTTCCAAGTTTTATTAAGTTTGGAGTTGTAGATCAAAAGTTTCATCTATTTGCAACTTCGTCATCGGGGCTGTTTTGTTTTGTTCTTGAGCCTACCGTCGACCGGCCGAGGTCACCGGTCGAGCCGGAGGTAATCGGTCGAGACCGCCATTAAGCCAATGATCCGGCCGGCGGTAATCGAGATTTGCTTTAGCTTGTGTTGATCTTTGTTTGTTGTGCTTCGGGGTAAGGTTGGATTTAATACTAGTCTTCCGATGTACTGGTATATTGATCTTCATAGCTTCCATAGCTACTGGAGTGAAATTTGTGTTGAATCTATTATTTGTGAAAAAGTGAGCGTGCTCTTATTCACCCTCCCCCTCTAGTCGCCTTTTCGGTCCAACAGTATGAATATATGGATGTGAATGCCAACGCTGTGGACGTGTGTACTAGCCACTGATCTTGGAACTAGTGCGGTACACACACGAGGGCTTCGGGTATTCCACACCCGGGGTCCGACAAGTATGACTTTGATATCACAAAACACATATATTATTGTACCAATTATTGGTCAAAATTTACAAGTAAAATGACACATATCAGAAATAGAAAGTTAAACAGCGGAAGCATAATATATAAAGTCCAAAAGTCCAGCGGTATGCCTATCCAAATCCTCAAGCAGCCGACAAGAGCAAGTCCTAGCAAGACCCGTCACCAAACCCTCCGGTACCGAGTGCAAAGAACGCGTCGTCTCGCATATGCTCATCCTCAAACTCTGATCAACAATTTAAGCAAGATTGAGTACATTTTGTACTTAGTAAGACTTGTAGCGTATCAGAACATAATTATAAATGCAATGCTAACAAAGGATGAGGCTCTACTCTACAAGTTATTTTCAGCATTAAGTAAGTTTTATTTGCCATAACAATAAGTAGTACTTTGCAACAAAATTTTTAAAGAGCTATTGACTGATAATGAAATAAGCAAGTAAGTAACTTAACCAAAGTAAACTCACAACCCTTGTCAGTTGTGATCAACACTTCATTCTCAGCCATAGACATTACACTCAAATAATCAACAACAAAAACCATTCCCACATTTTCCAACAAGAGCCGTTTTTGCAAAAACCAAGTCTGTACCCATTAAGACTGCACTAAGCATGCTCATGACCCGCAAGCAAGGCTATTTAAATAAATTTATACTATGAAGAGGTGTACAACTTTATCCACAGCATATGAATTCTCTAGTTTGTCTGATACCCATCAATACCACCGCACACAACATTATAGTATGCAGTCTAGAGCACGTATCGAAGCCTTTATATTATCTAGTTCTAACCTTGCACTAGCCCGACAATTACAACACTCACTTCAATCCTGGGTACCTCACGTCAAAGTAAGGCATTAACCGTTGTGTCGGCAAGCTTTGTTCTTAACACCTCGGTGAAGAGATCAGCCCCTTCGAGCATACCTGCCCAGTCATGCTCGCACTATTGCGGCCTACTAACAAGCAAGACTTGTCGTCAATGAGTTAATTATCTAAGGCCATCCCACACCGACACATGTGGTTGTACTCTTAGGCTTAGATAGGACTTGCCGACGTTCGGTCCTTAATTGACCCGGGCGAGGATCTCTTCCCATCTACTTGTGAGATACACCTCTCACACTCCTCAGATTATAATATAACTCACCTGCATCACAAACTAAGTTTTTCATTTTTTTTATACAAAATAACAGAGGTAAACCCCTATGTACCATCATTTCAAAACCTCCCAAACTCATATTCAACATTTCATCCATTTTTTCCAATTTTAGTAAATCTAGAGCCCAGCTAAGCACATTTTTTCCAACTGATAGAAAAATAAATATAGAAAAATAATTTCAACAGAAATAAAATCTAAATATTTTTTCATATTCAGATAGAGCATGATTTTCGATGAATTTAGAAAAAAAATATTCATTCAATTTGGAGTTCGTATGCAAATGTTATTAACGTTTCAATTTTCTTCAGTTTTGAAAATCCAAAAATTAATAATAAAAAAGTGACATTGAGAGCGTATTCTCAATGGTTTATGCTTTCTAACATAGAAAACATATTTTTCTCTAAGTTCTTCTGAGGTTTACACTTTTCAACAGAGAAAGCGTATTTTTCGTCTTACTGTAAATGACTTTTTCTCATTTTTTCAAATTTTATTAACTTACATGAGGGGCCTACTTGTCAATGACTCATATTTTACTTTCCTTGAATTTATTTATAAAACTGTGTTGGTCCCACATGTCATATACTTATTAACTATTTAACTAAATGATTAAATTCTGAGTTGATTTAATCCACTGACAGCTGGGGTCCACATGTCAGTCTCTCGGATTTTAAAACATGTTTTTAAAACTGAGAATAGTGAGTGGTCCCACATGTCAGTGATACATATTCTAAAAATGTTTTGAATTAGATTTCTGTTAACTTTTCTACCGGTCCCACCTGCCATAGACTCAACACTTTTTAAACTATCTTAATTAGTGCTAAGCATCTCCTAATTACTTGGTCCCACTAGCGCAGAGAGAGAGAGAGAAGAGAAGGAAAGAGAGGAGGCCAGGGGCGCGTGCGGCCAAGAAGAGAAGTTCGCCGACGGTGAAGCGTGCATGAAAAAGCTCTGGGGGGCTTAGAAATTGAAAGATGGAATCTGTTTGATGCTAGGGGAGGTTAAGGTGGTGGATGGAGTTGGCGTCACGGCGGCGAGAGGCGGCAGGAAGTCTCAGGTCAACCTGGCATTCACGCTAAAGGCAAAGATAAGGTGGCCTTGAAGCTCAAATTGGCTTAGGGTGTTATCGCAAGGTTAACTACCGTGGCTCGGGGGCCTAGGGTCGCTTGAGGTGAACTGGCGATGATATCCCACGGCGCGCCATGGGCTTCACTAGCGATTATGGTATAAATGCACTACAATATCCAAATTAAAGAAGGCTTATGCTCTAGTAGCTCACCACGATCACGAGGAAGCTAACAATGAGGTTGGAGAAGGATTGGGGTGGCTTGACGGTGATGAACAGAGGCGGCGGTGGCAAGCGTCACGGTGACAGGTCGTCTTGGTGGAAATCAACTGAAATGAAGTACATGCACAACTTCAGGGAGATTCATAGATGGAGAAATTGACCTTAGTGGGGTCAAGGACTCACAGGAGAGGGGTTGGTATCAATGGCGGTGGCGAAGACATAGAGGTTCACGGTGTCGGCTCGGTGTGGGCGAAGCTAGCCAAAATGGACTGCACTGTAATACCCCGACCTACTTGTAGCGTGGCCTATGTGGCCCATGAGGAGTTGTGTGGTGGGATTAGTCCCACATGGCTTGTCTCAAGTGAGTTGTAGTAGTATATAATGACTGTTGGATCCAAACGTAGCACCTTCGGGTTAACCCTTTTACACGAAGTGTGGACGAAAGTGTAAGTGGGGTGCTATGTGTGGGCGAGTCCGCCCCACGGTGGGCTGAGCATTGAGTCAATTTTGGGTCAGGGTGTTACAGATGGTATCAGAGCATCAACCTTCGCTGCACAGGCGCGTGCGGGACAGGGGCGCGGGCATATGGCGCATGGCGCATGTGGCCTCGGAGTGGACACATGGCATGGCATATGTGCCGGCACTGGACGCACGGATGTGTACCGAGGGGTGGTTCTGGGCATTTGCCGCGTATGCGGTATGCTGCCGAAGGTGTCAGCCCTTAAGGGGGGTGAATGTAATACCCCGACCTGCTCGTAGCGTGGCCCATGAGGAGTTGTGTGGTGGGATTAGTCTCACATGGCTTGTCTCAAGTGAGTTATAGTAGTATATAATGCCTGTTGGATCCAAACGTAGCACCTCCAGGTTAACCCTTTTACATGAAGCAAGGACGAAAGTGTAGGTGTGGTGCTATGTGTGGGCGGTTCCGCCCCACGGTGGGCTGGGCATTGAGCCGATTTTGGGTCAGGGTGTTACATGCTCGAGAAGGTTTGGTGAGGTGAGGCGATGCTCAAACTGGACACGGAGTGTCTAGGGGCTCACCAGGCATGAAGATCTCCAGTAGCTACTGTAGCGCCAGAGGTGTGGAAGAAGGCTTGATTGCGGAGCTACACTGCAATAGAAGAACAGGGAAGTGAGGTGAATGAGTGAGCCAAATAGCGCATGTTGACGCGCAAAATGTTCATAAATTTTGGAGCCTGATTACTATGTTAAAAATCCGAACAACAATAAGCTAGTTTTGGAAAATTCAAAAGTTGTTTTGAATTTCCCGCACACCATTGGGTCGAATCTGCCCGGCCCAATTTCGCTTGCGCTCGCTCTAGCCCACGCCAGCTCCGCTCCTCTCTCTTGCTGATGTGCTAGGCCCACACATCATATTGCTTCTTCCACCTCGCGCAGCAATCTCCTCCGCCCTGTAGCGCGCCAGAGCCTTGCCTATGTCGTCGCTACCATCGTCCTCGAGCGCCCACGGGAGAGGACCAAGGTCGCCGTGTCTCACCTGCTCCACTCACCGATTTGCTCCGCCTGGGTCTCGTCGGCACACGAGAAACTCGCAAAAACCAGAGTCGTCTACCATTTTCACGTCATCATTCGTGCCCTCATCTCGTTACTTGATGCCCCTCCTTTAGTGCAAAAACCTAAACCTTCAACGTCATTTCCATTTTCCCCTTCCTTGTAAGTTTCATCCACTACATCGCATGGAACACCTCATCATCCCGAACTCCGATGTGCGCACTTCGCTAGATCTTGAGCATGTCCCGATGAGTCAAGCCCTTGAAGTTGATCAAAATTGTTCCAAGTTGCTATTTGCATGTAAATTCACTATTTGATTTATGCAAAAGTTCAAAATCATGCTAAAAATAGCTTTCCCATACATAAACATGTTAAAAATTATTCTTCCATTTATTTTTATTATATTTTCTCAAAATTTGGTCTTTGGTGGGATGCTACATGTATTGTAAAACTAATGAATAATACAATAATTATGTGGAATGAAAAACGTAGAGAGGTTCAACTCACGCATCCCCTCGTGTAGCTAGCTAGGGTTAATTGCTCTACGCATACGATAGCCCCATGCCAATCCTTGTGTGGAAAGCAGTAATGCAAGAAGAACATGGCACTCCAAGCGTGCGTACCATGCATGGACATGTCCATGTATTGATTGATCCAAATGAGGCGGCAAATACTATGTTTCATGTCATGTTAATACTTTTGCGTTATCATGTAGATGCACGCAAATTAATCCATTACCACTTATTCATTCATTTTACGGAAAAGCTTTGCGTACACAAAAAATGTTCTTAAAAAAACTTTGCAAAGTAAAATTGCACATATCAGATATATTGACCTATGTTGCATGTGCAAAACACGAGATCCAGGTGTAAAAAAAGTTTGGAGGTGATTTCGTACAAATCTTAATGAAATCTTGACGTAAGCAGGGTTTCAAATTTCGACCGGAAATTTTGCACATTTCGTTGGGGTTCGAATTTTTGCCCTTTCGGTAAAAAAAATTTCGGTTGCACATGAATTCATGCTAAATTCAAACAAAACTCAGAATTTGGTCAAACTCTGTCAAAAAAAATTTTGATGAAAATCAGTCAAATTTGAATGTCAATTTTGGCCATTTGCCCGAATTTAAATTCGAAATTACCAAAATTTCAAAATTTTGACAATTTCGACCACTCTTGAAATTTTTCCTCAAACGAAATCCAAAACCCTGGACGTAAGTACTTATAGAATAATGCCAACCAAATACAATATCTCAAGGGAGGAAATACGTGAGGAAAAATAAATAGCCAACTAGAATAGACCGCAATCGGTTCCCAGCTACCAGCATAGCTCCTGTTGGATTAATCTTGTTTAGAAAGTTTGTTTGCTTTCCATTTTTAGTTTCCTACTATGAATCCGAGTAGGTTTCCTACGTGAAACAGAATTGGATCAAGGATCCAAGTGCTAAGCCTATATAAAGGGCACCTATGGCTTTATATTTTTCACAACAGAAGAAGCAAAACATTGCAAAGTAATACAATGTGAGTTCAAGCAACAAATAATAGAAGAAGAAGTTTTGGTGCGTGAGGCTTCAGCAACGTGTGCGTGTGTTCATCTACCGATCGGCTGAAACTTCTTTGGTTTATTTCCAACAATTGGTATCAGAGCCAATGTCGATCATTCCTCGTATGCGGCGGCGGGAGAGCGGCGGTGGGTCATTCCAGATACCGCGGTGACGGCGACAAACTACATGTGCTGGGTGATTCGGGTGCAAGCGATGATGGAGGATCAAGGCGTTTGGGAAGCAATCGAGCCGGCGGTCGGGGCCGCTGTCGACGCGAAAAAGGATAAGAAGGCGAGGTCGCATCTTTTCCAAGCGCTCCCGGAGGACCTCCTGATGCAGGTAGCAAGGAAGAAAACAGCGAAGGAGGTTTGGGACGGTCTCAAGACAAGGTTCATTGGCGCGGATCGCGTCAAGAATGCGCGGTTGGAGACGTTGAAGAATTACTTCGACATCATGCGCATGAAGGAGGGAGAAACCCTGGACCAGTACGCCGGAAGACTCAATGGCATGTCCATCAGGTACGCCAACCTAGGGGCGACACTCGACGATGCCGCATTGGTGAAGAAGTTATTCGACACCGTGCCGGATCGATTTCTGAGTGTGATCGCTGGGATCGAACAGTTTTACGATTTCGACACCATGCCATTCGAGGAAGCCGTGGGACGACTGAAGACTTATGAAGAGCGTGCGCGCCGCAAGACGTCTGGCGACAACAACAAAGAAGAATGGCGACGACCAACTCCACCGCTACTCAGCCGAGTGGCGGTAGCGTCGAAGAAGAATGATGGTGATTCCTCGTCAAGCAATAAGGGAAAATCACACGCTCTTGAAGATAGCAGCAACCGCAGCCGGGGTGGACGTGGACGCAGGTATGAGCAAGGCGACAGAGGAGAACGTGAAGATTGGGCTAGGCAAGACGATGGTGACAGATCCCGTGACAAATCACATATCAAGTGTTTTAAATGTGATAAATACGGTCACTACGCGTTGGAGTGCCGCAGCCACATAAAGTGCTTCAACTGCGACAAATATGGGCACTATGCTTCAGATTGCCAAAACAAGAAGAAGAACGAGGAGGCAAACCTCACCCGAGCTATTAAAGACTACGAGCCGGCCCTGCTTCTCTCCTTATGTGTCAACCAGGCGCCAGTCATGGTGATGTTGAACGAAGAGAACGTAGTTCCTAAACTACGCACAGAGGGAGAAAACCATGATCATACTAATGAGTGGTACTTAGACAATGGAGCAAGTAATCACATGACGGGAGATCGCTCCATGTTCCATGAGCTTGATGAGAAGATTTCAGGCAAAGTCAAATTTGGCGACGGCTCCACGGTGCAAATAAGAGGCAAAGGATCAATGCTATTGCAATGCAAGAACGGTGATCAGAGGATGCTGACTGAAATATATTATATACCAAGTCTATGTAACAACATACTCAGTCTTGGGAAGTTGGCGGAACGGAGGTGTAGGGTGGTGCTGCAGGATGAGTTCCTGCGTGTCTATAACAAGAACGAAGATCTGTTGATGAAGGTGAAGAGATCCCTGAACCGGTTATATAAAATTTTCCTGAAAGCTTGTAAACCGGTTTCTGTGAAGGACAGTCTAGAGGAGCCAGAGTGGAACTGGGGAGTAGAGCCAGAACAGGAAGTCTCAGGCATTGTTGATCTCACTAGCCAAGGACATGGCGGGACCCAAGGACGGCACGCGGTTGGCGCAGGAGGCGCGATGAGGCGAGCCTCGAAGTGCTGACGGCATGCAGGAAGGCGTGCAGGGCACTCAAGAGGACGGCAAGTCCCACGCGCATGCAGTTGCTGCTGGAGGAACCAGCGGCTCGGGTCAAACCCATGGACCTATCGGCATGCAAGCACAGCTGGAGGGAGAGACGGTGTAGTCTCAGCTAAGATGTACGAAGAGAAGTGGGCAGATTTGGTCCATTTGAGAGGGGTAAGAGGCTCAGGAAACAGCGAAACCCAGGCGGTCGTGGGAGCATGTGCTCAAGCCCAGGCGGTCGTGGGAGCAGGTGCTCTAGCCCAGGCAGGCGTGCAAGGAAGGACGAGTTCAGTCCAAGTGCGAGACGCGGCAAGCGTTGGTTTGTGCATAGCTCAGGATAAAGCAAGCGCAGGCAGTAGGGCGGTATTAGCCCGGGAAGGAACGACGCACAGGAGTGCAGGTAAAAGAGGAAGACTTGGAAATTCAGATAAAAGAGAAGATCAGCGTCATCAAGATGAAGAAACAAGATTAAGGGGGTGATTGTTGGATTAATCTTGTTTAGAAAGTTTGTTTGCTTTCCGTTTTTAGTTTCCTACTATGAATCCGAGTAGGTTTCCTACGTGAAACAGAATTGGATCAAGGATCCAAGTGCTAAGCCTATATAAAGGGCACCTATGGCTTTGTATTTTTCACAACAGAAGAAGCAAAATATTGCAAAGTAATACAATGTGAGTTCAAGCAACAAATAATAGAAGAAGAAGTTTTGGTGCGTGAGGCTTCAGCAACGTGTGCGTGTGTTCATCTACCGATCGGCTGAAACTTCTTTAGTTTATTTCCAACAGCTCCGGCAAAATTTCATGGACCGTTTATTTCTTCTTATTTGAGAGCTGAATCTGAGCTTTTAGCCCAACGACATGAGTGCTGGACTAGCCGCCGATTACCACCCTGAACAGCTTTAATTATGACTGCATTTCTAATAGAAAGGCTGGGGGGCACCTCTGATGAGAGGTCGTCTTCATCAGTACGGTCGGGCATTGTTGCCATGAAAGCTAGCTGGCTGGCTTTGTAGATGCCGATCGATCCAGCCTGAAACCTCGTTAATGTTGCTAGCTGCATGCCTGCCTGCCTGCCTGCCTGCCTAGCTGCGTGTAGGTAGCCTCGAGTCCTCGACGTGCACGTTCTTGCATAGCTGCTGCTGCTGCTGCTGCTGCTGCTGCTGCGATTTTGAATCGAAATTAAGCTAGGTAAAGCCAAGTTAACGATGCTTTCATTTGCAAGAGTGGCAAGAAGAGAAAAGGCCGACAAGATTCACCATTCTGTTGTAAGTTCAGGTCGGCGGTACTCGTCTTTAGTTTGTGATTTCAGAATTCAGAGCCATGTAAAGCTCGCCCACCGGCAAATGAACATCGATCCTTTCATCGCAGCTCATGTTTCTGAAGGCTGCAGCTCACCGTTCCATGTATGCACATATGATCTGATGTCTATCTGCGGGATAAAAAACATGCCGATGAGCTGCCCAACACAGCAACCAGCTAACTCGAAGAAATTAACCGTTGTGAGTGCAAACAAACAGATGATGCGGCATCAAGTGCGAAGAGCTAGAGCTAGCTGAGCCTGATGGATGCATGTATGTACGCACGTACTCGACCGTTCAAGATGGACGCACTGGTTGTTCTGACACACCTGGAGAACTGTAAAGGCACCTCTGGTTTGTCACCTCAACAGTGTATGTTTCATAAGCAAGACACTCGAAGACTTGGAAACTTTGTTTCAGCCCTTTTTATCGATTGTTGCGAGAAGAGGTTCATTTTGTTGCAATGTGTAATACACTCCTAGCTTGCAACAATTAACAAAATGGATGCAACAAAGTCAAGTTTGTTGCAACATTTTTTAGATTACACGTTGCAAGAAAATCAAACAATCCTTGCAACAATTGAAAAAAGGGCCGCAACAAAAATTCCAGTACTTAGGTGGTTTTCACCCTATATGCCCCCAATTAATAGAGACATTGTAAGTTGAGGACACATCAACCAAATTAAGCAGGTCAATGAATAAATTAAACTGGTTTTTACAACTATATATATGCCCTAGATCTCAACTGAGAGTCAATAATATTTCGTCAAAAACAATAGTACAACATATCCTCTTCCAGTACGGTATTATATACTCCCACGTTCGCGTTTATTTGCAGTTTTGACTTTTACCCATCAAGCTTTGACCAACGATTATTTTTAAAATTCTAATTATGTAACATAAAAGTGGTATTGTTATAGTCCTAATCAAAATTACTTTATTAATATTCTACGTTCTGAGCTAATTGCTTGTGTTGCTTAAAAAGTAACGATCAAACTTCGATAAGTCAAAATCAAAACTGACAAGTAAATGGAACAAGGGAGAGTAGTATTATTTCCTAGACTTTACTAGGAAAACTAAGAAGGGGTTCCCGGTAGTTTTGTAAAGCCTACGGGAGGTGAAGATGGTTGGACGAAGTCGCTTCGGGTCGGCAATGGCTTTGGCGACGGAGGCTTCCTCCGGGCTAAAGGAGAGGAGCACTGACTCGATCAGTGAGTTCAGTCAATGCTAACGGGTTAGGCGCGATGACCTACGGTCACCGGAGGCGAGCCAGCGACATCACTACTACAAAAAAGCTAATATGGACGACTCATCACAGACGGTTAACCGAAACCGTCTGTATTAAATACAATCACAGACGGTTTTGCTTTAGCAATCGTCTGTTTTTCTGACTGCACTAAAAACCGTCTGTGAATAAGTAATATCACGGACGATTTATCGTGTTGAAAACCGTCTATGAAGTATTACAGACGGTTCTGAACAAGAACCGTCTATGATACTACTAAATTAACAGATGATTATTAATTTGAACCGTCTGTAATTAGAAACTGCTGATTAGCCGATTCCGACCACTCCTGATTGGGTCATATTGATCTTCTAAAGTGGTCGAATTGAAGCTGATTTCCCCAAAAGAAGAAAGCAGAAGATATGTAATCCAGTAGGCACCTTGTTCCGTATCATGTGTAACTTCACTATTTTGACATGTAACTTTTGATCAACAGAAGATTGTAGAAGTACTTCATGTGATCGATTGATCGGAAGTTACACATCATAGACAGTGAAATGCTCACCTGATTGTAGGGATATTATCTTCTACCAATTTCTTGAAGACTTCAAATACATAGACCAAATTGATTTTTCGACCACCTAAATTGAAGTAGTCGATCGATCATTCATGGATTTTGTTCTTTCCATGCACGGTGGTCGAAAAGTCAATTTGTTTTGTGAATTTTGTCTTATTAGCTAGCTAGAACGGTAGGGATCGAGATGATAACTTTAAGAAGAAATGGAAGTAAGAAAAGATGAGAAGTTTGTGAGTGATTTTTTCTTAGTTCTATGCGCCCTTCTGATGGTTATTTATAGGCTTAACAACTTGTGGTAATATTAAATTAACAAATAAAGACGGAAGTTCGATGGATATGATTTATTAGAATCAGCTCCTAATAAATCGTTGGTAACCAAAGCATCACCATCTTTTCAGGAATTATTTTTTTCATAAATACGGTTGACGCTCCTTTTCCTATGTTTACAACTGAAGCTGGAGGGCTCATCACATACGGTTTTTAATAAGAACCGTCTGTGATTACATATTTCACATAAGGTTTTTAAATATAACCGTATGTGATAATTCAATCTTTCGGCTCCCGCGCGATGTGTCTCTTCGTCTCTTGCGCCGACATTACGATGCGTTTCTTCGACGTTTTACAAGAATGGTCATCACGTACCATAGTGAACATGCATGGTATTAGTGAGCACGCAGAGCATGACGGCGAGGACCAAGGCGAGGAGGTCGGCGATCGCTGTCGCTTTTCCTCATGATGTCGTCATCCACATCGTCGACCTCATGGCCGCGAGCTCTCCTCAGCACATTGCTGACCTCTGCAGCCTACGAGCCACGTACGTATTATGTTCTTTTGTTTTTCGTATGTCTAAAGGAGTTAGCATTCTGTTCGGTTTTTGTTCAGAGTCAATTTCTGAAGATGACTACAGCATATCATATCCTAGTTAATTGTCGAAAAGCTTCAGGTGTTCGTTTCGTGTTCAGGTTCCGATAGAGAATCTGATTGTAATTCCTCTGAAAATCTATAAAAGGTGAAAAAAGTTGTATCAGTTGATACGGCGCAAAATAATCTCGTGTTGATTTCGTCCAATATCCAGTTTTGAATGAAATTTGACTAGCAACAATGACTTTAATTTGGCCTAGCTTTTAATTTTCTCTTATGGAGTAATTCTTGTATTAAGATTCTATCGTCTTGAATTTTATAGTTGCAAGGCCATGTACAAAGCGTCCAAGGAGTACGCCGTGCGGAGGCGCGTGGCGCTGGAGTGGGAGGAGGCGATGAAGTGGGAGGACAACGAGCGCTACCTCACCATCGTCAACCACCTGGCGGCGCCAGCAACCCGGAGGCCTGCTTCATCGTTGGCCTCGCGCTTGTCTTCAGCGTCCCAAGATATGCAGCGACAACCTCGTGTTCCTTGAATGAACGACCGTCACCGGTCACAAGGCCGTGGCCTACGTGCTCGGCCTCCTCCATTACACGATCGGCGAGACACGCGACGTTGGGAAGCACTACATATCTAGGTCCAGGCGAGCCAGCCGGCGGAGGGTGTGAGACGACCAAGAGAACCAACCGGGAGTGCAGGTGTTCCCGGAGACTCGTTGCGGACATGGTTCAGGAGGGGGTGTGGAAGAAGATGGCCGAGCCGCTGGGCCGGGTGTGGGTGCTATCGGAGGACGGCCACCCGTGCACGAGCATCTGTTGCGGCATGATGGAAGGGTGGGACGACTACGTCATCTTTTGCAGCAACGACTGTAGGATTAGGCATGAGTATGCTAAGTTCTTTTCAGAGGTGTTGAACTACTTGCCGTAAAATTATCAGTTTTAGCACAGTTTTAGCAAATATTCATATATAATTCTTTACAAATATGTGAATGTATCACATGTACTTCTAAATTTGAATTTATGTATGAATATTATAACATACAGTTCTATTATGGAACCGTCTGTGATGTAAGACCATATCACAGATGGTTCTATTATGTAACCGTCTATGATGTGAGACTATATCACTGACGGTTCCATAATAGAACCGTCTGTGATATCCCTTTGTTATTAGGAGCCCGCTAGGGTTTGCGCCCTAACTCGTCACTCCCCAGCGCCCTTACTCCCGCCCGTTCCCTTCCCACCCGAGTGCCCCCGGCCTCGCCGCCGCCGCCCGAAGCCTCCTCCCTGACGGCCGCCCCAAAGTCGCGCCTTCTTCCGACACCGCCCTTCTTCCCGTCACCGCTGGTTAAGACACCATGGTTCACTACATAAGACACTCTTATCATAAGAGTCTTGTGTAGTGTCACCGTCATGACACAACTACGGTGACGCCGCCGCCGGCCCAATCGACCTCCCCCCGGCCAAATCCACCTCCCCGCCCCAGATCTACCTTCCCCTCTTGACCCCTCCACCGATCTCCCCGGCTACCTCTCCACTGACCTCCCCGGTTACCTCTCCATTCTCTGTTGCTTCAATTTTTGGGTTTGAATTTGACTTGTTTACTGATATGGGTTGCTTCTGTTTATGCATACAGCAGAAGATGAATGTGGTGAGCTACTGCCGGTGGTCGATTTGCCGGTTGCACTAGGTAACTACTCCCCCTTTACTCTCTATATATCCCTTCCTCTCCCTTGCTCTGTGATGTGGGTGATGAATGATGTGGGCTATGGTGGTTGTTCTATGATGGTTGGATGATATGGGTGAGTTCTCTTTGTATGATATTGGTTCATGAGATGTGGTTCGGATGGGGGAAAATATCAGTCTTTACACATACAAAATTTTCCTTTCTCTGTTGCTTCAGTTTTTGGGCTTGAGTTTGACTTGTTTACTTATGTTGGTTGTTGTTGCTTATGCATACATGTAGGAGATGGATGTGGTGAGCTATTGCTAGTGGTCGATTTGCCAGTTGCACTGGGGTAACTACTCCCCTTTACTCTCTATCTCTTTCCCTCCTCTTGCTCTGTGATGTGGGTGATGAATGATATGGGCTATGGTGGGTATTCTGAGATGGTTTGATGATATGGGTGGGTTCTCTATAAAGTCTCCCAAACAGTGGCTGCTTGTGCCTTTAAAATTGGCTTCATATATATATATATATATATATATATATATATATATATATATATATATATATTGTTCGTAGTCCCCCAACCACTTTCAGGGGGTTGTCCACGCAGCATGAGGAGGATGAAACAGCAGCCATGGGAAACTTCAAGAAGCATGGCTGTCAGGAGAGCACGTGGACATCCAATTACTTGGATATCGTCGATAGGTAATTGGACATCACTATGTTCAGAAAATAGCGTGAACGCGCATGTACTTAGACTAGGAAGTGACATCATGTATTATATATATATATATATAACCAGTTTTAAAGGAACAATCAGCCACTACATGGAGACTTTATAGAGAAGAGTCATCACAGACGGTTTCATCTATAAACCGTCTATGATACATCAGCCATCACAAACAGTTTATGGATGAAACCGTCTATCACAGACGGTTTCATCTACAAACCGGTAGATGAAACCGTCTGTGATACATAAGCTATCACAGACGGTTTCATTTACAAACCATCTGTGATAGTCAACTATCACAGACCGTTCTGAGTCAATAACCGTATGTGATAGTCTACATAACAAACGGTTCAAAAACCGTCTGTGATGACCTCATGTTATTACTGACTCATAAACTCAGACGGCTCATGAAACCGTCTGTGAAGACCTTTTCTGTAGTAGTGCATGCAGCCGCGACGGTGCGATGGGTGGCTACAGGAATACGGCGCAAACTACTCGCCATTTACAAATTGAAGTGTGCATGAGGTACAGAGGCTTACCACGACCACGACGGTGAAGATGATGAAGTCGGAGAGGTACTGGAATGGCTTGTCTACGACGAGCAGCGGCGGCGCAGAGGAGGTCCACAGTGTCAACTCTTCACAACGAATGGATGGACAGGCTACATAGAGTGCCGCATTACATCACTGATGGCCTAGAGATGGTGTATACACAAGCAATTGGACCAAGTCTCACCAGGCTTTGAAGAAGAATGGAAATAGCAGCGTTGGTCAGAAATGGGGAAGATGATGGTGAAGCCTGGATTCTTGGTGAGTTTGGTTGCGTTGAGTGAGGGGAAAGCATTAATAGGGTATGAACAGATGGTGACGCAGTTGATTTGAGCCCGAACTCGCCGGAGCGACAGAACGCGTTGGCAAGATCTGGTGCGGCTGGAGCCAAGGACAAAGGCGATTGTCGGTCGTGCTAGGGGGCTCCAAAGCTGCATTAAGTAAAGAGGAGGGATGAGTGAAGCTCAAGAATGAAATTGACACACTTGTCGTGGGTGAGGAAGCTCACCGAGCGGCGGAGCTAAGGAGGCGTGCTCACCAGCGTCAGAGACAACACAAGCATTCTCGCAAAACCAAGGAGTGATAAAGCCTAGGTTTGCACAAAAATAGAACATGGCAAGCTGAGAAAGACAATGCATGCTCTATTTCTAAAATAGCTAGGATAAATGAGCGCGAAGAGCGACGAGATGCCAATGGTTACACAAGAAACTCGCGGGTAGCCTCGGGTCTCTCCATCTACGAGGGAAAATGGTGTGTCAACGGGGCAGATAGCATGGGCGATAGCAGGCAGAGGTGACAGGGGTGGTTGAGGTGCAAAACAGTGGGTGTGGCATCTCAACCCATGGGCGAGCGGCGAAGCGCACTGGCGCGCGGAGGTGAACACGAGGTGGAAGAAAGGCTCCGACAGGTGGGGCCAACATGTCAGTGAACGACAGGTGGGGCTAACATGTCAGTGGATGTGAGGAGCTGGAGCTGGTGCAGGCTGGAGTGAGCATGAAGAAATGGGCCATCTTGGTTTTGGCCCAATGGGCGAGTGGGAAATTCAAATGAGATTTGGATTTTTTTTTCTAGAAGAAGCTGGTAGTTTGCTGAATTTTTAAATGTATCAAACATGCTCCAAAGATTATGAACTTTTTTGTGGAGGCTCATGAAATAGTATAATTTATTGTGTAAAATTATCAGATTTAATATGTTATTTGCTTTTCTCTAAAATTCTTCCAAGTTGTTATTTGCATGTAATTCACTATTTGATTTATGCAAAGGTTCAAAATCATGCTAAAAAATATTTTTCCCACACAAAAACATGCTCAAAATTATTCTTTAAATTATTTTCATTATACTTTCCCAAAATGTGGTATTTGAGATGTTACATGTTCCCAGTGGTTTTGCAAACCCTAGGCCAAACTAACTAAATTATATGAGATAGATACACGACCAAAGTAAAAGAATTTAATTTATGAAGAATACTGGCCTATTAAATGTCAGAGCCCGGGCATGTAACCCCGGGGCCCTCTTTGTATTCTGAACTAGTCCTATGATTAGTAGCTAGCTCACACAGTTGCAATATCAATGAAATCATACCTATACAACGAAAAATATAAGAAGTAGATAAATTAATATCACTTAGTAGCAAAAGGACCTTATGATCAAGTCTTACAGAGTTTACCAGCCGGGCTTAAGACAACAGAGTAAACTTGCAACATAAATAAAACAAACTCGTGGTAGCCATCCGACATGCCCACGGGCAATCGAGTGTAGAACATATCCTAGTTCGCATGGTCTTCGAAGTACTCCTCTTCATAGAACTCGGTGTTCTCTGGTTCATCTGCGGTGACTGATCAACAAATGGCGTATAGCCGTGAGTACATAAAGTACTCAGTAAGTCGTAGGAAAATATATGCAAATAGTATTCATGCATGGCTTGACAAGGATAGCTTTATGGCTATTTTGAAAAAAGCAGTATTGACAATAAATACAGTAAGTAGATTGCAAAGCACATGTTATGTGAGAACCCAGGGTATTTAACTTATAATAGTTAACCATCCAATTAGCTCTAGCATTACAAATCAAATATCCCGCTCTCGGTGTTTTGTAAATCAAATATCCCGCTCTCGGTGTATCGTATACCTCCCAGGAGCGGTACACGTACACCTTTACAAAATCTAAAGTATCAATTCCATACACAAGTTATTACAATACCGCGTCTTCATAATTTTTAACACATCTATTCAAAGTTCATATTACACAAATAGGGCCGACCGGCCAAATAAACTGACAAGGTACCAAAACACAGCGGAAATAGCAAGCTATAAGATGGCAATAAACAAAAGCCAACCAGCTGCCCTTACCCACAAGGCAACCAACCGGAAACCCGCCGAGCTAGTCGTCCTGCGTGAAGTCGGTCTCACAATAGTTGATCCCTTGGGATCAACCTCCTTTGAAATGGCAGCAAGCAGGTTGAGTACAAAGTTGTACTTGTAAGTCTTACAAGTAAAAGAATATATAGATTCATTCATATATCAAAGGAAAGACTACTACACTAAGCAGTTTTCAGTATAAAGCAATTTTCTTTGTAATAGAGTAATAGATTGTAAAGCAATTTAGCAAAATAGTTTTAAAATGTTTAAATAACAGTGAGACAACATTTATAAACATAATTAACATCTTAGAGGTAACTTCCCAACAACAACCACAATATAGCCTGAATTACCCATTCTACCACCCGATTTCAAGTTTTATTGAAAGGTAGAGTCTAATTCTTGCACGATCTAACCAAGCATTGTCATAACCACGAACGTGTCTACTTGAGTAGATTAAACCCTGCAGGGGTGTACAACTTTACCCACATGTCAGACCGCTCCTTTTGTCAAGCTATTTAGCACACTTTCTTAAGTATGCCGGCAGAGCTAAGTCCTACGAGACGTTTTCTAATATAATGCATTAACTACGGGCTGCCCGTATGGATGGAAACCCATACGTCATGTCAGAGGCATCAACCCAACCGTAGCAACTGCCGATGCTCCTCAGGCTGGAGGGCCATGACAGGCACCCACCCCCGCACACCCAATACACACAGAAATGTTTTAAAACAACACACACAACCTCCTATGACTTGGAACTAACACACGCCAAAGTACTAAGTCAAGAGGGTTCCCATATGCCCTCATGTGGATGCACACAAAAGTGTGTGGATCAGTGACACAAGTAATTTGGTACTTGTTGACTCGGGCACGATCCGCACACCCAATAACCACACCAACAACCATTTGCCCGAGTCCAAATTGTTTTTATTTTCAGTTTTAGTTTTCCAAATATATTATACATATGAGTACCCTGACCCAAGTATTTAGAATGATGATACAATGGCTATCGCCGAAGCGATGATCCCTATGCTACTGTTCTAAGCATTGCTAAGCAACTGACTTGCATACTATACATATACATGACTAGAGTCCATCCATCGGACTCCAAATCATTAGTAATAATCTAGCTCAGACCCAGTAGAAATGAGAACATTTACCTATAGCTTATCCATCTATTTGGATTAACTACTCCTAACAAAAATTAACATCAAAATAGCACATGCATACAAACATTTGCAATCAAGATATTTTTACCAAAAGTAATAGGAGCAATATGACCAAAGGGGGATGCTTTCCTTGCTGGAGATAGTCCTCTTGCTGCTACGGATCACTCTCGTAAATAATAGAATCGTTGAAACCTAGCGAACGAATAAAAAAGAACCAATAAGGACGGATAACGCCGAATAAACCCAAAAATTATAAATCATCCAAAAATTATAAAATTTTCACATATGGTAGATCATGATTTAATATGAATTTAGAAATAAAAATTATTCAATTTGGAGTCCGTATGAGAAAGTTATAGTCTAAACTATTTCTGTCGGAAGAGAAAATCTAACAATAAGACTTCGAGTACTGCCGGCTTTTAGTACTGTTCATTTCAAGTACTATTCATTTTGAGTACTGTTGACTTCAAGTACTGTTCGCTTTGAGTACTGATGGCTTCAAGTATTGTTCATTTCGAGTACTGCTGGCTTCGAGTACTGATCATCTGACTTCACACGGTTGGAAGGAGATTCGACTACAGGTGGTTGGAAGGAGGTTTCGACTACCTGATCGGAAAGAGGCTTTGACTACAAGTGGTCGAAAGGAGGTTTTGACTACAGGTGGTCGGAAGGAGATTTGACTATCGGGTGGGAAGGAGATTTTGACTACATGGTCGGAAGGAGGTTTCGACTACATGTGGTCGAAAGGAGGTTTCGACTACCTAGTTGAAAGGAGGTCTTTGACTAACTGGTTTTTGACTACCTGGTTGGAAGGAAGTTCCGACTACAGGTGGTCGGAAGTAAGTGGTCGAAGATGGTCGTACGGGGTTGCAGGTTGCAAGAGGTCGAAAGTCCAAAACACAGAGAAACTCTCGAGGCTTCACTGTCACGCTTGTCGTCGTCAATGTGGTCCACGACGACACGCTAAGCAATTGAATGCATGCAAGAGCCCCTACGAGGTAAATTAAAACAACTTGAAGGTGATCGAAAGAGGTCATATGCGGTTGTAGATGGTCTCAGGAAGCTTGGCGCTGGTAATGGTGACGGCGGTGATGAGCAATGGCGACGAGGGGCTTCACCGAGGAGGGATCGTCCTGAGCAAAGAGAAGGAAGATGAGAGGTACGGGGAAGTTGTGGTGAGACCCAGTTGGTGAGGCCCAGAGATGGTGCTAGAGTAAGCAATTGAAAAGTAGAGCCTCTTATCGGAGATGGGACTAGAGATGGGGAAGAAGGAACTGGTTTCGGTTGGAGATAAAGAAGAAACCCAATTGTGGTGCTTCCCGTGAACCAAAGCCCAATTAAGTTAGGGGATAAGATCCTCAGATCCTAGAATGCAATCCTGACGGAAGTGAAAGGGGAGAGCTCCACGGTTGGGGCGAGAACACGGCAGTGGCATCTCGGCCAAAATGGAGCTTCAGTGCAACCTTCAGCTTGGCTCAGAGGAGGAAACAAGGGGGCAGGGGAGGGCTTAGGTGGTTGCGAAATGAGATAAAGATGGAGCTCCAGAGCTTTATATAGGCTGGAGGCGGAGAGAGTGCGAGGCGAGGCCAGCGGGGTGAGCTCGGTTCATGGCTCACTGCCATGGACGAGTCGAGTGACAAGGAGGGGACGGTAGGGCGACGGGGCATGGGTGACTCTGAACTTTCGTGTGCTCCAGTGTGACGGGGGCAGGTTGGGGAGGAGATAAGAGGGGGAATAGGCGCAACATAGGTGACGACATTTAATGCACATGCGTCCGGAGGGGAAAAGGGGCGGGATTCATGCTAGGGCGATGACTTTTGCCACGACAGTGATGCACGCGAGTGCTGGCGCATGGGCGCAGTGAGGAAGATGGTGACTAGGCGAGGAGGTGGCTGACAGGCCGGCCTGGTCGAACCTGTTCAGAGGGTCTGGTTGGGCCTGTTAGGAGGGTCTGGTCAGACCTGTTCGGAGGGTCTGGTCGGACCGAGGGGGTGATAGAAATGAGTGGGTGGTCGAATTGAGTGAATCGAGTGGTTCTGGTCGAAACGAGTGGGTGGTCGAATCGAGCGGCTGGTCGAATTGAGTGGGTGGTCGAAATGAGCGGCAATGAGCGGCTAGTCGAATCGAGTGGGTGGTTGAAACGAGCGGCATTCAGCGGCTGGTCGAAATGAGTGGCATCGAGCGTCTGGTCGAAATCAAGGGGCATCAAGCGGCTGGTCGAATCGAGGGAAGTCAACTGGATTGGTTTGACCGAGTTGAATTTAAAAGGTTGGGAGGGTTGTGTATTTTTTATGTAAAGTTTTAAAGCTCTAAAAATTCTAAAATTTTTATGGGAGATTACTGACTCTATGAACACCCTTTTATAAATTTTCCAAAGTTTCTCATGAAGTAAATTTTTCTATAAAATTCTTTCAATTCTCTCATTTAGTGGTTCGACTAAGGATTAATTGATAGGTTTGATTGGACAATTTAAAACAGTAGATGAATTCTAAAAATTGTGAAGTTTTCACAAGAGCCACTGAGATGATCCAGAACCTAGGAAAATTATTTCCATGGTCTGTTCACAAGATTTTGTTTTAAAAGTTTTAAAGGACTATGTGTTAAGTGAATTGAAGCATTAGTGTTTCAAAATTCACCAAAACCAAAGAATGAAAATCTAAAGAATTCAAATGACAACATGATGCATCAAAAGTTTTAAATTCTTCTCATTTTTATACATTTGAAATACAAACCCAAGATTGGGATGTTACAGGTTAAAAGATTAATACATAAGTAATCAAGTTCTTTGAAACAACTAGTGAACACCTCGTTCACTTCCCAACCACTCCAACATTTTGATAAGATCTACCCTTGATGTGAAATCACCAGGCATTGTCCATAACCGGGGACATAGGTATTCCAATAGTTTTACAATCTTCAGAGGTAGTACAGCTTGACCCACAAGAGATAATCATCTTGATAAAAACACGTAGTTTCTTAGACATATGAATCAAGGAGAGACTATCACAAGGTTTTTATAAAGCTCCGTTTTGACTCGGTTCTGCTTGCTAAGGTTTCGCCATTATGGACCCTCTCTTGCGCCTTAATCAACTGAAACATAACCAAATCAAAACATTGTTAATTAGTTGGTCAGGTCCACCCCACCCTACACATGTGACTGTACAGTAAGGCCCAGATCAATGACGCACAAAATTAAGTCCTTAGTGATTGCTCACGCGATATTACCTCAACCCATGTGCTTCACGCACTTTGCTACCCGACTAATTGCCCGAGCATAAATCATTTTCGTTCAACCCGACCAAATGGCAACCCTTGCCATAGCACAATAAATTTTAATAACAGTGGCTTCCGCCATAATTCCATATATCATTAAGTTAAGATTAAACATTTATGAATATGTGATCATGAATCCCAACGTACAACTAAAACATGGCTAAGGATAATACACACCCATGTTGGTAATTAAATATGTCCAACTAAGATTAACCCAACCTATGGCGTTCAAGGGTATATGGCATTCACATTTATTCAAGGAGGCATAGTGACAATTAGGCATTTAACTACTCCCAAAAGAATTTGTTATAAATCTAGCAATGCATGTTGATATAAAATAATATAATTTTATAAAATGGGTTCACCATAATCAAAGGTCTACGATTTGCCTTCGTTGAAGAGTTGAGACGCCTTGGTTATTAGGTCCAAGAACTCTTCAGAAACGTCGGAATCTATCCGTACGAAAAGAGCAAAATAAATAAAATAATTCCAAATAAAATCAAAAAATTACCAAACTAGAACCAAATGAAAGATACTAAATTTAGATAAATTTAGAAATTTGAATCACTCGAATCGGAACTCAAATGAAAGAGAACGGGCTCTTGGAAGGAGGTTCGACCACACTGTAGCAGGAGGAGGTTCTACTATAGGTGATCGGGAGGAGGTTTCAACTACCTGGTCAGAAGGAGGTTTCGACTATAGGTGATCGGAAGGAGGTTTCGACTACCTGGTCGGAAGGAGGTTTAGACTACAGGTGGTCGGAAGGAGGTTCAACTACAGGTCTTCCTTAAGGAGGTTTCAACTACCTAGTTAGAAGAAGGCTTCGACTACAAGTGGTTGGAATGAGGTTTCGACTACCTGGTTGAAATGATGTTTTACTACAGGTGGTCGGAATGATGTTTCAACTATCTGGTCGGAAGGAGGTTCGACTATAGGTGGTTGGAACGAGGTTTCGACTACCTAGTCGGAAGGAGACTTCGACTACAGGTGGTCGGAAGGAGGTTTCGACTACCTGATCGGAAGGAGGTTTCGACTACACAGTCAGAAGGAGGTTTCGACCACTCGGTCAGAATGAGGTTTTGACCACATGGTCGCAAGGAGGTTTTGACCACACGGTTGCAAGGAGGTTTTGACTACCTCCCGAAGAGGCTGCGCGGCGAAGTCTAGCAGCGGGGCTCTTCGGGCCTGATGACTCATCGGTGCTATGTGCCACGGCGAGCAGCGGTGAAGGTAGAAACGGGGAGAGGGGAGCGAGGCAAACACAAGGTGCACGGTTTTAGAGGCGAGGCTCGACGGAGTGACTGGTGGCGAGAGGAAGAGCGGTGGCGAGACCCGGCTTGCGGCGGCGCTAGAGCTCTGGCAACACTTTGACAGCAAGGAGGTGCGCTTACGGTTGAACGTGGGCTTGCGAAGCCAACGAAGGCGACCATGACGGGGGAGAGGATTCAATAGTGGCCCTAGAGGTGGAGGCACGAGCTCCGACCGACGGCGGGGAAACTCGAAGCATGGCGAAACGAGGATGAGAGAGAGAGAGAGGAGAGTTGACGGGAAAGCAAGAGGGGAACGAGGGGGTCCTGGTGCTCCATTTATAGAGAAAGGAGGAGGCGTAGGGGCGAAGCTTCGACGGCAAAGGCGCGGGTGGTTCGGCCGGTCAAGGGCGACGCAACGGGACGAGACGAGAGCAGGTGGGGAGAATATGGGGCAGAGCAGAGGCGCGAGGTCAATGTAGGAGGGGGAGAAGACCAAGGCGGAGCGCGGCGCATGGCGACGACGACCTGATGACATGGGCGACGGCAAAGAGAGAGAGAAGGAAAACGACTACAGTAGGTACGGAACTGAGGAGAGAATTTCCACCGAGTTTTTGGATTACAAAGCGAGAAAAAGGAAATAGGTTTTAAAGAATAGTAAATTAAGTCCAAAAATTCTAAAAAAATGCACAAAAATTCCTTGAATTAATTTGAACTTAATAGAATACTTACAACTTAAAGTTGCCTTTTAAATTTGCAAATAAATTACATTTAATTTTG
The DNA here is from genome assembly GCA_036346395.1 of Hsuehochloa calcarea. Taxonomy (NCBI): domain Eukaryota; kingdom Viridiplantae; phylum Streptophyta; class Magnoliopsida; order Poales; family Poaceae; genus Hsuehochloa; species Hsuehochloa calcarea. The sequence continues at coordinate 25,793,094 of CM070610.1, read as the reverse complement.
GGAAAGGGGAAAACCCCATTTTTAAATCTAGGAAATCCAATTAAACCAATTTTGAATTAATTGAAGTTTGCTTAATTTATATTAAATTATTTTTATTTTCTAAAATCGATCTCCAGTTAAGCTTTACCAATTCAATAAAATGAAATAGTTATTTTTATTTTTAAAATTTTTCAAAAAACCCTAAAAATTAGGATGATACACTAAACAACCCCTACATTGTACAATATTAGTCGGACATCACGCAACAAAAATTACTGTGGTAAGTATGTCTTATACGTAGCACATCGCTATTTCTAATTTAATTATACGAGGAATTTTACAGGTTCTTCCGAAAAAAACCGATAGAATTCCTCCGTTCCAATCGAAGTGATACGTTGTTTACTTGTTTTCCAGCACGATAAAACAGTAATTTAATTATACAACGAATTTTACAGGTTCTTTCGGCCAAAAAAAAAAGGCAATAGAATTCCTCTGTTCGAAAGGGAGCACCAGCTGTGCTATGTTTTCCAGCACGGTAAAACAGTAAGTAATCGGCGCCGTAGAATCGAATCTCGTCGTGGATGGATGGTCGGACGGGTGGGTGGGCCACCACATGCGTGGCCTTAGAAGGATCCATCTCCATCGCCGGGAAAGTTGGCTCGGCTCATGCAGGCCGTGCATGTACCCGCCGACGACGAGCCCACGCCGGTGGCCCCACCAACACATTCATTGCTCCCTGGGGCCCCACTGGGCCACGCCGCATAAAGCCAACCCCCAACAAGAATACCCACACCACTCTCTCTCTCTCTCTCTCTCTCTCTCTACACTGTATGGTATCAATGGACGTAGGTACGTCAACCTTCCTCTTGCAAATCTATTTCCTCGTAAGGCTCTGTGTTTTGTTCCTAGCTAACTTTCTAAGAAAGAGAGAGTAGTGGTCAGAGAGAGAGAGAGAGAGAGAGTAGTAGTGGTCAGAGGAGAGGGGAGAAGAGAGATGCATGCTAGTTTCAGACGTTGCTGTACTGCAGGAGAACATGGGTCTCAGATGGGAAGAGATCATCTCCATGGATGCATGCATGCATGCATGTTTGACTAGTCTAGAGACTCCAGCAGGCAGCACCTCTGATCCGATTTACTCCAAAGACTCTGCTTAATTACCCCAGCCGCATCCCATCTCCTCTTAAGACTCTGCTTAAGGAGGAGGTTCCTCTAGATAGAGGCAGAAATGTTAGCAGGTGACAAATGCAAGGTTAATTAGGAAAGAGTGTGTCAACTAAAAGAGCTAGGCGGTCTGGAGATTCTCAACCCTATTAGCCAACTCATCAGTGTCTACGCACGCGCTCGCCTGAACTCAAACACGCACACGCACACTGGAACGCAAAGAACGAGTTTGCAAAAATGCGAGACTGATTTGGTGCTGCAGAAAACTACACACACGTTTTCTCTAGTTTTGTTCTTCTTTTATTTTGACCGAATGAGCCACTGGATGCATAACGTTACATGCAGAACGTCTGCCCATGACTATTGCACTAATACACGAATTAATGATTCACTAATGCTGCATACTAAAGCTACAAACTGAAAAACAACACTAATGCAAAGGAAATGGAAAGACTGAAAACAAAAACATTTCAAAAAATCAACAGCAGCAATAACTAGCATCAAGAATTATTCAATAAAACCCCCTAATGCTTGATGCTCTTTCGACGATGTCGATCCTTGTGCGCTGCTCCTTTGCGTATTGACAGTCATAGCTCTATGTACTAGCAATGTACCAGAGTATATGCTTGACTGTCGCGCGCCGCCTGGTGTCACACCCCGACTGTGGCGGCACCGTTCGTCGGCCGCGCCGTGCCACCGGCCACTGAGTCGTACGCCATGCATGCGCTCCCATGTGCAGCCCAGCCAGCCTGACGCTGGTGCTCGCCGAGCCACCCATGTGCGCCCTGCAGGCCGCTCGCACCAACCACGAGGCCTCCCAGACGCTGCTTGCGCCGCTTGTCGCGCCCCACGCCACGCCCGTGCGTACATCGCCACCACCTAACGTCGTGCCATATGTTCGCACACCGCCGCGCCTCGCGCTTGCATGCGCCTGAGGTTGTGCCAACGCGCTGCCACGCCCGGAGCCTCGTCATGGGAGCCCTGGGCCGAGTTGCTATCGTGCGTTACCCGGCCAAACCGCTGCCGCCGAATTTATTGCTTATCGGACGCCAGCGCCCGCGCACTTCCACGTGAACCTCCAACACCGCCGCCACCGCCGCCGCCGAGTGCTCGCTTCGCACCGCCGCCGGCATGTGCTCGAACCACCGCCTCCCTCCGCGCCATCAAGCGCGTGATCGCACCACCTCCAGACGTGTCGCGGCGACATTGCCGTGCGCGCCGCCGCCGCCGCCACTCCACGCCCGCGCCTTGGCCGCCACACTCGTCGCGCTATCACGCCGCCACACGCCGCCGCCTCTCGTCCCGATAAGCGTGTTGCCGCCGCCGCTGCCACCGTGATCAGGCGGACAGTAGACCAACTGTGCAATGTTGAGGGTGAGCACATAGAGTCGGTTGCAAGTGCGGTTTACCTGAGCAAGTATGTGACGCTGCCGGTCACGGATCATGAGCACGCCGTCCTGAATGAGCGTCTGGTAGCCTTTCTCGTCGAGTTGCCCGAGACTCACTATGTTGTTGCGCAGTCATGAGATGTAGTATACCCCTGTTAGCGCAAGCTGCTCCTCGTTCTGGCAGGTGAACAGGACGGTGCCACGCCTGCGTATATCTACCACCGAACTGTCGTCGAACTTGACGGAGCCGGTGATACCCTCGTCCATCTCCGCGAAGCTTGTCTGGCACCCGGACATGTGATTGATGGCACCAGTGTCCAGGTACCAAGCGTCATCGTGGGCGTCCTCCTCGCGCCCTAGATGCACCTGCACGTGCACCTCGCTGAGCACCACGTCAGTGCCTATGCCTATGGAAGCATCGGTGAGCGCGCACACCTGCACCATGAGAAGCGTAGGTTCGTCGTCGTCGTCGTCAACCCACGTCAGATTAACTTGCTCGCGCGTGCTTAGGCTTGCGGCAGTCCCTGGAGTAATGCCCGTACTTGTCGCAGTTGTAGCACTGAACCTGCGACATGTCACGACACACATTTGACGAGCGACCGTCCTTACCGTCATGCCCGCCTTTGCCGCGCCCATGGCCATGTGACTTGCCACAATAACGGTTATCACCATCGGAGGAGCTATCGCCTTGCTCCCTCTTTTTGGCTCGTGCGAGCCGCTTCTCTTCAGTGAGGAGCAGACGCCACCGGAGCTACTCGAAGTCGTCACAAGATAGCGCCGCTTCATCGATCGGTTTATCGCTGAGCTCTTCAATCGACAACGTGCTCAAGTCAAGCAGTGTTTTGATCGAGATTGTCACCTGTGTATACCTGGGTGGCACAACACGAATGAATTTCTTAACTACCTTTTCTTCTTCCAACGTGTCGCCTAGGATCCGGAGATTGTTGACGAGTCCCGTTATCCTCATGGAGAAGTTGTCCACTGACTCACCATCCTCAGATTCGATATCCTCGAACTCCTTGCGAAGCTTCTATGCATTCACATCACGGACGCGCTCGACGCCCATCCTCATCGTCTTCACGGTGTCCCGCGCCTGCTTGGACGTGTCCTTCACCGCCAGTGTGGACAGTATTTCCAGCGACACCGCACGGAGGATGGCGGACAATACCAGTCTATCGTTGCGGTAGTCGGCGTTGCCAGGTTCAATCGCCTCCCACAGGCCTTGTGCCTGCAGGTTCACCCTCATCACGAGGGCCCAGTCGATGTAGTTCGTCCGCGTTAGCATTGGGTAGACCGCCGATCCCGTCGTCTCCCTTTCCACCCGCTGCACCACACGCTCTTGGCCGCTGTTGCTGCCGGATCCAATCTCGCGATCGCCATTGCCGCCGAGATTGATCGTGCGAGTAGTACTGCCGTCGCCTTGCTCTGGAGATGACCTGGTAGGAGAACGTGAACCGTTATGCGCCATCACCAAGGATCAAAGCTACTCGGCTCTGATACCAATTGTTAGCCAACTCACCGGTGTCTACGCACGCGAACGCAACGCCTGGACTCAAACACACACACACACACACACACACACATTGGAATGCAAAGAACGAGTTTGCAAAAACGCGAGACTGATTTGGTGCTGCAAAAAACTACTCACACGTTTTCTCTAGTTTTTTCTCCTTTTATTTTGAACGAATGAGCCACTGGATGCATAACGTTACATGCAGAACGTCTGCCCATGACTGCTGCACTAATACAAGAATTAATGATTCACTAATGCTGCATACTAAAGCTAGAAACTGAAAAACAACACTAATGCAAAGGAAACAGAAAGACTAAAAACAAAAACGTTTCAAGAAATCAATAGCAACAATAACTAGCATCAAGGATTATTCAACAAATTAACCCTTCCAGGTTTGCAAGGGCTTTCAGACTTCGCTGGCTCTGGCAAGAATGGAACGCCGAAAACAAACCTTGGGTTGGTATGGACATACCTTGCGACGAGACTGAGAGACACCTCTTTGCGACGGCCACCTCAATCACTTTAGGTAGTGGGAAAAAAAAGCAAAGTTCTGGATTTCAGATTGGCTCAATGGGACTTCCCCTCAGGACATTGCATCGGAGATCTACCGTCTTTCCATCCGAAAAAACAGAATAGTCTACACGACGCTGTAGGAAAACTGTTGGATACAGGATATAAACCTACAAAGTGAAATCTCAGATGGTCCAGTGTATCAATTTCTAGGCCTTTGGGAAAGAGTTCACCAAATCACCTTTGATCCATCAGCCTCAGGTGAGATCACCTGGAAGCAATCCTCAAAGGCTGAATATTCAGCAATATCATCTTACGATTTGCAATTCTAAGGGTTAACAGCAACGGAGTTTCAAAGTCTCTTTGGAAAACCTCAGCGCCACCTGAATGCAAGCAATTCGCATGGCTAGCAATTCAAAATAGACTCTGGACCTCTAACAAACTGTAAGCGCAGAGTTGGCCAAACCAGGCCCTTTGCAGACAAGCCCCATAATCGGTCATCTACCTTTTGGCAGAGTGTAGGTATTCTTGTCGAGTCTGGCAATCTATGACAGATTGGGTGGGTTGTGTGCCGCTTAAGCCATCCTATTGGCATGTAAGTCATGGCATCGAGAAATAGTGGAGGACAATTTACCACACTGACCATCTACCGAATAGGGCAACGACCTCGGTGGTCATCTTAATCACCTGGGGGATCGGGAAAGAGCACAATGCTATAACTTTCAACCAAAGATTCTCCTCGCCTATGGAGCTGATCTCTCGGATCAAGAAGAAAATGAAGAGCTTAGACTCTAGCAGGGGGAGATGTTTGGAGCAATTAATACCTACTTAATTAATGTTTAGATTGTTCAATTGTTGTTTAAAAGGCAGCCCTCCTGCCGATTAAAAAAAAGAGACTGCTTAATTACCCCCACCCGCATCCGATTTACTCCAAAGTAAAAAAAAAGGGAGGGAACCATCTCCTTCGGACACCGGAGGTGCAGACCCCACCTTGCAAATTAACCTAGGAAGGATTGACTAGATGATCTTTGGGAGAACAAATAAACCCTTTTCCTCGAAAAGAAAGAAAGAAAGAAAAAACCGACCGGACAAAAACATAGTTGTCTAGGTCGTTGGATGTGTCTGCATGCAAGCACTGCTGCACTGTTCCAACTTCCAACATTGGTCATTGGAAGGTACTCTTCAGGTTTGAAGCTGATTTTTTTTTTGCTGCCTGCACTTTCACCTTTTGGCCCACCAATTATTTGAACGAAACAGGCATTCCACGGTAGAGTTTGTAGCATTAGGTACCTGGCTAGAATCACTATGTACAGTGAGGTTTCACTTGTTTAGAGTAGATGCCTGTTTGATTCTTGCCCGTTTGGCCAAAGCTGACCGTAAGCATGCCATACACTGTGTGGCTACTGTTTAATGTACCACGGTTCACGTGAGAAAATTTGCCCAAATAAACATGACAAACTTGACCCACTTATCAGTCTCCTTTTTGCAGATGAGAAAATTGCGAACAAATGAATAAAACCAAACAGACCTCGAGGCCCTAGACCTTTGCTTGCTGGCATGCGTCAGACAGGAATCTCCAAACAGGGAGACAATGGCTGCCATGCCTCTTAATGTTGCGTCAGGGCATGTCACATGAAGAAGTAAACCATTCTACACGGCATTAGCAGGGAATGTTTCAACCGCTGAGAAAAAGGACAAGCCGCTTCTTTCGGCAATTACCGACATCTTAACTGTTCTGAATTACACTTTCACAGCATAGCACAGTGATGTTAGTACACTCGCCAACGATTTTACTGGCATCACAAGATGCACGCCGAACAACACAACCGGAATTGTGATCAGTGTAGCAACTGGAGACAGCAGAACACTGATTTATGACGCCGGAGCACACAGAGAAAAAGAAAAAAAGAATATCTGATTTGAGGGTGGATGATTGCAGCTAGCACTTCCCCATGATTTGTCTGTTCTGTCGAGATGATATTGAATTGAATAAAGTTGTCTCAGGACAGAAAATATAAGGATCCTGCACAGAAAGGAGGAACTTCCATCAGTCAAGCCTGCAAACTAAGAACGTTTAATTGCAAGGACACAGGTAGTTGCTAACTGTTTAGGCATCGTCGGCAGTCAGCACCCAGAATTCTGTGTAGGCAGGAAATGTAAAATTTGAAACAAATGGATAATAAGAAAATATTTTCTGCTCTTAAAAAAAGAAAATATGAAAACTGCCAACTCTACTAGAACAAAAAAAAACCTTGTTCGGATGGGGGGGCGCTTTTGAATCCTTTGAGCATGTACAACGCATGTGTTTATGTAAAAAAAAACCTTTCTCTTGCCACGTCAGATGTGCTTATGTGTGCCTCTTGTTGTTACCTCATGCAGTCGCTCGCCGCCTGTGCCATCCTCCGTGAGACGCAATCAAGCGAGATCAGGAGAGAAGTATCTCGGGTAGGTAATTGTAGTGTGGATGAGGACAATTGATGGAAAATATAAGGCCACTGTTGATGAGGACACGGGAGCGTAAAGTGAGAAGCTAAAGTTGATCTAGTGAAGGAATTGGTGCAAAGTATGTAATGCTTCTTAACCAGAGCTAGACTAAGCATTGGAGACAATAGGTGCTCACATAAGTGCATCAAATCCTCTAAGCACCCGAGAAGAGGTGCTTGCATTGGAGATGACTTTTATGCGGATGCTTGTTGATGTGGCAACATTCTCTCTTTAAGAACCAATGAAAGAGGTCCTTACACTGTACAAGATCTCACAAATCACAAAAATTCCCAAAGAAACCCCCCTCATCCAAACACAGCCTGTTTGGATAGTGAGGATTTGCATTCGAATCCCGAAGAAATCCATCTCATCCAAATACCACATGCCCTCTCCAGAACAAAAAAATCCCCTTGGAAAAATGAAATATATATATTTGAAAACCTCCATGTGCAGGAAAAAAAAACCTTCTCCAAAGGACCACATGCCTTTAGGGAAAAAAACAGAAAAAAAACCCTCTCCAAAAGAACCACATGCGTAGGAACAGCACACTCACACGCACACGCAAAATAAATAACCCTGCCCACCACAAACAACCTGTGTGAAGCATATTGGCCCAGGTTGTGTATATGATGATAGCTCAGGTCAATATTCTCTTTGCAGTATGGATATATTCCTAGTGTACATGTGCAACAAGTACAAATAACAGAAACAGAAACAAAATGAACTGGATGAACAAATATCTTGTATAAAATTTAATTAAGATAGAATCAAGGGTCGCATAAAACAAGGGTCTGAATATGAAAATAGCTATGCTATTTAAGTAGTTTGTCATCATTCTTACCTTCAATGATCAGTCATTCATCTGGATCTTCTGGACGCTGAAAATAGAGAAGGTCAATTTAGCAGCAGGACTTTGCTCGAAGCAATTGAAAAAAAAAGTTTTCTCATCGTTCGTTCAGTCATTCCAACCAGTTACAATCATGAAACTTTAGTATATGGCAAGGTAAAGTAACATCCAATGAATCTATGCACAAACTCAGAAACTGAATATTCTGATACTATTCAAAACACTGTCTGGTACTCCCCATAGAATAACACAAAACCGCAAAATCCAAAAGTTAAAAACACTGTCCTGCACACCCCATGGAATAACACAGGAGTGCATAAGTCAAACCTTGTTCATGGGGCTGCAACTTTCTTCGGAAAGAGAAGAATTATGCCGAGAGATGGGACTACCTTGACCCCTTCATGGCGCGACGATGGGCTAAGCATTTCGATGTGTACAGGGCCTGAGTAAAGAGACTGGGGGCTTGATGATCAGCTGAACAACAAGTCCGGTTACCAGTTTCTTTCACAAAATATGATTCTTGTTGGTTCTTTTTTTTTTTACATTCCTGCAAGCATCTCAGGGGCAGTGTTTGTTTGTTTGTTTTTTGGCTTTTGTTGTGGATCTGAATCCATATAAGATGTCGGGTTTTCACATGTGTGCAAGAGGTTTTTCTGTCATTCTCAGTCTCTTATGTGAATCAGAATGTGAACAAGAATCATCACAACGAAAGATGGCAGTACTGGAGTTAGTTTGCTAATTATGAGTGTCAGCAAGTGACATGTCATTCTTCAGAAGGGATGCAATGTATGTATTGATGTAATCAGTATGTGTTCCCTCTTCATTTGCGTTGGCAAAATGAAATTTGAGGGAAATCTACATAAACCCCCCAACACAGTTATTTTTTGAAATCCCCTGCATGATTATGTGCCTCCCCACGCCTCTCAATTAAATTAGTAAAGCTTCAATGTCACCCTTGAAGTTAAAATCCCAAATAAGTATCTCTTTGGTTTACATTCTTCTTCCCTTTGATTTATCTCCACTTGAGAAGGATACATATAAATATGGGAAGAATGGAGCAGTTACATGTTGAACTTTTTATTATTATTAATTAACCTATTTTTAAATTTATTTTTATTACTAACCTCTCGTCAACTTTATTTTCAAATCTGACCTTTTTGGTCACGCTACCACCCGTAGCGTGTCAAGTGTCAACACAACACTATCACGTCATAAAGTAAGTCTAGCTAAATAACACTTCTTATCATACCATTGTCGCCACTATTAGTGGTAGAAGGTGCAGCACAAACAGCATTTAATTGTTCTGGCCCTAGATGAGAAGCTAGGCAATGGCAAACGAAAGTAAAAGTTACTATCCAGAAAGTAGATGGACTTTAGAGGAGCCAGATTGACGGGGCTCGGGACAACATAAGCTTTTTACTGTATATGCTTTATTTTCCATTGGAAAGTTAAAGATCACTTTACACCTCACTGTGCAGGGAATCTACTTTGCACTAGATACCAACCCTTTGTATAAACACAATTGTTCTTGATTGATAAATTGACAAAGTTATTACTCCCTCCTGTGATCATGTCTGTTTTACTTGATGTTAGTTTATTGCACAGAGACCAATGAAAGGATTAATTCATTGTTTTCTGACATATCTGCCCCTATTTCATTGCATGCATCTCTAGTAAATATTGTTATGAATCATGTGTGTATATTCAAGAGGGCTCAAAGGGCAATATATAGGGAGGACAATGGGGTTACAGATAAGGAAACATTACAGATAAGGAAACCAAATAATAGAGTCCTATTCTAACACCCCCCCTCAAACTCATGATGGATCATACACACTGAGTTTGGAGAGAAAATACAAATGTTGTGTCCTAGTCTGTGGCTTCGTAAAGAAGTCAACAACCTATAGTTCTGATGGCACAAACTGTAAAGCAAGTACTCCCTCCTGCACCTGTGAGCGAGTGTATGAAGCATCTACACCAATATGCTTTGTGAGCTCATGCTTCACTGAATCCCGGGCAATACTGATAGCACATGTACTGTCAGACAAAAGAGTCGTAGGTCTCACCGCAGGAACTCCAAAATCTGCAAGTAGCCATCTCAACCAAGTAACCTCTGCTGTCACTGCTGCCATAGCTCTCAACTCAGCCTCTGCACTCGAACGGGAAACTGCAGTCTGCTTCTTAGTCTTCCAGGCAACCAGGGAGGATCCAAGAAAAACACAGTAAGCATAAAGAGAACGACGATCAGAAGGATCACTAGCTTAGGTCGCATCAGAGTACGCCTGAAGCTGTAGTGAGGTGGAGCTAGGGTAAAACAAACGACGAGAGATAGTCCCACGCAAGTAGCGAAGAACACAAAGAAGATGACTGTAGTGAATATGGGTAGAACGGGCCATGAACTGACTCAAGATATGAACAGCATAAGCAATATCAGGACGAGTGCTCACAAGGTACACTATGTTAGAGATATATATATGTTAGAGATATATATGTGTTAGAGTAGGACTCTAGATATGATTTGGTTTCCTTATCTGTAACTTGTACTTGTGTATATATACTGGCCCATTGGCCCCCTGATAATACAAGCACTATTCCTAACATGGTATCAGAGCGTACCTAGGGTTTCGCTTCGCTTGTCGCCCCGCCGCTCAGACGGCATCACCTCCTGTCATCATCTTCGACGATTCTCGATCGGATCGAATCTCCGGCCTCCGAGCGCTGGCCTTGTCAAACCGCCGCGCTTATCGCCGCCGCTCACGGCCGGACGGACGACCGAAAGACCGCCGCCACCGGCCGGCCGCTGGCCTCTCGCCGCGCCGCCGTCCTCAGGTGCCGACGCCGCGGCTTCCTCAGATGTCGTCGCTGAAGCCGCCGCCGCCTCGCTATCGCTTCGACATTGCCGCTGAGCCATTGCCGCCGCTCCACTACCGCTGACGAGCAAAGAAGAGATGAAGCCGCCACCACCGCGAGGAGGCCGAGGAAGAAGCCGAGGCGCGCGGATCGGTGGGGATCCGCCACGGGGAAGATCCGCCACGTGGGACCGCGATGCCGACACCGAAGCTCCGCGCGCCGACGCGAAGATCCGCCACGGAGATCCGCCGGTGGGGAGTTCGCGTGCCGACGCCGCCATCGGAAGAAGCGGTAGCGTGGATGACCTAGTTCGCCATCGCCGCTGGACGACGTGGGCCGCCGATTAAAACCGCCCGTGAAGAGCCAATAATAAAAAAATGGGAAAAACTTTGTTCTAACCGCCGCCATTCGGGCCGCCGTTAGACCTCGTTGTCTTGGTCGCCGCCGCCTAGCCCGCCACCAATGGGCACCGCTTCCTCCTCGCCGCTCGGTGATCTTCGATGGTGTTAATTACACCGACTTCGTCTCACATGCGTGGTCTTCGCCTCTAGGGCGCCCTCTCGCGATGTCACCGCCCGCTTTGCCCTACTCCTCCGACGGAGTTTACGCTTGTCGCGCTACCTCGATAACCGACAAGGTCATTGTTGAGGTCGCCGCCTTGCCGATGAGAAGGCCGCCTCTCATCAAGAGGCTCGATTTCTACATGGATCGATTAACCGCCACACTCGGTGGTGCGATGTCCGCCGCCGCCTTCATCGCTAGTGTCAAGCCTCGCCTTCTCTTCGGTTGTGTGATTTTCTTCACCGTCCGATGTGGACTCACCTTCGCCGGCGCCACGAACCTCCGAGATGCCCTCACCGCTGGTTCGCTAGGAGCACTCTCTTCAGCAGGTGATGCTACCGGGATACCTTCTACGCCGAGTTCTCGTGCCGCGCCAACTAGACTCTCTTCGCATTGCCGGGCCGCCGCCTCGCTCGTCCGCTCGGCCGCACGCGGCCGACCGAGTTTCAGCTGTTCACGAAGTTCCTTACTCGCCTTCGCCCCGAAGTTCGAGCAGCAGGCGCGCTGCTTCTTGCACGCCACCCTCGTGTCACTCTTCCGAGGCCCTTACCGAGATACGCAGAGGAGACTCGCCCGAGCGGTGCCGGTCCGATGCCACTCCTCCGTGCTCGCCGCCTGCCCACCGCTACACCGATCGCTTCACGCTTCAAGACATCGCTCTCCAATGGCCGCCACAGGGCGGTGGCCGCCCATCTCGGCGTGGCCTTCCTCGCCGCTTCCTATCGCGACAAGGTTGGCTACATTGAGTCCCAATGCTACAAGAAGCGCCGCATCTTTCATGCCGCTCTTCTCCTAGCATTGGCACCGGATTTCTACATCGACGTCGATCGACTACTCCGTAGTTTCTCACCGAGCAGAGATAGCCAAACTTCGACGCCGCTTGCCGCCATGTGTTCTCCTCGACAGTTCTCGCATCGACTCTTCTGCAACGAAACCACCTCCTACACAACAGTACCTCCCGTGGATCCTTGATTCCGAGCATCCTTTCACATGACTTCGACTCTTCCACTGCCTTTTGTTACCCTCTTCATTCCCCACTGCTGTGCTTATCACGATGGTACCTCTCTGTCTCGGTCGAGGACCTCTTAGCAACTCATCATTTCATGTTCCTTCTTGCTCATGTTCCTCGCCTAACCATGCGCCTTCTTTCTCACGGGCGACATCGACCTTGGTTGTCGGGTCATTCTTGACTCGACTTTGTTGTGTTCAGGACCGCCACACAGGGGCTCGTTGGTTCTCGCCCTACGCTTTGACTCTTAGCGCCTCGGGAGCTTGATCTGCTTCACCTTCCTTCCGCGCCACCGCCACCGCTGGCCTCTCCGCTCGCCACTCCGCCTACTAGCTCTTTCCAAGAAGTGGCACCACCGTCTTGGTCATCTATGTGGATCTCGTTTGTCATCTTTAGTCCGTCGTGGTCTTCTGGGGTCTGTCTCAGGAGACGTATCTTTAGATTGTCAGGGTTGTATGTTAGGGAAACAGATTTAGCTTCCCTATTCTCATAGTGAGTCTGTGTCTCAACGTCCTTTTGATCTTGTTCATTCAGATGTTTGGGGTCTGGCTCCCTTCCTTTTGAAAGGGTCATCGATATTATATAATTTTTATAGATGACTTCTCTTGTCACACTTGGATATATTTTATGTCTTCCCGTAGTGAGGCTTTGTCTATCTATAAACAATTTGCCACTATGGTTCGCACACAGTTCTCCACTCCTATTCGAGTCTTCCGTGCTGACTCTGCTAGCGAGTACCTCTCTCGTTACCTGCGTAGCTTGACGAAAGGTGGCACTCTCGCCGCTTCTCCGCCCCGTGCTCATGCTCAAAATGGTGTCGCCGAGCGCAAACATCGCCACCTCCTTGAGACAAACATAATCGATGATTGCCGCCTATTCCACCTCACTTTGGGCCGAGACCGCTCTCCACCGCCACCTATCTCGTTAACATCCAACCTCTTCTCGCTTCTTCGTGGTGAGATCCCGCTGAGCGCCTCTCGTGATATTTATCCGCACTACTCGCCTTCGCTCGCTTGGATGCGCTTGCTACGCTCTCCTTGCACTCGAGAACGCACTAAACCGATCGTCACCGTTGAGTGTGTTTTATGGGATACAAAGTCGAGCACAAGGGCTATCTGCCGGGATCCTCGTTGACGACGGATGCGGATTTCTGGATGTGACTTTGACGAGTCTCGCCCCTTCTACCCACGCCCCGCCTCTCCTTCGGCTTCTCCGTGGAGTCCCCGCTTTTTGACCTTTCCAGATACACCCATCTCTGCCTTGCCTCGCCCATCCGTCCCACGAGTCTCCACATATATCTCCCGAGGCCTTCCATCAAGAAATGCCCTCGCTTCGTCGCTCGGGCTCCTCACCTCCTCCCACTCTCTTTACACTCGCCGACTCAGATTGAGGCTCTTCCAGATGAACCATCTTCCCTAATGTTTCATCTCTCCGATGCTCCATCTTCCTCGACGGGCCATCATCTCCTCGCTACGGCCTCCGCGATCGTTTGGCCGATTCGGCCTCCCGCCTGCTTTGGTCTTGCCGGTGCAAATACCCATGAGCCCGCTCTCCCATCGGGATGTCATACTCATCCCGAGTGGCGCATGCTATGGCCGAGGAGATTGTCGCCTCGAGCGCATCGGTACTTGGGATCTTGTTCCTTTTCCATCTCACTCGCCCCATCACGTAAGTGGGTCTATAAGATTAAGACTCGCCCGATGGCTCTCTTGAGCGCCAGTAAAGCGCGTCTTGTTGCTCGTGGCTTCCAAGAGGAGCATGGTCGTGACTACGACGAGACTTTTGCTCCTATGGCCCACATGACCACCGCTCTCGCACTCTTCTTTCTATGGCGTCCTATTCGCCATTGGTTTGCTTTCACCTTGATGTAAAGAATGTTTTTCTTAATGGCGAGTTGCGCGAGGAGGTCTACATGCATCCGCCACCCAGGTATTCTGCTTCTAAGGGTATGGTCCGTCCGCCTTCGCCGCTCTCTATGGCCTTAAACAAGCTCCTCGTGCTTGGTTTGAGCGCTTCTCCTCTGTGGTCACCGCCGCTTCTCGCCTAGTGATCATGATCCCGCTCTTTTGTCCACACTTCGCCCCGTGGTCTGACTCTTCTTCTTCTTATATGTTGATGATATGATCATCACCGGAGATGATTCTCGAGTACATTGCCTTTGTCAAGGCTCGCTCGAGCGAAAGCGATCCTTATGTCTGATCTTGGTCCTCTTCGCTACTTCCTTGGGATTGAGGTTACTTCCACTCCGGATGGTTTCTTTATGTCCCAAGAGAAGTATATTCAGATCTTCTTGATCGCGCTTCTCTCACCGCCGTTGTATCGTTGAGAGTCCACTATAGCCACCTTCTTCGAAGTTCTACGATACCTTCGTGGACTATCTCTCGCCTCTTCTTTCCACGCCCACCAAGCTATGCCTTCATGCTTATTCGGATGTTACTTGGGCCGATCCTCCGATCACGGGTCTATCTCTCGCCATCGTGTTTTTCTTGGTAGTTCTCTCATTGCCCGAAGACTAAGAAATGCATCGCAGATCCTGCTCGAGCGCAGAGGTCGAGTATCGAGCTATGGCTCTCTTGACAAAGAGATTACTTGGCTACGATGGTTACTTGAGGATTTTGGTGTTTCGCCACTACACCGACTCTCTCTTGTCGACAAAGACAAAGCATCAAGATGTTCGTGATCCTGTGAAGCATGAGCTCACCAAGCATATTGGTGTTGATGCTTCCTTCATGAGGTCTTGTGTGCATGATCAGGTGATTGCTCTTCAGTATGTGCCTTCAGAGCTTCAGATAGCGGATTTCTTCACGAAGGCCAAGACTCGAGCACAGCACGGCTTCTACCGTTCTAAACTCAGGGTTGTTGATCCACCATGAGTTTGAAGGGGGGTGTTAGAGATATATATATGTTAGAGATATATGTGTTAGAGGACTCTAGATATGATTTAGTTTCTTTATCTGTAACCTGTACTTGTGTATATATACTGGCCCATTGGCCCCCTGATAATACAAGCACTATTCCTAACACACTAAACTCCCAACAAGATGACGAAATTGTTACTCGCTGGAGTCTTGCTGTTGGTGATAGCAAGATCCTTACTCTCATGGAGAGGATGACACTTGGAGATGGGGCAATTTTTTGTTACTATTTCTCACGCAATGCCATACCAACCTGAGGGGTTGGGGATACATATTTATAGGTCGCCAACCACCAAGCATATGCTAATATGCTAGTCTAAGATGTTGTCCTATGACACCAAGATGCTGTCCTAAGATGCTTGTCCTATGACAACCAAGATGTCGCCCTATGACAACCAAGATGTCTGTCCTAAGATGCTTGTCCTATGACAACCAAGATGTCGCCTTATGACAACCAAGATGCTTGTCCTAAGATGTCAGCCCTATGACAACAAGATGTCAGCCCTTAAAGCCGCCGCCAAGATCCATGTGCCCACCCCACAAAAACCACAAAGACAGGACTTATTCATCATTCTCCCCAAGTCTTGTGCGCCGCCTTGTGGGAGAGTTGAACTATCCCGATCCTAGAGCAGAGCTCGAGGAATTTGACCTCCCAAGAGGCTTGGCGAAAGGTGTCCGCAAGTCGATCCGTGGTGTTGATGTAGCTCGCCTTGATGTCGCTTTCATCCAAATGTTTCTATGAAGCGGTACTTCACCCGGATGTGCTTGTCTGCTCGTGGAAAACGAGGTTCTTGCCGAGCCGAGCGACTTGCCGCCCACCCCGAGTGCCACCGCCGTTGTCTCTCGCCGAGGAGTTCACCAAGCAATCGAGCGAGCCAGAGTGCTCGAGTCGGCGGTGGAAGCCGCTATGTACTCGGCCTCACACCGACAGGGCCACCACCGCCGCTTGATCGATCGCCACTAACGAGGCACTTGCCGAGGAAGAAGAGAATCCCGCTTGTGCTCTTGCCGGTGTCGATGTCGCCGCGGGTCGCCGTCGCCATTCGATGAAGCGCGCCGCGCCGGGACACCTCGTAGTGCAAGCCGAGTCGGAGGTGCCCGCAACGTAGCGAGGATCCTCTTACGGCCGATGTGCTCGCCGCTTGCCGCCGATGAACCGACCGACGAGCCGACGGCGAACGCCAGATCCGACGCTGTGGGACGAGATAGCGAAGGTCGCCACGATGCGCCGCAGATCGCGCCACGCCCACCTCCTCCGCCGCGCTCTCACGACTCGGCCACCTCTCCTCCATAGGAGCGGGTAATGGTTGCGAGCCGATGAGCCCGCCACTGACGGCGCGCTTGGCATAAAGCGGTCCGACGGCGGAGATGTCGAGCTATCTCCGCGGACCTCGATCCCTGTAGAAGGAGAGGAGCCCCAAGTCGCCATCCGAAGGCGGTCATCTCCGCCTTGAATGCCTCGACCTCGCCTCCTTGGAGCCGGTGATCAACAGTGTCGCCGACGAGACGCCACCGCCAGGCGTTGCCGCTTTGCCTCGCCGTAGACACTGCGACCTCGTAAGCGCTCATTGAACCCCATTTGCTTGAGGGTGGAGTCCACCTAGCGCTCCAGCTCGTGGTGCTCGCCGCCAAGCCATGAGGGCCTTGCGCAGTGAGAACCTGCCTCCTGCCGGGATGACGAATCCCGCGCCGACGGACGTAGGCCTCCTCCTTCAAGTCGCCGCTGAGGAAGGCGGACTTGACGCCCATGTGATGGACGCGCCAATCCTCCCGGGCCGCAGCGCAAGGAGAAGACGAACGGACTCCACGCGCGACGGCGCGGCGAGGCGCCATCGGTCGACTTCTCTTGCCGCATGAAGCCTCGTGCCACCAAGCGAGCCTTGTGCTTGACGATGGCGCCGCTTCATCCCGCTTCACCTTGAACACCCACTTAAGGGTGATCGCCGGCGACCAGCAGAAGATCCACCAGCCCCACGTCCGGCCCGCCGACGCGCCCATCTCCTCGCTTCATCGCGACACGCCACGCCGCTGCCTCCTCCTCCTGCTGGCGAACGAGGCTCGCCGCCGCCGCACGCCAAGCGCAGCCCGCCAAGTCGCGCCGCGCCAGTCCTGTGGACGGGCCGCCGCCGAGGATGTTGTCCATGGTACGATAAGCGCAGAGGCTCGCTGCCGTGGTAGGCGCCGACGCGGTCTCGCTGTGGAGACAATGGAGTAGCGAACTCCACCATGCGCCGCTTGCCGTGGACCGGTTATCGGGGCCGATCCCGCGTGTGGCCTCCGGGCAGAGAGCGCGAGCCGCCATGGAGAGCGTGGAGCGGCCGCGCGAAGAGCGGGCGAGCCGGCCGGCGGTGGAGCACTCGCCGAGCCGCGGCGAGCAAGGTGTCGGGTGGACGAAGCCGCGAAGACGAGCCGCTAGCTCTGCTTCTCTCGGCGGACGAGTCGACAACAAAGTCCCCGAGTCGGTCGAACCGCTGCCCACCGCTTTGTCCCACGCCCACCGCTTCTTCGCCGAACACAACGCCACGCGAGACGCGGACGCTACCAGGTGACAGGTCGAGGATGCGAGGCCTTCGAGCCTCCGCAGAGCCGGCGACCACTCCCGAGTGCTCCTGCTGCCGAAGCTTACCGATGTGACCAAGCTCCTTGGCGAACGCGAGGAGCCAAGACCCGCAGCTGGAGACCGCCGGCTTATGCCCATGCTAAGCCTCGTGACGGCCCCGCCGCCGAGCGCCTTTAGTAGGCGAAGCTGCTTGAGGATGTAGACGCCGCCACCACCGCTTCTCCCTCGAAGACACCAGATCCCTCTCGCTGAGGAGGGCCCGAGCCATCCCCACAACCGCTTGGTTGTGTCGCCGACGACACCGCTCACCGCGGATGACGACGCGGAGTAGTGGCGCTAATGCCCTCATCGTCGCAGACGACGCGACCACCGGCCGTGAATTCGGCCACGTTGTTCTGCGGCGCAAAGACGCGCAGCCTTGCGCCAAGACTCCTCCTCGCAGAAATAAGGCAGGCGCCGATGGCATCCGCAGCCTCTCCCTTGCCGCCGAGAACCATCACCCACATGTAGCGGAGAGATCGCCGACGAGCAAAGCAGGAAGTAGCGCCGCCCTCCTGCGTGGCTAATGTCACCGAGCCACAAGTCCCCGCACAAGCTCGAGCCTCTCCTTGGCTCTAAACTCGCTCACGGGAAAGGGAGTCGCCTCGCTTCGCCAACACGCAGACGCCGCAGAATCGCTTCCACATGGTCAAGGCACGGCAGCCTCGCACCATTTCCGCGGCACTAAGCCGCCTGTGGCCTCGGCCGAAGGTGCCCAAAGCGCTGTACATCGCCACGCCTCGTTGTCCCGACGAGCAATGAGGCAGAGGGTTGTGCCACCGCACGTGAAGAATGTAGAGTCGATTCGCGCCTCGTTACCTTGGCAAGAAGGCGGCGGCGAAGATCCCAACCGCAGCGACTGCGCTCGATCTCGACATCGCGAGCCGCTCTCATCCACCGTCCCCAAGTCGATGATGGAGTTGTGCGATCGGGATGTAGTAGACGCCGAGCAACCCGTGCTCACCAACACGCGCGAAGATGACGAGCCGACGCCTTGATTTCCACGGAGGCGCCCCAAACTTGACGGAGCCTCTGACGTTAGAGTTAAATCCCTGCCAAGAACTCCGCCGACCGGCCATGTGATGGGCGGCGCCGGTCGAGGCACCACCCGCCGCCCTTGTCGCTGCCGAGCCGAGCCGAGGAGGCATGTGCTTTGACTCGCTGCGGTGGAGGAGAGCCATCGCGCCGGCAGGTCACTGAGGTAGTTCGATGCTCGTGATGAGCAATGAACAGAGCCGCCGCTCCTCCTCCCGGCGCGCGACGCTGGCCCGCCGCGCCGTGGTCGCCGACAACTCGCCCAATGACCAAGCTTGCCGCAATTGTGGCAAGAGTCGCCTCGCGGCCGGCTTTTGTTGCAAAAGCGCCACCGGGCGCCCACGATCATTACCCTAAGACGCCCTCGCACCCATGCTCGGCGTTTTGCGCGCTTGCCGCGCTGCCATGCTTATGCGTCATCATGGAAGAAGGCTCCCTTCTTCCCGCCACCTTGGCCAACACCCACCGCTCCCGAGCGAGGAGTTTCCGCCAATGGAGACGGTCCCGAGAGGCGCCTGGCTCATCGCCGCCAACAACCTTGAGGCGACCCAACGCCTCGATCGTCATCGGGAGAGGTCCAAAGAGACTCGATCGAGCGGCCGCCCGCTTGTACTTCTCGGGACGCAATGAAGAGCTTTTCCACGCCTCTCCTCGCCGTAGGTGTCGCCGCCGAATCGCACTACCGCAATGAGCTGTTGAGACGAGAACAAAGTCATCCACGCCCTCACCGCTTGAAGGCCAAGTGCTCCCACTCCGCGCGGCGCTCGCAATGTAGACTTGCGCGCGGCCGCCGATGCGCGTCGCACGTCGCAGCCGATGGCGCCCCAAGCCTCTTTGGCACCCGCTTGTTGGTAAGCGAATCGTGATTCTGACGGATCGCAGCGATGAGAGCATCCAGCGCCGGCCGATCCCGGGTCGAGTCCACGCCGCCGCATCGGATCGCATCCCACATATGCCGCGACCGAGTTTTACCTCATCACCGCAGCCCCACTCGACATAGTTGGTCTTGGCGAGGGTTGGCCACCCGCCACGGGCCGACGCCCCCGACGACACTGGTACCGTGGTGACCACTGCATCGCATCGGGGAGAAAGCCGCCGCCGCCAAGGCCGCGCCTCCGCCGACCAGACGCCGCCGCCGCCGCGGCGCGCTTCCTCCAGAGCGCGCACCGCTGGCTCGCTACCGTTTTGGCTGCCGCCAAGGCTGGCGGGCGCGCGGCCGCTTCATCGCCGCCGCCGCTGGAAGCCTCCTCTCCACCGCTCAAGGTCCGCGCTTGGCACTGCCATCGCAGAGATGGAGCCGCTGTTGTCGCCAAGAAACCTGACTCCGCCGCGCCAGACGCTGCCAGATTCGCCGCCGCCGCTTCACTCTCCGCTTTCCGCCGCCACCGCCGCGCCACTTTTGACGCTTTTTCCGCCGCCGCATCGCTTCGCCGCCGCATACTGCTGCCATTGCCGCGAAGCTTCTGGCTGCTCACGACGCCGCGGTGCTCGAGGCGATCGAAGGCCGAGATTGCCTCGCGACATGGCGCGCCATCGGGCGTCGCGCGAGAGGGCCGCTTCGACGAATCGCCGCATCCTCCGAGAGAGGAGAGCGGGGATACCGAGTCGCCGCCGCACGGGCGGGCCGCCATGAGGCCGAGACGAAGATGAACAGAGATGCTCAAGCCACAGGATAGTATGGCTCGATACCACTTGTTACTCACTGAGTCTTGCTGTTGGTGATAGCAAGATCCTTACTCATGGAGAGGATGACACTTGGAGACGGGGCAATTTTTGTTACTATTTCTCACGCAATGCCATACCAACCTCGAGGGGTTGGGGATACATATTTATAGGTCGCCAACCACCCAAGCATATGCTAATATGCTAGTCTAAGATGCCGCCCTATGACACCAAGATGTCTGTCCTAAGATGCTTGTCCTATGACAGATGTTGTCCTATGACAACCAAGATATCTGTCCTAAGATACTTGTCCTATGACACCAAGATGCTGTCCTATGACAACAAGATGCTTGTCCTAAGATGTCAGCCCTATGACACCAAGATGTTGTCCTTAAAGTCGCCGCCAAGATCCATGTGCCCACCCCACAAAGACCACAAGACAGTGGACTTATTCATCGAAATCCAAGAGGATCCTCAAGAAGATCACCATCAAGGGCACGGTCGAGGATAGCTCCATGAGAGTCTCAAAGAAGGCGAGTATCACCGCACTGCACCGATCAAGAAGATCCTCGACATACTCGGGAGAGGTAGTAGCCCTCGTGCATGGAAGAGACCTCAATCCCAAGGAAGTATGTAAGAGAACCAAGATCACCATCAAAATTACTCACTAAGATGCTTCTTCACATATGTGGAGGAATCATCATCGCGATGAGCATGTCATCAACATACGTAAGAAGCAAAGTGTCCTACCCCGAGATGAGATATGGACAAAAGAGCAGATCGTGGGAACCGATAAAGAAACCAACAAAGAAGAATCACTTAGGTAAACGCAAACCAGCACGAGGAGCCCGCTTGAGGCCACAAAAGCATGACAAAGACGCATGACATGCCCATCGTGAATGTAATACCCAGCGGTGGTTGAATGTAGACTCTCATGCAAAGCACCATTAAGAAAAGCATTCTTAACATCCACCGGGAGATAGACCATCGCCGCAACCGCAACAAGAGCGCGAATCACGGTATCGCCACGCAAGTACTCCTGCATCTAACGAGCGGCACAAAGACCAACGATGTCCGTTGATAAGAACTAGGCTCGTGATGATGGACGTCGATCGAGGATCGCTGGTGAAGATACCGTAAGAGGAGATCGTGGAAGGACGAGGACGCTGGAGAAGCGAACACCCGAGAAACGACTACCCGGAAGAGACAACCATGAAATCGACTCAACAAAGTCGTGAAATCTCGATCCGCCGAAAGCGTATGATCCCAAAGAATGATAACCCTTATACTTAACTATAACCAAGAAACACACACTCAACAGATCGGGCCGATAAGTTTAAAGCGCCACGAGGTCCGCAGCAGTGGCTCACCAGAATCAGAAACATGAGGAGAGAAAAGAGGCGAAAGGCAAATTAGATGATGTATGTTTATGCCAAGAACCCCATTTCGGCACGAGCAACACCAGACAAGAAGATCGTAAAGAGTGCTCCTCGCCAAAGAAATCATTAAAAGCGCCAGAATGATTTCCGGTAGAATCAAACCGAGCCCATCGCTGTAAACTACATAGATTGCAAGAAACCCACCAAGAGATAGGGAAAATCCATGTAAAACGGGAATAATCATCAATGAAGATAACATAAGACAATAGGTGGTGTCCCCATACATCATAATGAACTAAGTCAAAAGGACGAGAAGATAAGGACTCACTAGAATGATAAGGAAGTTGTAGCCCAAAAGCGATGGAGGCGATCAAGGATGTAGAGACCCCGACGATCCCTACGCATACGGCCAGCCTAAGTACCATCCCTCGCCTATCGATCCCGAATGAAAAAGCCTATGGCATATTGAAAGCCTCATAGTCGTGCCACAAGTTCTGCAATAGTTGCACTAAACCCCGCTTGGTGCAAAAACAGAGCGTAAATAGACACCGAGGAGCAATCCGAAATCACTGTGAAGTCGATGAAGAAGAGGCAAAGAAGCACGCTGTCGCTAACTCCGCTTTAAGGCTCTTCAAAGACAAAGTGTCGAAAGAGCCTCATGATCGCTTTGCCGTGGGTGAACGGCCAAGAAAGGAGCCCCGACAGCTCAAACTCAGATGGCATCGATCAAAATCCGCCTTCGATGACACGCTTGGATGTAGAAATCGTAGGGAGTCCTCCCGCGGTTGTCTGCCGGCTTAAAAGAACCGAGCATCGCCGCACGTAGCCACGCAAGTACTCCCGCAGATCTAACGAGTGGCACATGCATGACGCCGACGACTACCGGCTCTCATCAAGACACCAAAGCGCCTATATAAAAGCCCTATCCCTATAATCCAGAGGGAGATGTAGAAGTAGGTCGTCTGAGATGTAACATCCCAATATATCCCCATCATCCCAATTTTCGTGAGCTTTAAAATCTTTAAATAGTAGTAGTAGAAAATTCACCATTTGGATTTATTTGAATATTAATTTAAAAAGCTTAATATGGACTTTAAGGACAAACCGATTTAATGTGATTAATCCCAACATCAACAATGGCCAAACTTATTTTATTTAGATTCTACATGCTTGATATTTTTATGGAATTTTTTGAATTTTTCCAAAGCCATTTGCTATTTTCTATTGGCTATTTGTATTTTCTCGGATTTATTTAAAGAAAATCTTTCTAATGTGCCGGGCCAAGCTCAACACTATTCCAAAGCAATACAAATTTATCTCGCCTTGGCCGCGCCGTCTCGTCTGTTGGATGCTTGACGCTGCGCCCTCGCTTTTGACGGACGACGCGCCAACCCCGCCTTCCTCCGTTGGATGTTCGCCATTGCCGATGCCCGATCGCTCGCTGGCCAGCTTCGCGCCTGGCCGCCACGCCAGCGGGACCGCCACGTGGTCGCTGCCTCCGCGCTTTCTTCCTCGCGACTGCGTCGCCGCTCGGGCCGCCATTGCCGTAGCTTGGCCACGCAGACGATAACGGACTTCGCCCCGATCTTCTTGCGCCAACCCCACCAATTTAAACCCCGTTTATTCCGTGATCTATCTCCAATGTAATCAACCACCAAATCGGCTTCAATCTCCCGATCTTGAAATTAAATCGCGGCTTGCTTCTGACCCGATTTGGGGTTTCAAATCTCTGCCTCCGCCTATAATACCCCTTTAGCACCGCCCGACCTCCAAGAACCCAAAGTCGCCACTCGCCGCCTGACGCTCTAGCGCCACAAGATTTCGAGTTTTAGGGTTTTCGCCGAACTTCTCTCCGGTGAATTGCGCCACCATCGCCGCCTCTTGCCTCGCCGACCCACCACCGTGATCGCGAAGTCCTGTGCTACCTCTGGCGCACTCTCCGACAAAACTCGAGCCTTCACCGCCGCTTCTTTTCTCGCCACGATCGCCACCGCTGTTGCTACCACCGATAGTGGCACCCCGAGCGCGCATAGCACGGAACAACTGTACTTCCATCGCCGGCGAAGTCGCCGCTGTCACGGCGACCATCGTCCCGAGCGCCACCGCCGCCGTTGTCGCCCACCCGGCGCCAACGCTGCCTTTCTGGTGTATAGCCAAGGCCACAGATTTGGCCAAAGACACGCTGGGCGTGGGCTCGGCCCACATCCGCGATCTCCATCTTCACTTGCTCGGCACTTTCTTTTAAATCTATTTCTTTTTCGAAATTTCTACCGACCCACCGATTTTTCTTTATAAAATAATTCGGAATTTCCCAGACCGAACTCCGCTTGAGCCTATTCAAATTTGTAAATTCATATAAAATTTAGATCTATTTAATGGTGAATTTTATTTGATTTTGGAGTTTGTTTTGCCTCTCAGATTTATTTGCCCGCATGTCGATTTCTTTAAATCTATTTTTATTCGAAATTTATGGTCGACGCAAGCATTGCGCAATAATCCGATTTTTCTTTATAAAATAATTCGAGAAAATCAATAAATCCAAATTAGGGTTTTATTGGAGCCGCCGCGCCATTTTCAAACTGGCACACCTCCAAAGCCCATATCTTTTGCATCCCCACCGCCGCTCCCATCCACCAAATTCCGTTTCACACTCGCCGCCAACTCCGCTTGAGCTCCATTCAAATTTGTAAATTCATATAAACCGCCTTCCGCCGCTGCGACCATGGCTGCCGATCGCGCTTTGGCTCGCCCAGATTATCTCGCAGCGCCGCCTTAAGATTTAGATCTATTTAATGGTGAATTTTATTTGATTTATGGAGTTTGTTTATGTCTCCGCAGCGGGCCCACCACCGCCCTACTTACACCGCAGTTGGTTGCTCTTACCCGCGCCACATCATTTCATGTTGCTACCATCGCCCGGCCACAACAATACAATAAGACGGCGGCACTGCTGCTCGCCGCCTTCCTCGATCGAAAGGCCGACCGACGCCGATCGACTTCGCATAACCGCGATGAGTAATATGTCCGCGCCATGCGCCAAGTGCCATTTTTCATTGAGGCGACCATTATCCGATGACGATATACCGACGACTACGGGTAATACAACATGGACGGTTGCCGCTCCGACGGCGCCGTCTCCTTCATGCAATCACCGCAGATTCGCACGCGAGGACACCATGCACCTCCACGCCACTATCCACGGCCACCGACTTCGGCGCCGCTAGACTCGGCCCACCCACAATTTTATCAACACCGAGGCCCCGCGCCACTCCATCCAAAGACAAAGGACACCGCCAATATACGAGCGGGCGGTGGCAATGGCGCATCGAAGTCCTCGCAAGGGCATGGCCCAAACGTCGCCATAAGTATCGGGCCCGAGGACTTTTCTATCACCGCTACTAAGATCGACCTAAAGGGCTACGACTCGCCCCTGTTGCTTTCTCCGAACCTTGGGACCCATTCTTGGGATTTCGAGGACTCTACATGGCGCTTTGAGGAAGCGACAAACGAAAGTGTTCGAAGGGCCTCGGCTCTCCACGCAATAGCATCCCACACCCAAAGTTCGCGGCCATCACCGGAAATGGCCACCAAGAACCCCTTGGATCAACTCGTGATCAATACAAAGATGATCTTCGAGGAACCAAGGGCCTCCCACCGCACGACCTTACGACCACCGTGATCCACATATCGCCGGTACCGCACCGGGGGTCATTCTGTTCCTTACCGCTACCCTCGGGCCAGGTAAAGACGAGCCGAACGCCAAAGGTACCGCCATGCCGAACAAGGCATCATCCAAACAAGCACCTCACCGCCGCCGCCAAAGGTTTTGGTCAAGAAGATGTGATAACTCTCGCGTTCTCGCATCGACTACCGTGCCCTAAACGACAAGACCTCAAAGACAAGTTTCCCATACCGGCGGTTGACGAGCTCCTCGACGAGCTCCATGGCGCCTGCAGATCACCAAGCTAGACCTCCGCTCCGCCACCACCAATGCGCGATGCACTCAACGACATCGAAAACGGCTTTCCGAGACCCACCACGGCCACTTCGAAGTTCCTCGTCATGCCTTTTCGGTCCGTCCAACGCGCTACCATTGCCAGCAGTTATGAACGACGCCCCGGCCCCTTCCTCCGCTTGCTCGCGGCTCGTGTTCTTCGACGACATACTCATCTACTACCATCATGGTCCGAGCATTTGCAAGACGCCCGCTGCCTTCGATGCACTCCACGCCACTCCTTGTACCTCAAGCGCCCAAATGCTCTTTGGGGCACCATCGGCCGCTTACCTCGCCATGTCATCTCTCGCCAATCTGCCGCCATGGATAGCGAGCAGGTGGTCGTTGCCGCCTCGCTCGCCGTTTCCGCTTCAACCCGGTTTGCGCGTTCCAGGCTCACGGCACTACCAAAGTTCATCCGGACTTTGGCACGATCGCAAAGATCACGACAAAACCATCACGCAAGGATGCTTTCACCGGCCTGACGGGTTACGACAAAGATTCCAGCGCCAACCGCCGACGACAGTCCAAAATTCCCCACGATGCCCGCTTTTGACTACCATTCATCGTCAACTGCGGACGCCGCATCAAGCTTTGCATTGCCCTCCATCAGACGCCGGCCTCGTGATTCTTTAGCTCGGGCTGCTTGTCGCCCGCCATCTCGTTCGGCAAAGATATGAACGGAGCTCATCGGCTCAGACAGTTGCAATAATCCGATTTTTCTTTATAAAAATAATTGGGAAAATCAATAAATCCAAATTAGGGTTTTATTGGATTTTCAAACTTCAAAGCCCATATCTTTTGCATCCTCACTACCGGTTGAACTCCGACAACTTTGAGCCCATTCAAATTTGTAAATTCATATAAAATTTAGATCTATTTAATGGTGAATTTTATTTGATTTTTGGAGTTTGTTTTGCCTCTGTATTTATTTGTTTTTGGTTTCTTTTGTCTCGTTTGCGGATTAGAGTAGGCGTCGATAGCCTAGGCTCTGGGAATTTTGCGAAGATGGAGCACCTCAAGACCAAGACCAATATCTAGATCTATTCCAAGGCAAGTTATACCTTTGATCATATTGAACCCCGAGGCAAATTTTCAAAATACTTTGTTTCAATGTATTGCATTCTATTTCAAGTATTTATTTAAATGCTTTTGGGATAGTTATTAATCCAATTTGTTATACCACCTTGTCTATTGTATGCCATGATCTTTTGTCACCCTAGGTTGGTTAATTATTAGTTGGTATTATCGTAGCACCAACGTGGGTTGGTTAGATACGAGTAGTTTGCTTAGCCATGCCACGAGTCATCATTTCATGTGAGTTGCAATTATAAAC
The DNA here is from genome assembly GCA_036346395.1 of Hsuehochloa calcarea. Lineage (NCBI taxonomy): Eukaryota > Viridiplantae > Streptophyta > Magnoliopsida > Poales > Poaceae > Hsuehochloa > Hsuehochloa calcarea. The sequence continues at coordinate 25,765,872 of CM070610.1, read as the reverse complement.
TTGACTGAGTGATTATGGAACTATGTGATGAAACTGTGTGTGCTGTGTGCTGTTACTCGTTGATGGCATGAGTTGCACTTAATCAACAGGGTGAAAAAAGATTTAGACTGAGGCAAGTGGTGGATCTGTGTGATTAAACTTTGTGATTTGGGTTAAAACTGGAAGTCTTGCCTTGGTCAATTAAGGACTTAACTTTGTGCGCCATTGAATGGCCTTCTTGTGACGACCACATGCCTAGTATGGGTGGACTCGACTTAGTAAGTTATGGAGTCTTGACATTGACAACTCAGTTGTATTTAAAGCATGTGATGGGTCGGAGGTGTGATATGTCACATCGCGGGATTCGTTCATCGCATCCACGTCCCAACGGTGTGTGTCGTTCCAAGGGTGTGTGTACAAATTGACGACAGAAAGCACATCGGAGTGTCATTGTTTGAGATGAAGTCTCTGAAAGGTTTTGTTATGGTCGATCTTGGCTCCACCGATTGTATCGTGTGGGTAAAGTGTACTGACCTCTGCAGAGTGTTTAAACCAATCTATTCGAATAGCCGCGTCCCGGTTATGGACATGCTCGGAATTTCACACGAGGTAGATTTTCATAAAACAATTGGGAAGGGTCACCGTGTGAGGTAACTTGTGCAAATTGTGTGAATAACTTGATTAGACTGTGTGTCCTTTGTGAAATCAATTGTTAACTTATTATTGTCTATTTGTTTTGAATTATGCTTTCAATCTATTATTTGTATTCAATTGCAAACGTTGCATTTCCGCAAAATAACCACAGAAGCCATTCCTTTGGAATAAGCCATCATGTATAAATGCATTCTGTGGTATGACTTGCGAGTACGGTGTGTACTCACTCTTGCTAAACAAATCAACAGAAGTGGAGTCGTCGCCTGCTTTTGAAGAAGAATTCTACGAAGGTTGATCGTTAGGGTCTTGATCGATCGATTGCACGTGGTAAATTGATGGGAGCCCCACCGGAGTTTATTTCGTTTCCGCTGTAGTTTATTTCTTTATTGTCAGCCTTGCATGGCTTAATAAATGTAAAACTCGACCGTAAAGTCCCAACAGTTATTTGTTATTTAAAGGTACTCGTTTATCCTTATATTCATTGTATGAATGTGATATTTCATCTATGTTGACACTGTGTGCACTAGCGTAATCCTGGACTAGTGCAGAATACACAGAGGGTCCAGATTTGCATATTTGGGTCCCGACAGGAGACCATCGAGTGTGATCTCCATGAGTGAAGACCACAACCTGTAGTTCGTTCCATTAAGCTTTGTTCCCGAGACTGAATCGCAATGGATGGAGCAAATCCGATAGTGGCCGACTCGCCATGCGGCGACCAAGGCAACGAAGTCTAACAGTGCAGATCGATGGCAAGCTTGTTAGAGCAACGTACTCTTCTCTTCTCATTTTTCTTTACAAAAGGGCCGGGCCGATTCGGCCAGCCTGCTTTAAAACGACCGTTCGGTCGGGGTCGGCTTACCGCTGCATGCCAGCAGAACTAGGGTTCCCTGCTCTTCGCTTTCATGGCAAGGCGGCCGAATCGAGGATATTCTCAAGACACGGAGAGCCAAGGCGACGCGCGACGGGCCGAGCGCGCGCCACAAGACTGGGAGCCAAGCGGCGGCTCGTGGCGACACACGGGGCCGAGCGGACGCGCAGACACGTGAGCCGAGGAGCAGGCGCCATGAGGCGCCGAGACGGGCTCGGGGCGGCGACGAACGACGCAACCTTCGGATGAACAGCGACGACAGACTCGGGCGGCGATGGCAGCGGAAGGAAGGAGAGCTAGGTTAGTAACCATGCTCTGATACCATGTTATGAATCATGTGTGTATATTCAAGAGGGCCCAAAGAGCAATATATAGGGAGTACAATGGGGTTACAGATAAGGAAACATTACAGATAAGGAAACCAAATAATAGAGTCCTATTCTAACAAATGTAATCAAAAGGCAAAACTTATGTGGACTCGTGTCACTCATCCCATCCAAGTCCCAGTGCAACCATGAATGTTGCATGCACAGCAGCCCAGGCCATTTCTTCTTCAACTAGGACTAACTCCAGCCATTTTTTCTCAAGCGGCGAGGCACATGGGTAGGAAACTGCAGCAGAAGCCATGCGATGGCAAGCCACACCTCCGTTGCTCACAGTGTGGCGACACCATGGATCAAAATCGATCGATAACCAAGCGATTCTGCGTGATTCACGATTCTGGGTTTCGATCGAGTCGATAACGAAAACCAATTCAAATTCTAGTTTTCAAATTTTGACGGTTTTAAACAAATTCAAACGAATTTCATCAGTTTTTCAGTAAATCCGAATGCTATCAATTCTGGCCACCGATCCTTAGGTATGCTGGCGTAACGATATTTCTATCCTTGCGACACCACCAATAACAGGTAAACCACAGCAAAGAGATAATGGCTGCAAGTCTTGGCTGTATTTCGCTGCAGCCTGTGGCAAGTCAATTGCTAGGCGCAAGGACTTCACTTTGACATTCTCATCTTGTTCATCTTGTCACCTTGCTCAATCTCTTCTAGTTTGACATTCAGATCAAGCAACTCTCTTGTTTTATGTTGTTTGTTCAAAAGCCTGATGCAGGTGTAGGAGTGTACATGTAGTTCAAAACCTAAGCCAGATCAAAAGCCTAATGCAGCAGGTGTGGTGTAGCGGTTGGAAATATTATAAGTTAGTTGCAACATTCACGAAGAAATTACCTAGAAAACATGCTTATTAAGGCGTCGCTCTAAACATGCTTATTAAGGCGTCGCTCTCTAAACATGCTTATTAAGGCGTCGCTCTAAACATGCTTATTAAGGCGTCGCTTAGAGCGACGCCTAAGCGGTAAGGCGCAGCTCAGGGTTGAGGCGTCGCCCCGCCTTGCCGTCGCATGTCCCCGTCTCCAGCCCATCCCCATCGCCCGTCTCCAGCAACCACAACCAAACCCAGATCTGGATCAAAGGGGAGAGGGAGAGCTAACCTAAGCCGCCGTCTTGCTTCCCGTCGTTACAATTAACGCCACCGTGGTTGCTGCTTGCCGAAGCCGTCGTCGTCAATCCTCTTTGTCACTGTGTCGTCGTGGTCGCTGCTCTCCGCTCGTCACCACCACCACGGCCGCGAGATCTGGGGCTCCTAGTTGTTGGTGGCGCAGTGGAAGAGGAGGAGCAAGGAGGAGGTGGCGTTGTGGGAGAGGAGCAGCAGGGAGGCGGCGGCACGGCTCGGCGTTGAGGGAGGAGGCGACGGCCAGGCGCGGAGGGAGAGCGGCGAGGAGGCGGCGCGGCTCGGCGTCGTGGGAGAAGCAGCGGAGGAGGAGGCGGCGCTCGGCCGGGCGTGGGAAAGAAGGCGTGGGCGTGGGAAAGAAGCGGCGAAGCGGGCAATGGGCAAGGCGGCCGGATCTTCTGCGCCTTCTAACTCTTCTTCAGTGATATTTATGGTCTTCACCTGCTGGCCGTTGGCTTCGCTTACTACGCTCTGCACTGTCGCCTTAGGATGTGTAAGGCGTCGCCTCGCCTCGCGCCTTACCGCTTAAAAGGTGTGAGGGGGGTGAGTCACCTCGCCTCGCCTTACCACCTTAATAACCATGCTAGAAAATCCAAAACGACATCTATTTGCAAACCAAAACAAACTCTCTAAAACATCATATAATTAGGACCGGAGGTAGTAACAATTTCAATCGAATATAACTGATCATTTCTAAGTGAACACATTAGTTAACAATTTGAAGAAATACAAATATTTATAATCAGCAGATTTGGACATGGTAAAAAGAAACAAATTTCTGCCAATACCTGGTCAACTTCCATGGAAGTTGTAGCTTGTAAAAAGTCTACAGAAATTTGGATCTCAAAAGCTTGAATAAAACGTACACCCACCAACTACTTATTTGGAGTTCTTAGTCCCAAGCTAGGAACCCTAATCCTGCTAGAATGTGTATGAATCCTAAACAAAGGACTAAGTCTAGACTAGTCATGATCTTAATCCTAGCTAGAGTCCAATTGGGGATATTAGGGGCAACCCCATTAGTAAGATGAAAAGTTGGATCACAAGTGATGCAGCTGACAAGAAGGAAAAAACAAGCCCATCCAAACATGTTTGATAACCATGCTATACACAGTAGAATGAGAGTGGAGAATGTTCTCAATTGACAATGTAGCTCTAGGATGCAAAGGTGCTATTTCTATGTAAGAAGAAATAGTCTTACAAGTTATTTCAACATCAAAAACAAAAATGTTAACCATGTGTGGTGACATTGATAGCAAATGTAGAAGAAGCTGGCAAGATCATGGTAACTTTACAGGCTACGGTTAGCTACAAAGACCCTAAATATATTTGGGGTGGCAACTGGCAAATAAAGCAAGGTATGACAGAACCCAGGTGGTACAAAAGACAAAGAGAACACATTTGTAATTTGTTCGGTGGCTAAGAATGTCATACCGGTAAGAAGTCCCAATCTTCCTCTCTCAGATCAAATTCTTCAGTAACATCTACATCAAACATCAACTGAACCAATACAGAGAACATATAAAATTACTCAACAGAAAACATACAATCTAAAGATTGAAAAATGAAAATTCATTGGTTGACAAACTCACAGTATGCATTTTAGAGTACTCATTAAAGCCATATATAACTGCTGGGACATACCTGAAAGGAAGAATATTGAGAGAGACAAAGGGTCAAAATAGATCACACACTGACCACAACAAATAAAATAAAATCTAAATTCATCAATCAGATGAGCACTAAAACGCCTTAAAATAACCTACACATATACTCCGAGTCACTGATTAACCATAACAACACCACTGGAAGGTGAAAGGTTACTCAAGCTGTTATCAAAACTAGTTCCCTTTTCTACTTTAATGCTGAGTACATTAACCATGTAGGGAGCAACATTGAATTGGACAGCTTCTCTAATGTTCTCAAATAATAATATAATAACTAAATGATAAACCCCCACATTGTAAGAAACTTATATCTGTTCCCAGTTCAAAATGAATTTATCGCCAATTGGCCATTAAGGCGTACATTTTGTCTCGTCGATGCCACAAACGAATAATCTCCCCAATACAATTCTCTGAAGTTGTCCTCCTTTTCTTGAGGACATGCTGATCGTGTGAGCTTCCTGAGTTGCCATTATGAACGACAATTGAGTTAACCGACTTCGTGGTGCCAAGCATTTTTCTGCAGTTTGATGATCCACAGTGACAATCTTGATCAGCTCCAAACTGTACAAACCTGTAGATAATGCTCAGAGATTAAAGACAGCAAAACACTTCCATATAGACAATGCAATAAAACAAAATGGGTGAAAGAAATTTGTTTATAATGATAAAAAATTAAAAATAGGATTAGCTGGGAGACTGGGATGAACATACTTATAGTCATAGGTCAGCTCTTCCCCTTCCTTTATGTTACGAAGAGCAAAAATGCCAACTCTGGTCTCTCCATCAACGGTCCTGAAACAACATGATGGTAGTAGCATATGTCAGGGTCATCAACAGAGATTTCAGAACTCTACAAAATAAACAGAGATTTCAGAAGTAGGGCATATGTAGAATAACCAGTAGAATCTAACTAACCATTTCTGCATCTCCGTGTTTGGCTCACAACTATGATTTATAAACCGGGACATGTTTCCCTTGTTTGTAGCATCAATGACCATATTGCTACTGACCTCACAAAGATAGAAGTTAGTGTCACGCTGCCTCTTCATTTTCCATAGTCTTTCCTCACATGTTCTGTCATCAATAACTACAATATTTACGCGACATATGTATATTAGTTTGATTGTCCAGTGTCCATTGTGAGAAAATATCATAACATATAAAACTACAATATTTATGTGCATTTTATTTGCTTGCCCACAATGTATTTGAACAAAGCCATACCTTCTCCTACATATTCTATAACAAATTCTCCTTTCTTTATTTCGTCCTCAGCTACCAATCCAAAGCCACATTTCTCTGTCTACAATAAAATAGTAGCCTTTTAGGGGACTGACAAAAAAAGGCAAATCTGTATTACATACCAAGTAAAGGTTTATGAGAATATAAAATTTACACAGCATTCAAAGTTTCACATGTAGATCTAGAAAGTCAATCATCAAATCATAAAGTTTGATTATGTCATGAAAAAAATCAAACGTCAGAATCGATTTGCTTAAATTAACTTGTACTTCAAACATAAGAGCATATTTTCCTCCCAACACATTTAAGTCTTCCAGCTGCAAAGTATTAAATGGTTGAAGTACAGTCTCTATTGCTCATGTAGATCAGTAGATGCTACCTCACAAGATAAAAGGAAGTTTCATAATTCATATAGAAAGGTAATTGTTATGGCTTATGGCTTAGGTGCGGGACCAGTTCTGGACAACATATGATTCCATACCAGTGTTGTTGGATATTATACAAACAAATAGTTAAAATCTCTAGGAAATGTGCACACATAAGGACCAAAATACAGTAAATAACTAAATATACAAGTATATGGAAGTAAGTCTTCTAAAATTTCTCTAAATTGCTCCATGAAATAACATCTTAAAAAATAACCTGCAATTTCTCATTTCAGAAATAGTTCATGTTATTAAGCAAATAAAGCAAAGCATTGTATAGGAACGCAACATCATAAATTCATAATTCATAAGGCAAAACAGTACTGGAGAACGTTGTAACATAAAAGGTAAGCTAGGGCACTGGTGCAAACCATACAAACAAATATCCCTGGAACTGGAAGGTAAAATTAAAATCGCAAGAATATATATAACTAAGGAAATGACACCCGTTCAGTAGAAAACCAGTCCCCACTTGGGTCCCCGCTGGACAAGGCAAATGTAGCAGAAATTGTTTGCACACAGATTCAACAAATTGACTGGCATGTATACGAGGTGCCGAGGCGGTCAAACATGACAGATCAAGCATTTGTTCTCTTCTGTTTGTATCCTCAAAGGCAAACACTTTAACACAATTCAGATAGAATAATGACTAAGTAATTGGTTAGAGAGATTCTACAAAGCATAGAACAACTACCACTCACCAGATTCAAGAACCCTGGGTGGAAGGAATTAGAGGTCAGATGAGGCCATGGGCCATTGTTGGAGGAGCCACCGGTGGCAGGACTCAGGAGGAGAGGATAGCAGCGGCCAGCAGGCACTGGGTAGGGTGGAGAGGTCCTGCTGGGGTTGTTCTGGGCCGCCAGCATCACTCCGGTGGAGTTGCTTGGGATGGACATGCAGGCAGAATGAGGCAAGGAACCAAGGACACAAGAACTTGATGTCAAGGCGATAGAGGCGGCTTGGAATTGGGAGCTGGGACTATTAGATATAGGGTTTTCTGATTGTGATGCACATAGGTCCTAGCCGCCAGATAGGGAACGGGGACAGGAACATCCCTGCCCCTGCTTCATGGGGTTCTTCCCCCAGTAACTTACCCTTATTGAGGTAGAAAAAGCCCATCCCGTGTTCCCTATGGCCCATTTTGAGTGGGTCCAGGCCAATTCCAGCCAACCAAAAAGAGGCCTATTAGAGGAATTCCCGACTGGGAAACAGGGAATAGGACCCCATTGGCATCCCTAACATGGGAAGTATTCACGAACCTTTGTGTTTACACAGGAGTTCATTATGAAATGGCAGAGCAGGGTCACAAAAACCTGCCTGGAGAAATCGGTTTGATTAAAGTTGCATTTTCAAGATAACGATGGTTCAGAAAGAAAAATATTTTTTTTTCAGGGAAACAGAGGACTGTCTATTTTTGGCAGGAAAGCTTTGTCAGCGTATTACTATCAGTTCGAGGTCCATCATACCATCACTGACTTCAAAGGTATAGAGGTTTTTCTTCTTAAGTAGCTGCATTTTTCTGTTGCATTTTATGCTGCTATCATTTCCTTTGTCAGCTTCTCTAATTTTATCCAATAATCCGCAGTCCCCTTCTTACTCTTAGCATCGTATAACACCTCTGGTAGTACTGTACAGATTGAAAAAAGGCACATTTTATATACAAGACCCGCCCAGTAAAGATAGATTATATTAGTATACGACGTATTTCATTATACCACCATCTACAGCAATGACAATGTTTCTCCTCACTTTTGTCCTTAAATGGCCATTACTTCCCAACTTATTAATTTTGGAAACTTGAATCAGTCGTACCGTAATCAATTTGGTTTTCTTCAGAGGCCTGTGGTGGAATGATTTGTTCGCACATTTATTGTCACATTTACAGTTCGACGAACAACAAGAGAACAGCATCCTGCACCAAGAAAATCCAGTACTTCAGAATGTCTCCACAACGAGCAAATTTACAGGTGTATTAATCAAATAGCCAACAATAATTTGTATGATCTCCCCGTTTTGCTAAAACTACAAGGTTCAACAACACAAACACAGCATCAAGCAGTATTACGGTTAAAATATGGGCTGCTTTTGCACGCACATGCAGGCAGACAAACACAAGTAGAGAGAGAGGGAGGGAGGGAGAGCTTACCCGCATTGGCAATCTTTGTCACAAGCAACTGCTGATCCGGAAGAAGGGGTACAGGAACAAAAAATGCCATCATCTTCAATGCGTCTCTTAGTAAGATAAACATCTTAACAGAATTAAGGACAGCAATAAGATGAAAAAAAATTCCTATTATCATGTCAATTTAGAAGTTCATGCCATGGCATTGTAAATGAGTAATGGGATAATATCATTAGAAGTGGGAGTCCCCACTCACTAGAAAAATGAAGGAGCCATACCATATTAAGACATTTTGAAATGCATCCCTGTGTCAAGCACATTATTGCCAAGTGTAACCAGTCACTTTCCCGTACTGCTTTCTACTTCAAAGAGAGACTATACAACACCAGGGTTTCTAAAAAATTTACAGATTCGTTTTGGATGTACCACTAATCTATACTGCCAAGTGAAAGACATAGAAAATTAAACACTTAGCCTTTCGATGAATCGGAATGTGTCAGAATATGAAACTTTAACTAGAGGTATTACAAAATTAAATCAGGTAATGGTGCACATCATTGCTACTAACAGAAGGGCAACAGGTTTAAAGCAATGGTAGGTATGGATACTCCGCTTGATTGGTATGTAGTAGCCTAACTTCCATTCTTTCAACGCAGATGGCAGATCAAACTCCACAGGAGCTTTCATCGCTTTGATTAATTCCTCAAACACATTCTCAACTTTCTGTGGGAGAGAAATAGAAGATAAATAAGCATATAAGATATTATTAACCAAGAACAATAAGCAAGCAAGAAAGCATCTAGAACAAAGATAAAGATAGAAGTGTTTAACAGATAGCAGTATGATGAAGTGTATTTCCATGAAGCACCTTCCAAAAGGCAAGTGCCCGTTACACTTTACAAAAGTAACGGATACCGCCACTGTAATCATCCACAGCGAGTAGCTCATCTAAAATGTCCTGATCAACACTAGCAAACATTTTGGTTAACCGACACAACCATTACATAACACCACATTAAACTCTAGCAAGCCACCTCAAAGAGTCATAGTGTTCACCCACCCCACCTGAAGGTTTCAGGACCCAAACCTACCACATTGCTTAACAGCGGAACATGCACCTACCAGCAATGTTGACTTGTATCAACTCACCCAAGTGCAACTCTTGTCATCCTAGCTTACCACAACACTCATATCTTATCTTAACTAATAAAAGGAGTTTACCCTCGCACAGCGAGAGAATCATACCACCCCTACCCTACGTACGTAAAAAAACAATGAAACATTCACGCGCACAAGGACCACCGTGTCAGCCACGACGCGTCCCTAACGTGGCCACTCCTCGCATCTGAGCCATCGCCGCCCCGCTCTTCTTCCTCCGATTCAAACCCACCCCCCCCCCCCACCCCACCTCCGGCCCCGCTTTGCACCCACGTCGACACCACCACCCTAGATTTACGTTCCTTCGACCTCGCTGTCGCCAAAACCATCCATACCACTGGCCGTCCGCATGCGTCCCCTGTCCCTCAACGTTTGCAGAGCCCCCTACGTCGTATTCCTCATCTCCCTCTCTCGTCCTAGGCTCTGTCGCCGCAGCTCCATCCACTCCCGGGTCCCCATCTCCTCTCTCACCCTCTCATCTCGTGGAAAGTTTGTGTTTCCATTGCAACGCGCAGGCACTCTGCTAGTGAACCAAACGGATGCACCGAACCCCAATATGCCCAATCCATACTCCATGCACGGGTTTCCCCTGACAGTTTCTCTCCAACCGCTAAAGCTGGTACGGAAGCACCAACCCGACGGTGCCAAATCCAGTTCCGGCATCGCGAATCGCTATTGCGAGCACAGGTGTGGTTCCCCCACAAGAGGATTCGCGGAGGATTTCACGAAACTTGCGGGAACCTTAGGGTCTTTAGGGTTTTGTAGGTTTAGTTGCAGGATTAAAATCAATCGCGCGCGCGCGCGCCGCAGAGAGAGAGAGATGTGGAGAAGGGGATACCTTGATTTTTGCCGGAGGCGACATGGTGGGGGTCGCCGGCGGCGAGTGGTGGTCGGCGAGACAGCGGAGGCGTCAAAATCGAAGGGGAAAATGGAAGAGGAGAAGCGGCGAGAGGAAGGGAAGGAGGCGAAGTGGGAGGCGGCGCCGGAGCTAGGGCAAACCGGCGGCCGGACAAGGGTTCGCTGGGGAGTTAATTCGGACGAGCTGGAGTTAATTCGGACGAGCTCCTGCCTGCGTCGATTTCGGGGGAAGCGACGAGGCGAGCGTGAGCGACTGAGCGCTGCCGCTGCGTGCGGGTCCGGATGGGCTTCAGCGGATCTGGGCCGTCCGGATGGGCTTCAGCGGCTTCGATAAAAGGCAAAGAGAGTGTACCCACGTATTCATGCCAAAAAAAAAGTAAAAATGAAGCCTCGTCCAATCACGGGCCAAACGTGATATCCGAGCGACACGTCGCCTCATTCGATCCGTGATCGTGTCTCGCTCGGCCCATGACCAGTCGGACGCCACTGCAGCTCCCTCGTTCGACCCTCACCGGTCGGACACCAATTAGCGTGTCGCTAATTAGCCAGCCAAAGCTATAGTTCAAATGGAGTTGCAATGTAAGAGTTTAGGTCTTGAAGCAGATTTTGAATAGAGTTGCAATGTAACAAGGAGTGTCAAGAGCTGTTTGTAGAGCTTCTTGCACAGCCTGCCAGCAGCAAGCCAACCATCCATTCAACCTACACACAAATTCCAGATCTAGTTGCCTTGATCATTTGCACAGAGAGAGAGAGTAGAGATGCAAATGGATTGGGATGTGTGCAAAACCAAGCAGATAGTGAATACATTGCTGACAAAGAGAGGGGAAGACGGCCCCGACTTCCATCCCCTCAACCCTCTAATCCGTCACTTCCATCACGGCTTTCTGTCAGCAATGTATACATTATCTGCCAACTAGAACAGAGCGGGCCTTCGACTCGCGTTACATGTTTTACCATTCTATACGACTCGACATTACGTCTGACAGTAACAAAATGTATCACATGTGAAGTAATTTTTTGTGATAATAAGCCTACTAACAATGATCACCAAAACCATCGTCTGATTTACTGCATCAAACATCTACTTTTACTTGTATGTATACGAACGTTTACTTTTACAAATTTGTGTAGTTCTGTTTAATTTTTTATCGATGGATAGGATGTTTAAATCCGTCGCTTCCATCACATCTTCTATCAGCAATGTATTGTTGCGTCTCTTCGTCCCCCCTCCTCCCCCCTAATGAGTTATAACAAGCTTCCATCTTCCCTATTGAAAAACTCCAAACCACACACTCCACCGCCCCCATTGATCTCCATCCCCACGCGCTCCCAACCCAAAAACAAAAAGAAATGCATTCGAACTCTTCATCTGCTCTAGACCTAACTACTCCCCTTCTGGAGATAGTTATAGCCTATAGCCTACCCCGTCTTGATATATAAGCACCTCTCTGGGCGGGACCAGGGCCAGGCTATGGATGATGATTATGTCCGCGATCTCCTTTGTACTCCATCATCATGTCTACTAGAGAGTGTAGCTCTGATCATCAGCCCGTTGTGCACTACTATAGAATAGGCTATATTGGACATCTCATCATAGACGGCTCCTAGAAATCGTCTGTGATATAATTATCACATACGGTTTTATAAGCATGACCGTCTATGTTACTAGCGATGGATATAACCATTTATGATACATAATTATCACATACGATTCTTATTAATAACCATCTGTGAATATGCATAGACGGTTTTAAATGCAAACGATTTGTGATATTTGTAGAAATCATAGAAAGTTTTAAACACTAACCGTCTGTGATAATTCATAGAAGAACCGTCTGTAATAATATTGTATCACAGACGGTTTGTAGTTGGAAGTGTCTGTGATATGTATCTCTTAAACGCTCATTGCCGCTTTGGCTCCTCGATATGTGTCTCTTCGTCTCACGCGCCGAATTTATTTCTTGTTTTATAAAAATGATCATCTGCCACAAAGATGATTCCTCACATTGCTCTACTCTCAAGCACAAACAAATAGCAATTACAAAAATGATTCCCCACTCTTCTCCCCTGATGCCAGCGTTGATGACCTACTGAGCCATTTTGTACGAGTACCTCGCCGGTCTATGTTGTCGAAGGATACTATGCTAACAGTGTCCTCCCTCCTCTAGCAGAGGTTATGCCGGAGCATGTACCTTTCGCCATCTTGACATCCTCCTCCGCCACGTCTTTCGGGTGGTCTCCCTCTTTCGGTGAGCTAACCTCGCCATCGACATAGTTCTCGAGGAAGACGTTACACATCTCTAGGAGGATTACTGTCGCTTGGAATGCAACATCGAGACTGCGGTGATCGAGTGGACAATGCCGAGACACCACGAGCGAGGGAAAAGAGCCTCTAGACGTATTTCGACTAGGTCCATGAGTCAGAGCATCTTTGGGCTACTCTCGAACGAGCATGTCAACGGTGGACGTGTTTCGGGGAACCTACGCTGACTCCGAACCCTCCGATGACGACGACGTCTGATGCAGGCAAGGTGCCCGATCTTTCGATGAGACTTATAACTATTGATTTTGGTGGAGGTGACTCTCGCGATCCGACTACAACTGTACGATGACGCTTGTGACTTAGCAATCGTTGAACCAACTCCGAGATGTTATTGACCTTACTGGAAGCGCGATCAACCTGAACACGAAGTTCAATCCCTGCGAGCAATCGAAGAACTAGCAAGAATAATATGTAGGCAATCTGATATTACGAATAAGACTGTAGTGTAGATGGTATTGAAAAATAAAGGTGGGATCCCGAAGGCTGTTTTGACAGGTGGTCGTCCGACACAACTAAAGAACAAAAGTTTGCACAATGACTAAACCTAAACTCAACGAAATCCAAGTTCTAGCAAAGGGAGGCGGCGGCTCCTATATAGGGAGATGATAAGGGGTGGCAGCCAGGGAAGTGGACGCACGTCCCTAGGGTTACAAGGCTCATGAGCCTAAGTGGAGGTGGCGCAACACCCTTTTGACTCGAGCTCAGAAATAGATATGGATTGTTTTGATGCTTGTGGTCGGCTCAGATGGTATTTGAAGATGAGGTTGGATCCGTTGGAAAGTGGACTTAATAAGCTTTCCATAAAGTCCAAGAACGTCCAAAATGGAGTCTGTATGAAGAAGTTATGCCCATTTAAACTTAGTACTATCGCGGCAGTCCGAATCTTAATAAAAAACGAGCCCAACTTGAAGTTTTGCTTGACTCGGATCCAAAGCGATGTGGTAACCTCCATTATGCCTTCCATGCATGTATTTGACTCTTCCACATGCCTCCCCTTCGTTCTTTCCTATGTTCCTAGGCACAATTAAATCACTTGTATTAGGTAGCGGTCTATTCTCAGTAATATATAAACCTAGAAGCGAATTCACCTGGTAATTAAGCTGGTGAGCATGAGTTCAAGAAAGTGGTCCTTGTAATACTTGTTGTGGATGAGTTGTGTGTGTAGGCACAGTTGTATCCATAGGAGGGATGTCCTCATCATCCTCTCCTTCTTGCATTTGAGTCATCTACGACTCAAGCTCATCATCTTCTCCCAAGTATGGCTTCAAATATGCAATGTTAAATATATAATTAACCCTAAAATCTGCAGGCAGTTCAAGCTTATATGCATTATCATTAATCTTTTCTAACACTTTGAAAGGACCATCACTCTTTGCATCAATTTTGACTTTCTCAATTCAGGGAACCTATCTTTTCTCAAGTGCAACCAAACAAGATTTCCAGGTTCAAAAGTTAAATATTTTCTCCCCTAACTACCAGCAATTTTATATTTAGCATTCATGCGCTCTATATTCTCCTTAGTTATCTCATGCATTTTAAAATCAATTCAGCACGTTGTTTAGCATCAAAGTTCAACTTCTCCGAAGATGGAATAAACATTAAATCGATAGGAGTACGAGGTACAAAACCATAAACGACTTTAAAAGGGCACATCTTTGTAGTAGAATGCAACAAAAAATTATATGCAAACTCAATATAAGGTAAGCATTCTTCCCACATTTTTAAATTCTTTTTCAACACAGCCCTAAGCATTATAGATAAAGTTCTATTCACAACATCAGTTTGTCCATCAGTTTGGGGATGATAAGTAGTAGAAAATAATAGCTTAGTACTCAATTTAGCCCATAAAGTTCTCCAAAAGTGGCTAAAGAATTTAGTATCACGATATGAAACTATAGTATTAGGCACACCATGTAAGCAAATAACTTCATGGAAGAATAAATCGGTAATATTGGAAGCATCATTGCTCTTATAACATGGTATAAAGTGGGCCGTCTTAGAAAATCTATCAACAACCACAAATATACTATCCCTCCCCTTCTTTGTTCAAGATAATCCTAAAATAAAGTCCATCGAAATATCTTCCCACAAAACGCTAGGAATAGGTAAAGGCATGTATAAACCATAAGGATTAAGTCGTGACTTAGCTCTTTGACATGTAGTGCAGCGAGCAATGTAGCGCTCGACGTCCCGTCTCATTTTTGGTCAAAAGAAATGATCAGCAAGTATATCCTCCGTTTTCTTCACGCCAAAGTGTCCCATCAGCCGCCTCCATACGCTTCCTGTAACAACAACAAATGAACGGAGCTCGCTGGAATGTATAGCTTGTTAGCTCTAAACATGAACCCATCATTAATGACGAATTTGTTCCACATTTTCCCTTCTTTACAATTCAACAATATATCCGTAAAATCAGCATCATGCACATATTGCTCTTTAATAGTCTCTAATCCAAAAAATTTGAAGTCAAGTTGTGAAAGCATGGTATATCTCATAGACAAAGCATCAGCAATAACATTCTCCTTTCCCTTCTTGTGTTTAATAATATAAGAAAAAGACTCAATAAATTCAACACACTTTGCATGTCTACGGTTCAGTTTGCCTTGACTTCGAATATGCTTTAAAGATTCATAATCAGAATGTATAACAATTTTTTGGGCCATAAATAATGTTACTAAGTTTTTAAAGTTCGAAAGAGTGTATATAACTCCTTATCATAAGTATAATAGTTCAAACTAGGCCCACTCAATTTCTCACTGAAGTATGCTATACGTTTACCTTCTTGTAACGTCACGCCACCTAAACAAATTCTGCTGGCATCACATTCTAGTTCAAATTTTTTTATTAAAATTAGGGAGTTGGAGTAGTGGTACATGTGTTAACTTATCTTTCAACGTGGTGAAGGCGTTCTCTTGTGTGGCGTTCCAAACAAACGGCACGCCCTTCTTGGTGAGCTCATTCAATGGTGCAGCGATGGTGCTAAAATCCTTCACGAAGCGGCGATAGAATCCAGCAAGTCCTAAAAAGCTCCGCACCCGTGTGACCGTGTTAGGAGTCGGTCAACTCTGTATTGCTTCAACCTTGGCTTGATCAACTTCAATTCCCTGTGGAGTAACAATATAGCCAAGAAACGCGACTCGATCAGTGAAAAAGGTGCACTTCTCAAGGTTACCGAATAAACATGCACCACGTAAAGCATTAAAAATAGCACGTAAATGGTCAAGATGTTCCTCTAATGATTTGCTATATATCAATATATCATCAAAATAAACCACCACAAATCTACCAATGAAAGCACGCAAAACTTCGTTTATTAGTCTCATGAAGGTGCTAGGTGCATTAGTTAAACCAAAAGGTATTACTAACCACTCATATAAACCGAACTTAGTTTTAAATGTTGTTTTTCATTCATCGCCTAATTTCATGCGAATTTGATGATACCCACTACACAAATCAACCTTGGAGAAGACAATAGGGCCACTCAATTCATCAAGCATGTTATCTAACCTAAGAATAGGATAACGATACCTAATAGTGATATTATTGATTGCTTTACAATCCACACACATGTGCCATGATCCGTCTTTCTTAGGCACCAAAATGACCGGAACAGTACAAGAATTAAGAGATTCACGCACATACCCTTTATCAAGCAATTCTAGAACTTGGCGCTGAATTTCTTTAGTTTCTTCTGTATTGGTCCTGTATGATGCACGGTTGGGTAATGATGCACTGAGAATTAAATTAATTTGATGCTCAATCCCTTGAAGCAGTGGTAACCCCGGCGGTATGTCCTTTGGAAAGACGTCTTTGTACTCCTGCAAAATGTTAGTGACAACAGGAGGCAAAGAAGAAGATATATCCTCAAATGAAAACAAAGCTTCTTTGCAAACTAATGCATAGCAAACAGAATTACTAGCATCCAATTCAGTCATATCAGATTTGGTAGCAAGAAAACTAGCACCTTTCAATTTAATTTATTTATTCTTCACATGAGCAGATTTAGGTTCTTTCTTCTTATGTTGCTCAAGCTCTTTTGCTATAATCTGATTTTCACTCTTAGCATTCTTCAGATTTTTCTCTCTACTAGCTCTAGCAAGTTTATCTTTAACAATTTGTTCAGGAGACATAGGATGCAGTACAATTTTCTTTCCTTTGAATATGAGAGAGTATTGATTATTCCTGCCATGATGCACGCAATTAGTATCGTATTGCTGAGGTCTTCCTAATAATAATGAACAAGCTTGCATAGGAATAAGGTCACAATCAATATAATCATGGTATGAACCCATAGAAAAGTTTACTCTCACCATTTATGTTATCTTCAACTTACCACTGTTGTTGAACCATTGAATATGGTATGGGTGGGGATGAGGGTTGGTCGGCAAAGAAAACTTCTGCACCATATCCATACTCGCCAAATTGTTGCAACTCCCACCATCAATAATTATGCGAATCGATCGTTCCTTGACAACGCCCTTGATTTGGAACAAATTATAGCGCTGATTTTGCTTGGCACGAGAAACTTAAGCACTTAGTACATGTTGCACTATAATTCTCAAATACTTGTCGTCATCTTCGGCGCCAACATGTTCCTCCATATGATCAGATTCATTATCATGTCCTGCAGGGTCAGATGCAAGCATAGCATATGTTTCATCAGCAAAATCACTAGTGGGGGAATACCCACCATAATCGTGTATAATCAGTACGCACTTGTTTGAACAGTCCCGCATCATGTGTCCATATCTTTTGCAACGATGGCATTGAACGTCCTTAGTTCGTTATGTCGAAGCAACCGAAGAGTAGGTTTTTGCAGAAGCTTGTGGTGCTAATTTGGCTACTTCAGAAACCCGTGGTGCTAAATTTGAAGTAGTAGGGCGCTGCTTGTTGTTGGAGGATAACGGTGATGGTAGCATAGTGGACGGGGCAGTAGGGGTGCGTGGTGTCCATGAGTTTGTGCGACGTGTAGAAGAGTTAGATTGTGTCCTCGTCTGGCGTTCTTGCAATTCACGTTCAGCTTTGCAAGTAAGATGAAACAATCTAGTAATGGAGTTGTAATCTTTATAATCAAGGATATCTTGAATTTCTCGATTCAACCCTCCTAAAAACCTAGCCATTGATGCTTCCTCGTTCTCAACTAAACCACAACGCAACATACTAATTTGTAATTCTTGATAGTAGTCTTCCACATGCTTTGTACCTTGTTGTAAGCGTTGTAATTTATTTAACAAATCACGAGCATAATATAATGGAATAAATCGATGCCGCATAAGAAATTTTAAAGCCTCCCAAGTGTTAGGTATGCTATTGGGATATTGACGACAATGTTCTTTCCACCAAACAGAAGCAAAGTCGGTAAATTCACTAGTCGTAGCCCTAACTCGTCTAATCTTAGGAAAGTCATGGTAAATAAATTTTTGATCAACAACTAGTTACCAATTAAGATAACCATTAGGATCATATTTACCATTAAAAAAGGGCATAGTGAATTTAACCTTAGCAAAAGAATCATTGTGGTCACGTACCTCACGTCGTGGAAGGTCTCATCACATACCTTGTCGATTAAAATGCAGCTGTCTATGAGTCGATCATTGTTGTGGTTACCCATGTCATCGGCCTCGGTATCAGCCATGTAGTCGAATTCATCTTGTCCCTCTACCGGCGTAGGAGGGGGAACAACAGTCGACGCTTGGGCAAACTCCCCAAGGCATGTCATAATGCCTGCCAAAGAAGTGTTAGTGACGCCTTGCGCCCTCTCCATCGCGGCGAGCGTGGCGTTTGTCTCAATTTGGGTACCCTCAAGTTGAGCAAGTCGCTCATTCGTGACCCTGACATCCTCCTCAAGACCCTCCGTACAAAGGTTCATAAGGCACCGAAAATGTTGTACGATTGCCTTCGTACGAGGAGTATGAGATGTATCCTCATCCGAAAGCTCTATAGAACCTGTCATTGTTAGCAAATCATAAGAATATATCCCTAACAACTGCTAGGATGTGATGGTTCAAAAGTCGCTCACACTCAAGCATTCTATCGAATTCTTACCAAGCACATAGGGATGATCGGCAATCAGCGTTGTCAACGTATCTCTGAAGATTGGATGGAGTGATTGCCAAGTGAAGCCCAGCCTGTACGGTGTAGAAAAGGTGTAGCTGGGAAGCCTCAAGTATGTTAGTAAGGACTAGCAATAATAAAATCGAGAGAATGCAAGCTGAAAAATTATTCAACGCCGGTTAGTGCTGGTCCTAGGTCAGACCGTACTAGAGATGCGAGCCTAGACACAAACGAAATCACGACGCGACAGAACTAGAGAACGCCACACATGGAGTTCAGAAGCTCAAAAAAGGATGTCGTCTTCATAGGGAAACTTAGAATCACTTGTAAAAGGGCTCTATCAATTTTGAGCAAATTCCGAGAAACTTGAATTTTTCTCGATTTGTGGGCCCATTTTGAGGCCCTAAACGATGTTTTTTGGGGTCAAAGTTTTCGCGCGATGCGCCCGAATGCATACGCATATGATAAAAATCCTAGGATGGCATGGACTTGTTTTTTTTGGCTCTATCTTCTCGTTTCCTTTCCAACGGATCAAGAATCATCCCAATCGGAGGTCGTATGCAAAAGTTGTGTGTGTTTCTTTCTTCTTCTTTTTTGCTAACACCACGATGTTTTGGCTGTCTCCGAATTGGGTAGGGTTTCCTTATCTGAGATCAATTAGGACAAAGCCTTCCTAGATGGTGTGTCTGTCTCCTGGCTGAAGTCGGTGTCCTTCTCCTTTTATCCCCTTGCCATGGCAGATCGAACCCAACCGCAACGGTGAGACCAAGCATGAGCAGAACTTGAAACTCTAAAGGAACTAGACACTAAGACCAGCAAAGGACACGATGATGCAACCGAAAGTTCAACAATTTAATGCACTGAAAAGAAGAATTACGAGGCTAAGACTGGTTTGGACATGATGATCTACTACTATATTTTTTTTGGTTTTTGTATGCTGTAGGTAAAGAAAATAATCTAATCTATGGTAAAATAGAAATTCTCGTTGAGCAACCATGGGCACTGATACCACTTAATGCAGGCAAGGTGCCCAGTCTTTCGATGAGATTGATAACTATCAATTTTGGTGGAGGTGACTCTCGCGATCCGACTACAACCGTACGACGACGCTTGCGCATTAGCAATCGTTGAACCAACTCCGAGATGTTATTGACTTTGCTTGCTGGAAGCGCGATCAACCTGAGCACAAAGTTCAATCCCTGAGAGCAATCGAAGAACTAGCAAGAATAAGATGTAGGCAATATGATATTACGAATAAGATTGTAGTGTAGATGGTATTGAAAAACAAAGGTGGGATCCCGAAGGCTGTCTTGACAAGTGGTTAAATGAAATTGCCAGAAACATTCGGAATGAATAAAGGTATGGAAAAATTACACGACCAAGTACATTGTGTCGGGAGGCTCGACAAAAAAATTCATAATTTTTTTTAGCTTATTTGCTATATTTAAAAATTCAAACAAACAATTTTTGCAAATAGTGCATTGTAGCTTTGGCTGGCACAGTAGCTTCGGCTGGCTAATTAGCGACACGCTAATTGGCATCCGACCAGTGAGGGGCCGAATGAGGGAGCTGCAGTGGTGTCTGACCGGTCACAGGCCGGACGAGGCGACGTGTCGCTTGGACATCGCGTCTGCCCCATGACCGGCCGGACGAGGCTTTATTTTTGCTATTTCTTTACGACGGTCGCTACTTCCGTAATAACGCATTGCATACATGCCATTTGCGCCAAAAAATTTGTATTCACGTTACATTATGACACGTCACTGACATGTAGTGGCGGAATGGAGGAGTTCCCAGTCGAGGTGTCGACTTTGAGGAAGGGTGCCTCACATGAATTCCCTCCAACCAAACATCCTTTACCCTTTTCACAGATGCCCTCCAACGAAACAGCCTAAGACATGTAGAATGGTTTGTTTCTTAAGGTTGTCACTAAAGCCTCAAACTCATCTACATGTAATTTTAGAGACAACATCTCCAATAACTTATCTATAAAATAATTTATTTTCAATACAACTTCTCCCCTTACACACTCACTAACTGCGATGGTTTACGTGCCCAATTTGTCTTTTATATAAGAGATGATATGTTCTCTTTCTTCACATCCCCTCCAACCAGAATTTTGAGTGATATAGTAGGTAAAAGACGGTTGAGGTGGGTACTATTGGAGATGCCCTAAGAGGCCCGTGTCACAAATCATTAGACTCTATACTCTATTGCTGCATTCCTTTACCTCCTCCACTTGGCATCTGACCACACAAAGGTCGTCAGAATCTCGATCCTAGTCTTAAAGTCTTTACGATCCTATATTAAGTGAAACTTTCTGATCCTAGGTAGAATTTTAGTATCATTATGATTCTAGAAAAAAAAATGTAGAAACTCAAATATAATTCCACCAGATTCTAGTAATTAATTATTAAAAATTACCCAACAGATGTCCTTGTTATTGTAAAGTTTCATCGTATATTCATTCATATATAATATTTATTTTGATAAATAGCAAATAATCTTACGTTTTCACTATATTTTTTTGTAAATAAAAGCTTTTAAATTACAATTTCAAGCATGACATTATAATATATACACAAAAATATATTATATAGACAAGTTGTGTTAATTATTATATAGGGACAGTAACATAGGCAACTACAAACCTAATTAGGTCCCAGATTACTAAATAAATGCTAAAATTATAATCGAAAGATATGGTAGATTAAGAAAAGATACACTATTGGGTAGAATCAGATAGAATGATTCGCTTATAGAAATACGATCATAATAGAGCACAGCCGATCCAATTTAAGATCTCGGCGAGTACCCGGTATTAGCTATAATCTTGACTTAATTGGTATGTGCACGTAACAGCATCATTAGTGGCTTAAAACGTTTGCATGTGGCATGAAGCGTTTAGTGACTAGAAACTGTTAACGACATGTGGTGCTGGAGTTTAGTGCTAGCATTATCAATGTTGAAGTAACAACAATGTGAAGTTTAGTGCTGGTGTTATTAGTGGCGCAATAGCATATCATGCTTGTAACGTAGAGTGTTTCTTGATATATAAAATGAGAAGAAACAGGAAAGACTGGCTAAGTAAAGCAGCACAAAAAAAGATAGTGTCTTCTGTTTGTGTGTGTTTTTTTCATCCAGGCTATTCGTGTGAGCCGGTGGTGCTAACAATTGGTATCAGAGCGAGGTTCATTGTGAGGAGAGTGCTCACCGGGTGGCGCCAGTGGCAGGGCATGGCCCGTCACTGGTGGCGCGGCATGGTAGCCAGCAAGGAGGCGCAGCCGGGCAACGCGCGGCTCGGTCGGGCGATGGCGCTCTCGGGGCGAGTGGCGTAGCACGACGGCTTAGGTGATATGCAAGAGCGGCGACAGCGCTGCCGGCACATCGTCGTCGAGGGTGTCGGTCAAGGTAGAGGTGAACCGGGCACGAAAGGAGTATAAATGCATCAAGGTCTGCGAGGCCACTGTGATGCAGCTGTACGAGACGTCCGGCAACCTCGTCGCCCTGGTGCATGTGGATCACGACAACGATGATATGGGCGAAGCGAAAGTGGTGTCCGCGCAGCACTTGCCAAGACAGCGCGCAAGGTGCACGTGTGGACGCGGAGGCGCTGAGCTCATTTTCGTGGCCACGTCCTATGTAAGTGCATGTAGTTGAGTCTATGCATGTTGTACGCATGAGTTCTTGTGTAAGATGTGTCTACAAGAAAGCGTGTGTCCATAGTACTCGCGTGTCTTCTTGTGTTAGTTGTGTATACGAGAAAGCGTGAGTAATCGAGAGTGTGTAAGCTTCGGTTTGAGTTTCCATCGCTATCAAGTTGTGTCACCGGTGAAAGACAATTAGAGCTGAGGTAGAGGTCGAAGTCGCTGGCGAGATGTGTCACCGGGTGAAGAAGTGAAAGACACCGACAAGTTGTGTCACCGGCGGCATGGTCAAGAAGAAGAAAGCAAAACTTCTTGAAGATAAGTGTTGAAGACCGCGAATAGCGCGATGAGTCGTGCAAGAGGAGTCACTGCGTGTGGCAAGAAGGAGAAAGCCGTTGTGCGTAGTAAGAGGTTGTGGGCGATTCGCAACGGTGAGTCAGCATGTCAAAATTAGAGGGGAAATTATTAGCTATAATCTTGACTTAATTGGTATCTGCACGTAACAGCATCATTAGTGGCTAAAAACGTTTGCATGTGGCATGAAGCGTTTAGTGACTAGAAACTGTTAACGACATGTGGTGCTGGAGTTTAGTGCTAGCATTATCAGTGTTGAAGTAACAACAATGTGAAGTTTAGTGCTGGTGTTATTAGTGGCGCAATAGCACACCATGCTTGTAACGTAGAGTGTTTTTTGATATATAAAATGAGAAGAAATAGGAAAGACTGGCTAAGTAAAGCAGCACAAAAAAGATAGTGTCTTCTATTTGTGTGCGTTTTTTTGTCCAGGCTATTCGTATGAGCCGGTGGTGCTAACACCGGGTCCTCACTCTACCCCTCTTTTCTTTTCTCTCTCTCCCTTTGGATTGGACTCTAGTGCCTGATGCTCTGCTCAAATCAAGACATAAGAAAAAAAAATCGAACAATGAGTAGATTGGAGAATAGAGAGTACAAAGATGAGCATATTACAATGGATTGAATTCGACAGGTAACATCTTGTCGACCTTGGCCAGGACAACCATATCCTCATGTTCTTGAGCATGGGAAAGGCCACAAAGGGAGAGGAGGGAGGCGAGCAGCGGCACGAGTTTCAACCCAAGCACAGACAGCCGTTCGCTGGCCCGAGGAGAGCTTAGGCTCTACCGCCGTTGCTGACAGAGGTCCACCGGATAACTTCAATCCAGTGAGCCAGGTTGACATCAGCTCGTGTCATATCATTTTCCATCTCTCCCTCCTTCAATCCCCAATGTTAATTTGATTATTTTGCACAGAGTGGCTTGCAATCAAGTTTCCTCTCCCTCACTTGCGTTCGGGTTTTGCGGTGACCGTTCGTCGTCTCCGGTGAGCATCCCCTTGCCGGGTTCTACGTTTTGACGCATTCAAATTATTATCGCATCCACTGTGCCGTCACACCAACAAGCACCTGAAATTGTTTACTTGTACACCCTTTGACTGTCCTGACGGAGCAAATTACCCCAAGACTGGTTGAATCCTCCACGAATGGATTCAACCGTAGTTTTTGGTCTAAGAAAAAAAATTACGGTCACTTGAGAACATATATATGGTGCTCTCAACATATTTTGTGCTACTGGTGCTCTCACTCATCGAATTTAGATTTGAATTTTTGTAGCATGATATATTATATTATACCTTATCTATGCAAAAAATTTTGGATTTTTTCAGGACCATTTGACCGTTTTTTTTACTCTCAGGCATTTTTGCAAATACTTACCTGCATCTTTCCCTCGAGTTTTTTTTGCTTAAATGACACTGCTTGCACACGAAATAGCAAATCTAACATCTTCCAAAGATCAAAGCTAAAAATAGCACTGCGAACTTGCCGGCATGCGACATATGTCCTTGTCCGTGCCACGGGTGCTCGGACCCCCTTGTTCCCTCACCTGGAGAGGGGACTTCCCTCGTCCGCCCTCCTAAGGAGGGGACTTCCCTTGTCCACGCGGTAGACAAGGGGACTTTCCTAATTAATTATAATTAAATTGATTATAATTAAATAATTAGAACGGACTAATTACGACTAATTAATAATGACTAACTAACTATGACTACTTAATTATAAATAATTAGTTATGACTAAATTAATTATGATTAATTAACCATGACTAAATTGATTAGGACTAATTATTTACGACTAAATAATTATAACCAATTAATTATAACTAAATAATTATAACTAATTAATTATAACTAATTAATTACAAGGTTAATTAATTAACCCCCTACCGTGTAATTATTTAGTTATAATTAATTAACCTCCACTGTATAATTATTTAGTCATGTAATTAACCCCCACCATGTAATTAATTACATAAGTTTAATTAATTAATCATCATTCGCACCACGGATTAGTTAATCCTTGACCGCGTCCGGTGAGAACTTTCCCATACTACTAGTTAATTAATTGATTATACGAGTTTAATTAATCGGTGTCCCTCTCTCATTCTCTCCTCCCCTACCACACCAAGCATCACCTCGTTGCATTGCCGCTGCCCCAAATAAGCACATGAACAAATTTGGTACTTTTAAAGCAGTCTCCAGACAGCCAGTCTCCGAATGAAAAAACCTAGACTGCTAAACACGGCTTGCTTGCCTTCTCAACAGAACCGCTTATCACGTGAACTAGTCAGAAGTTTATGGAGAAGCAGCATGCAGCCGCTCGGCGGAGCCAGGATTTTAATGGTAGGTGTGCAAACTCAAGACATTCAGAAAGGTTCAAATGATATAGTACGGAAGTTCAAATATGATAAATTATATGTTTGCACTACAACAAATATCACAATTTTTTTCAAAAATACAACTTGATACGACATACCTTCGTGTTTTGAAAGCGATCGATAACAACATCATTGCTAACTTGTAGAAAAAACTCACGCTCAATGTAGATAACTAAACAATCATTCGAGTATTGTCGACGATCAAGTCACCGATCTTACAAAATAAATAGAGGAAAGTGACAAAGAGTCCTTAGGAGAGAATGAGACTACTCTTTATTGCTATGAATTGGATATTACAAGGGATGCCTTCGACTAGACAGAAGACTAATCCTAACTACACTGAAGCGTAATACTTGTTATGGTGTTGCAACCCAATTATCTGTTGATCTTCCAGATCCGCCTCTTCTACCGCTTGCGTTCTTCTTCAAGTAGTTGATGAAGTGGTGGTAGTTACTCATGGAAGTGACGCCTGTTGGAAGTATCGCGACAGGTCGAAACGAGGCAACGGTTGATGAAGTCACAACCGTTCTACAGGTTGTGTGCTCGTGAGACACTTAATCGTAGGGTAGTTGTTGCCCGTGTCTGGATTATGAAATATCACATGGAGAAACATGATATGTATTCCATTCATCACACGGTGAGGAATATACCCAGAGTCAGATCCTGATGCCAGTTCATTGTTTCTACGAGCAGTGATCTGGTCGAGGACTAGGTACATGACCTCATCCGACCAGAGTATCCACGATATAACATCTGGAATCCTTACGACCACGGAGCTCATGAGCCTTAGGCATTACGACCATGAAGACATATGATATTTTATTATGTATCAAAGTACGTAATACATAGAGATTTTAATCCTCGTTAGCTAGCACCTGAACTTTAAATGAATTGGTTATGTGAACACTTTCTTCCGATAAAATCGTATCAGACAGACCCTCATTCAATGTCGTGACACTACTTCGAGTCCTACGACTGCTCTCTACACTGCTTCGACCACTACTTCGAGTCCTACGACTACTCGCTTCACTACAAGAGATCTACGATCTGCACTTCTTAGACCACTGCATCAAGTCTGCACTGCTTCTTGTTCATCATCACGCCCGACTGTAATTTGATCGTACGACATTTTTTCCGTTATAATCATTCTGTTGAGTATATTTAGAAGTGCAATGAGTTATCTGCTGTTAGCAACATCTTCAGCATTGCCTTCATCATCGCTATCGATTCTCCTTGGAACACCCATCTAATATATGCACTTGACATACCATTAATATGTATGTGTTCCATTACTTCTTGACTATGGTTGTATAGATTAAGACATCGATGGCATGGACATAATATTTCTTGAGTTTCATTGAAATGATCCCGAACAAACTGCATAAATTGTTCGACACCATTTATATAGGTAGCATTGTAACGTTGCCCATTTATCCAGCTTCGATCTGGCCATTTGATCCTAAAATCAGTTGAAGGATTATCAACTTATATAAATAAAAAATGATGTGAAATTGTCAACATGCAAACCAATTTACATAAATTTCAATTGCCTTATTATACATTAAAAAAATCATAGGCTAACTCCTAGCTAGAATTATATACATATTGCTTAGTAGGAAAGCGAACTACATTTGGGTATTTCATTAAGCAGCTTGGATGCCCCAAAACTGAGGTTTTTTTTTCTTCTAATATCACTAAACCATTGTGTGAATTGTTTTAAAAAGCAATCATTAGTAAGCCAATCAACACAGACAATCTTTTATATGCAAGATTTCAGAGAACCAATGATAAGGGAGTTGGAAAGTTGAACTCACTGTTTCTGGATCCCACACAAAATTGGAAAGATCTTCCTACTCGGACATGAACGGGGAGATTACATGAGATGAGCAGATCAAGATTAGAGGAAGAGCGGAAGAAGATTGGAGTGCCAATTTTGAGTGTACTCCTGTAGAGCGCCGCTGCCCCCGTTCTATATGAGAGAGAGCGAGGAAAGTGCTATTCAGAGATAGATTGGGGAAAGGGCCGAGGTGTGTAATGTAGTGCAACCACTTATACATGACATTTTTTCTTTGTCACAAATGTACTTATTTTATGACAAAAGTAATCATCATTAACATATGAACTTCCATGCCAAACAAATATCATCACCAAAGAATTACGTATCATCATAGATTATCTTTCACTAGGTTGTACCCCTCCCCTATGATTTCTATGACGAAATGGTTTTCACATTTTGTGACGTGTATTTGAAATTGTCATAGATTGCTGCTGCCTGGCAAACCCCATGACGTAACACTACAAATCACCATAGAAGGTTATATTCCATGATGAAAGCGTTATTGGTCACAAAGGTTTATGTCATTGAACATCAAATCTCTCTTGTAGTGCGTGGTGGACTTGGAGGATGGCGGCGTATGTGTGAACGGGTGTGTCGTCGCAGATGGAGCTAGAATGCCATGATTTTGGGGCGGTGGTCCTCGGATCCTTCGGTGCCTAGATCTGAATGGAGTGGGAACGCTGTGATTCAGGGACAGTGTTGCATGGAGTAGTACTGCAGTGATTTGGGGAAGCAATGGTGGTACGGTGGTGGTGGTAATGGAGAAACATCAAAGGGAAGGCGGTGATGTGACTCGATGGTGGCTTGACGGAAGAGCGGATCTGCACGATGGAGCTCACCGGAGGGCGCTGAATACATGCGACGATGAGAGTGGCGTACCGAAGCACGGCGGCAGCCACGTCACGCTGGCTTGATGCCTCATCGACATTGTGCTTCTCTATCCATGTGCTCCACACTACAGTTGTGGCCTCGCCTCAATTGGTGCTGTGACAACCTCGTGGAGCGGGGGTAGTGAAGGCCGCCATCGTCAGCGTGGTCCGACAAGGGTTTAGGATTTGCAGAAAGGTGGTCAAGCTTGCCTAAGAGAGAGAGAGAGAGAGAGAGAGAGAGAGAGAGAGAGAGTGGCTGACTAAGCGTTTACATGCCTATTCTCCGATATGGACTCAAAACCATTACCACATCTATCTATCTATATCTATACTAATTGGAGGCTCTTCTAGAAGCTTTTATATTAATCCTAGGAAGTAAAAATGCTAGAAATTCCTACATTAATTAGAGAAAAAGAAAAAGGCTAAAAATTCCTACGTTAATCAGAAAAAAAGAAAAAAAAAATCCTAACCATCCATAATAGTTTGTACTAGAAATATAACTTTGTGATGGCTTGGATCCTTCTAAACACATCCAAAACATACACGAGTGTTTGAGTACAACACGGTTTGCTCTCAAACTACCAGACGTATCCTTTGCTAATATGGAATATGATGTCAGTATTGATTAAATAATCTTTCCAATTGGATAGCAGTAACCAAAAACCAGGAGTCTGGCAACCGCGTTAGGGAAGAGTCCAAGCTCCATAAGGAAAAGTTTTCGGCTATTAATTTATCTTCATAATTATGTCTATTTAGTACTGCCTTCGATTCCAAATATAAGTCGTTTTAGAAATTGTGTCAGTCAAACATTTTTAGATTTGACCATCAATATATAAACAATTAACACAATTGACAACATGTAATTGGTGTCACCAGGTCCACCATGAAATATACTTTCATAATATATAATTATTTTGATTAGAAACAACATATTTTCATAGAAATAGAACTCGGGGTCACATGCATGGAGCATATTGGTCCGGTACTAAAAACCAAAATATGACTCCATGGACAACGTACTGGATACAAATTACAATTAGGACTTTATGAACAGCAAAGAATCCCGAAACAATTAGCATCCACATAGAAAATTGTGATGCTGTGCATAGATACACAGATATTCAAATCTTGGATCTAAATATTTATATCCAAATATATATAATTGCATAATTACAAAAATAAATCTAATTTTCAAAATTCAAAACTATGGTATTTTAATTATTAAAATTATAGATTGCATGTAGTATTGTATCTGAAGCCCACCGTGCCATGATCAACTCAAAGAAGGTGATAGTCCCGTGGTTAGAATTCTAAATTTTCTTAATCTATTATATTATTGTTTTCTTGCAACAATTTTTACAATTTCTAATTACAAATTGATATACTTGGGTATAACAATTGTTTCGAAATTCAAAATTTTAATTTGTATATATTCGTATAACAAGATTTTTATTATTATGAATTCCTATTTTTTCAATATATAAGTATTAGTTTCACATATTCAATAGAATTACATATGTCTGGACAATAAAATTTTAATTTTGAACTTATATATGTTATAATATCACAATTTGTGTACTCCATATATATGTAGATCCATACACTAATAGCATTTGTACTTAGGATGCACGTAAATAACAATATTAGTTCTACATTGGGGCCATGAGGCAATAAATTAGAAATATATACTACTACACAAAACCTCATCACAGACGGTTCTAAACCATCATCACAAACGGTTTTGAACCGTCTGAATTTATGCGTCTGTGATGACATGAGATCATCACAGATGATTTTTGAACTGTTTGTGAAAAAGGCTATCACAGACGGTTCTATTCAACTTGTTTAGAACGTTCTGTGATAGATTTTTCTATTGCAAAAAAAATAAAAACAGATTTTCACTTCGTTAGGAGCCTCTCGAGCCTCGCGAATGAATCTGATGTGGATTTTCGGATTGAACTTTTCATTAGCTTTCCCACAATAGCCACAACATCATAGTAGCATCAACTCAATCCATTCACAGAGCACTAAAAACGACACGACATCACCCACATCACAGTAGCATCAACTCAATCCATTCACAGAGCACTAACACATCACAGTAGTAATCAACATCACAGAGCAAAAGGGGGGAGTAGAGAGAGTGAGGTCGTGGGAGGCTGGGGTGACGAGGTCGTGGGAGGCCGGCGACGATGAGGCCGGGGCGAGGTGGAGGAGGCCGCGGGCGACGAGTTCAGGGGAGGACGGGGCGACGAAGTAGATGAGGCTGGGGGCGACGAAGTCGTGGGAGGTCGGCGACGATGAGGCTGGGGCGAGGTGGAGGAGGCCGCGGGTGACGAGCTCGGGGGAGGCCGGAGCGCAAGGTCAGGGCGAGACGGAGATGGCAGAGGAGGAGATGGAGATGGCAAAGGAGGAGATGGAAGACTCTGTTAATATAAAGGGATTTTCGGCAGCCCACCCATTAAGTGCAAATTTTCGTTTTCCCACCCAACAAAACAAAAGTATCATAGACGGTTTTATACAAAAATCGTCTGTGATGACATATCACAGACGGTTCGTGTCATGAACCGTCTGTGATATGCGTCTCATCACAGTAAAAACCGTCTGTGATTTTAGATTTTACTATGACTTGGAATTTTCCTTAATATCTGATTTTACCATGGCAGCCAATACTCTGTCGTGGTAGAATTTGGACAGCCAATCCTCTACCACGGCATACAATCCTCTGTCGCGGCACACAATTGATGGGCAGAGGATTGGTTGCCGGGCAGAGGATTAGCTGCCGCGGTAGAGGATTATGTGCCGCGGCAAAGGATTAGCTGCCGCGGCAGAGGATTATGTGCCGCAGCAAAGGATTATGTGCCGCGGCAAAGGATTATGTACCATGGTAAATCTAAAATCACAGACGGTTTTAACCACGAACCGTCTGTGATATTCTCAGTATCATAGACGGTTCGAGGTTAGAACCGTCTGTGAAGTATCACAGACGGTTAGAACCGTCTGTGATACTCTCTCGGTATCATAGTCACAGACGGTTCTAACCACGAACCGTCTGTGATATCTGCATATCACAGACGGTTCGTCTTGGAACCGTCTGTGATGAGGCGTCTTCTATGTCGATATTGGGACGCACGGGGAGCTATCCATATCGTTGGAGGAGGGCCTGCGACGGCGTCACAGCCCGCTCCGTGGCCTGCTCGTAAGTCTTCAAGGGCACGTGATGAGGAGGCACTGCTGTCGCCGGGGGCGGCAGCGTCGCTGGCAGCAACAACACGTCGTCTGCGACGACGTCTAAACCGAAGACGAACACACACAAGAATAAAGAAATTTGTGCCACCGAATTAACAGCAGCTTTTCTGAATTTCTCTTGACTCTCATTGATCTAGTTGTTTAAGTTACAAGACCATAGGTACCTTTATATAAGCTGAGCACTCCAATTCGTTTCTGAGTAGGAAACCTACTTTGACACACATTAGAAAACCAAAACGGAGAAAACTTTCTAAACAAGATTAAATCCAACAACCACCCCTTAATATTGTTTCTTCATCTTGATCACGCTGATCTTTTCTCTCATCTGAACTTCCAAGTCTTCCTCTTTTACCTTCACTCCCATGCACCGTTCATTCCTGGGCCTAATATCGCCTTACCACTTGTGCTTGCTCCATCCTGAGTTATGCACAAACCAACGCTTACCGCGCCTCGCACCTGGATTGAACTCGTCTTTCCTTGCATACCCGCCTGGGCTGGAGCACCTGCTCCCACGACCACCTGGGTTTCGCTATTACTTGAGCCTCTCGCTTCTCTTTCTTGGACCAAATCTTCTCGCTTTTCCGGTACATCTCAGCTGAGGCTACACCGCCTCTCCCTTCAGCTGTGCCTGCATATGGGTTAGGTCCATGGGCTTGACCCGAGCCACTGGTTCCTTCAGCAACAATTGCATGCGCGTGGAGCTCGCCGTCCCCTTGAGCGCCCTACGCGTCATCTAGACCTCCCAAGGCTCCGCTTGCAGCGCCTACTGCGCCAACTGCGTGCCACTCCTGGGTCCCTCTATGTCCTAGTTTAATACTCCAGTTCCACTCTAGCTTCTCCACACTGTCCTTCACATAAACCGACTTACAAGTTTTTACAGAAATTTTGTACAACCGGTTCGAAGATCTTTTCACCTTAATCAACAGATCTTCGTCCTTGTCATAGACACACAAGAACTCATCCTGCAGATCCACCCTACACCCCCATTTCGCCAACTGCCCAAGACTGAGTATGTTGTTACACATATTTGGTATATAATAGATTTCAGTCAGCATGCTCTAATTGCCGTTTTTGTATTGCAATAGCATTGATCCTTTGCCTCTTATTTGTACCGTGGAGACGTTGCCAAACTTGATTTTCCCTGAAATCTTCTCGTCAAGCTCATTGAACATGGAGCGATCTCCTGTCATATGATTGCTTGCTCCATTGTCCAAGTATCACTCATCAGTATAATCATGGTTGCCTCCCTCTGTGCGTAGTTTAGGAACTACGTTCTCCTCATTCAACATCACCACGACCGGTGTCTCGTTGACACATAAGGAGAAAAGCAGGGTCGACTCGTCGTCTTCAGTAGCTCGGGTGAGGTTTACCCCCTCGTTCTTCTTCTTGTTTCAGTAATCCGAGGCGTAGTGTTCATACTTGTCACAGTTGAAGCACTTTACGTGGCTGCGGCACTCCGACGCGTAGTGACCGTATTTATTACATTTAAAACACTTGATATGCGACTTGTCATGGGATATGTCACCATCATCTTGCCTAGCCCAATCTCCACGTTCTCCTCTGCCGCCTCGCTCATGCCTACGTCCACACTCGCGGCTTCTTGATGAGCCACGGTCGTCCTTCTCCGACGATTCCTTGTAAAACTGTCTGCCACCGCTTCTTATGTCTCCCTTTACCAGCAACATCTGCTCGTTATGGGACTGATATCTTTGCTCGTTACAGGACTGATACCCCCTCAGTAGTTCCTCATATGCCTTAAGGGAATCAGTGATCTCCTCGATCTTCTTTATCTCCATATCCGAGGAGTACATGAGCGTGGTGACGACATGTACGAACTTTTCCGGTAGCACGCGCAGGTATTTCTTCACTGCCACAGTTTCCTCCATCTTGTTGCGAGAGAGACAATCTGATTGTACAGTGAAGGCAGCTTGCCGACGAACTCATCCACTGACTGGGTTTCTCCCATCTGGAGATTTTCAAACTCGGTGTGCAAATTCTGGAGCCGCACCTCCTTCACGCGATCAACTCCCTCGTGCATCTTTTGAAGCGTTACCCACGCCTCACGTGTCGTCTCCTTGCCGATGAGCTATCACATCATGGAGTTTGGCACCGCTGGTAGATGATAGCCAAAGCGGTTTGGTCCACCTTGTCGTCCACCTCCTTATCCTTCGCTTTCGGATCGACTGCACCCCAGACTCTCTGGCACGTATATTTGCCTTCATCTTCATTGCCCACACGGGTAACTGTCAGTCGTCAGGACAGGATATAGGAGGGAGAACGACCCATCCCGGGTCTTCGGCTTATCGCTCATAATCTTCAAGTACCACCAAGATCAGAATACTCTGATACCAACTTGTTGGCGAGTGCCTCCCTCCGGGCCCGGTTAGAGCGCTTCATGCGCGGCCTGCATGCGCCACGATCACCACGTCTCCCAGTCCGCGCACCACTCAACGGCGACCTGAAGAATAGCTAGACGATTAGACATACGTTACGCTCTTGTTGTAACATGTATAAATACTCATTCATGAGATCAATGAAATTCTGATTGATCCTATTTTCTCTCTACATGGTATCAGTTACCTAGCGCATCCAAATTCCTCTGCTTCCGCATCCCTCTCCTCTCTCAACAACCACCTGCGCCATGTCCTCGCCTGCTCACTCCTCGGCGTCCTCCAAATGATTTCCATTACGTCGCTATTCCCCTCGGTGGCGCCCGCGTCGGTGGTCGCATCGTGAACATCCGATCCCACGTTAGGTCACCTCGACATCGCCGACTCCAACTACAGTTAATGGAGGTGCTTCATCGACTCTGCCATCGGGAAGTTCGGGCTCGAGGCGCATGTTTCTTCTCCACCACCGCTGCCGCAGCGCGACGCCGAGTGGTGTCAAGTCGACCACTGCGTTAGCAACTGGATCTACACAACCGTCTCCAAGGAGATCTTCGATATCGTCCACAAGCCCCGTGCGACGGCGTTCACCGTTTGGACTGACATTGAAAGCCTCTTCCGCGACAACGAGATGCAGCGGGCTGTTTATCTTGAGGCTGAGCTCCGCAGCGTCGGCGAGGCGACTGGCGTCCACCCAAGATCGCTTCCCGTCTCAAACATCTCGCCGACAGCCTTCGCGACGTCGGCCACCCCGTCTCCGAGCCAAGCCAAGTGCTCAATCTTCTTCGTGGCCTGAATCCCAAATTCCGCCACGTTAAGCCGGTAATGACCGCAAAATTCCCGCCTCACACCTTCATGAGTGCTCGTTCCTACCTGCTGCTAGAAGAGATCCAGCTTCAACATGATGACAAGATGGAAGCCGGCCATGCCCTCGTCGCGGGGCATGGCACTTCCTCGCCCGGCGCGTCCTCCGGCTCCACCGACGCCACCACCGGCCGCTTCCCCAACACTGGCAAAGGCAAGGGCCGCAAGCGCGGCCGCGTCCCCGGCAACGGCAACTCGTGGCACCTCGGCCCTCCAACGATGGCGTGGCGCGCGGACATCTGCGCCTCCTCGGCACCATGGGCGGCCGGCTATAACCCTTGGACCGGTGCGGTTCGGGCACGCCCATGCTGCTCGCGCCCGGCTCTGGTGTTCTCGGCCCGCGTCCACCCTTCCAGCCCCAACACGCCATGACGGCCCAACACCAGCCTGGACTTCTCGCTCCGGCCGAGCCTTCCAGCGCCGGCGGGCCGTGCTGGGACAACACCGCCCTCTACGCCGTGGTTGCGATGCGCCGCATACCGCGCCTCCACCCAGCCACCGCTGATCGTACTTCGATCTGGAGCCACTACCCACATGTCGTCGACGTCTGGTATCTTTCGATCTCCCCAGCCTGCTCCCTTCTCCTCATTCATCACGGTTGGCAATGGTGCCAGGCTGCCAGTGACTCACACAGCAGCCACCGCCATTCCCACTTCCTCTCACCCTTTGCTTCTTCGTGATGTTCTGGTTTCTCCCTCTCTCATAAAAAATCTGGTGTCTGTTCGTAAATTGACTCGTGATAATAATGTTTCTATCGAGTTTGATCCTAACGGTTTTTCCATTAAGGATCTTCCGACCCAAATGGTGCGGCTCCGCTGTGAGAGCTCCGGCGAACTCTACCCACTCCGTCTGCCCCAGCACCAGTCCTATGCCGCCAGCTCTACACCCGTCGACCTCTGGCATGCGCGTCTCGGGCATCCAGGCTCCTCTTCAGTATCTTCTCTTCTGTCAGCATTTGATTTTCAGTGTAATAAATCTGCAGCTCATGACTGTCATTCCTGTCGATTGGGCAAGCATGTAAGACTGCCGTTTACCTCCTCTGAATCAATCACCTATTTCTGTTTCAACTGGTACATTCCGATGTTTGGACGGCTCCAATTCATAGTTACTCTGGCTACAAATACTATATCATATTGTTAGATGACTTCACTCATTACACATGGACAATGCCCCTCCGACAGAAATCTGATGTTCTTTCTGTTGTTCAAACTTTCTTCTCCTACGTCCAGACTCAATTCCGCCTACCCATTCTTGCACTTGAGACGCATGACAACGGAAAAGAGTTCGACTCGGCCGCTATCAAGCACGTTCCTCGCCACTCACGGCCGTGTTTCGCCTATCTTGCCCATACACATCACAAAAAATGGCAAGGCGGGCAGTGCTCCACACCCTTAACGATTGTGTTCGTACTCTCCTCATTCACGGTGCGGCTCGGCGTTTTTACGGGCCGAGGCCACGAACACGACGTTCTGCTGAACCGCGACCTGCCGCGCTTCGTACGATCACGCGCACCACCTCCTTTTGGCGTCGCGGCCGACTACGGCGAGCTCAAGGTGTTCGGTGCCTCTGCTACCCAAACACCTCGGCCACGACGACCAACAAGCTGTGCCCGCGCTCTGTCCCCTGCATCTTCATCGGGTACCCCGGCGATCACCGTGGCTACCGCTGCTATGACCCGGCTACGGCGTGTGCTCACGTCTCGCCACGCCGTCTTCGCGAGCACGAGTTCTCGTTCGCGGCGTCCGCCGTCCGGCTTGCGGGAACCGTCGTGCACCGGCCGATGCGACACGGTAGTTGTTCGCGTCCGCGCTTCCACGGCAACCATCGCTCGCGTCAAGACACCAGCGCCACTCGCCACGGCTCCTGCTACTCGGGCCTCGCCAGTGGTCACCATTGCCCGCTCACCGTCCAGCACGGCCGTTTCCTCGTCAAGCACCATACCGTTGGCTACCCCTGCTGCACCACCAGCTGCTGCTCCGACACAACACCACATGATCACTCGCGGGCGTGCTGGCATCCACCGGCCCAACCTGAAGTACGCTCTCACCGGAGCAGGGCACACTATTTCTCTCGTGCCCACCTCCGTCCGTTCGGCACTTCGCGACGACAACTGGCGCCGTGCCATGCAGGTCGAGGTCGACGCGCTTCACGCGAACCGGACGTGGACTCTGGTCCCACGTCCACCCGGCGCCAAGATCATTTCCGGGAAATGGGTGTTCAAAACCAAACTCAACTCCGACGGCTCCCTTGACCGGTACAAGGCTCGGTGGGTGGTTCGTGGCTTCCATCAACGCCCCGGGGTCGATTTTGGCGAAACCTTCTCGCCAGTCGTGAAACTCGCTACCATCCGACCGTGCTCGGCATCATCGCCTCCAGCGGTGGTGGCGCACCACCGGCGTCTCCAACGCGTTCCTACACGGGAGCATTCAGGAACGCGTGCTTTGTGCCCAGCCGACTGGGTTCGAGGATCCGCAACGCCCCAACGACGTCTGCCTTCTCTCTCGCTCCTGTCGACGCCTCACGGCGAGCACCGCGAGCATGGTTCGACCGCTTCGTCAGCCACGTCACGACACTCGGCTTCGTTCAGTCGCGAGCCGACACATCCTTGTTCGTGCTTCGTGCCGGTCCTGAGATGGCATATCTCCTCCTCTACGTCGATGACATGATCTTGTCGGCCTCGTCTTCCCGCTTCCTCACTCGCATCGTCAGCCAACTCAGGTCGGCTTTTGCGGTGAAGGACATGGGACCGTGCATTACTTTCGGCCGATGTCAAGCGCACGGCGGAGGGATTTTTTCTCTCGCAGGCCAAGTACGCCGAAGATGTCCTGGAGCGAGCCGGCATGGCTAATTGCAAGCCTGTCTCCACCCCAGCCGACACCAAGCCAAAGATCTACGCCAACGACGGTCAACCTCTACACGACCCTTCCTGGTACCGGAGTATGGCCGGCGCGCTGCAATACTTGACACTGACGCGGCCCGACATCGCCTATGCCGTTCAACAAGTATGTCTTCACATGCACGCTCCTCGTGACGCTCATGCTGCTCTCCTCAAGCGCATACTCAGATACATCAGCGGAACATCAACTCTCGGCTTACATCTCCGTCGTGCCGAGACACTCAGCCTCACTGCGTACACGGAAGCCGACTGGGCGGGCTGCCCGGATACACGACGGTCGACCTCGGGCTTCTGCGTCTTCCTCGGACCTTCACTGATCTCGTGGTCCTCCAAGCGGCAAACCACGGTCTCAAGGTCCAGTGCTGAGGCGGAATACCGTGGAGTGGCCAATGTAGTCTCCGAGTGCACATGGCTACGCCAACTGCTCGGTGAACTCCACTGCCATGTCACCAAGGCAACCGTCGCCTACTGCGACAACATCTCCAGCGTCTACATGTCCAAGAACCTGGTACATCATCGGCGAACTAAGCACATTGAACTTGACATACATTTTGTGCGTGAGAAAGTTGCCATCGGTGAGCTCGGGTACTCTGATGATACCAAGTGCCCAACAATTTCTTGATATATTCACCAAGGGTCTCCCAACAGCGCTCTTCAACGATTTTCGAGGCAGTCTACGTGTCGACGCCACCGTCGAGGCTGCGGGGTGTTGGCGAGTGCCTCCCTCCGGGCCCGGTTAGAGCGCTTCATGCGCGGCCTGCATGCGCCACGATCACCACGTCTCCCAGTCCGCGCACCACTCAACGGCGACCTGAAGAATAGCTAGACAGTTAGACATACGTTCTGCTCTTGTTGTAACATGTATAAATACTCATTCATGAGATCAATGAAGTTACGGTTGATCCTATTTTCTCTCTACACAACTGTTGGTCTAAACCGAAGACGAACACACACAAGAACAAAAAAATTTGTACCGCCGGATTAACAGCAACTTGTCTGAATTTATTTTGACTCTCATTGCTCTCGTTGTTTAAGTTACGACCATAGGTGCCTTTATATAGGCTGAGCACTCCAATTCGTTTTTAAGTAAGAAACCTACTTGAACACACGTTAGAAAACTAAAACGGAAAAACTTTCTAAACAAAATTAAATTAAACAGTCTTGGAAGGCACGCCGGCGGGGGGCCCTGTCTTCCCCGGAGGCTGCTCCTGATCGTAAGCCTTGTACGGCACGGGAGGTGGCGGAGGCGTCCACGTCTGGTACGTCTTGGATGGCACGTGGGCAGGCATTCTCTCCGCTTGCGGCGTCGTCGTCATATGTGGCGCCGGCTGCTCAAACGCCATTGATGTCACCAGCACAAGAGGAGGCGGCGCCGAGGGCTCGTAAACCTTGGGTGGCACCAGCACGCGAGGGGGCAGCGCCAGCGCCGGCGACTGCGGATCATCGTAAGTCTTGCATGGTATAGGATGTGGTACTGCTGCTTCCGGTGGCGGTGGCAGTGGCGTCGGCTTGACAGGTGGCGGAAGTGCCTCATGCCTCCTAGAAGGCACTGGCACATGATGACGCAGCGCCTTTATGGACTCCGGCAGAGGCGGGACCGTCGCCGCCGGCTGCTGCGGTGTCTGAATCTGACAAGCCGTATCATCAGCTGGCTGTTGCTCAGCGTCTTTGGCGCTCCCACAACAGTACAAGATGTTGCAGGAGATGTTGTCGCAGGAGAGGCTAAAAGACGGGCATGCAGACATGCTTAATTTGCAAGCTGTGCTACCTATATATGAATATATATGAGCGGTAGTGAAGTACCGAACTCTATACTTAACTACAGGTCTTGCCGTCTTGGCAATGCGCAGGCTTACACATCTGGGTTTATATAGGAAAGTGCATATGTATAATAATCTATCTAGCCTTTGATCACCTTCCTCCAAAAAAATATAAATAGCCTAGGATGTTAAGGATTAGTTTGTGTGGTGTGGTTCACTACAACATCATCACGGACGGTTTTAAACCGTTATCATAGATGATTTTTGAGCTGTTTGAATTAATGTGTCCGTGATAACAGACGGTTATCACAGACGGTTTGTGAGCCGTCTATGATAAAAGACAACACAGACAGTTTTTGGTCGAGCTATTTGTGAAAGGCTACTATCACAGACGTCTTCTACAAAAAAATCATCTCTGATACGTCAGCCATCACAGACGGTTATATGTAGCAACTGTCTGTAATTGGAGACATATCACAGACGGTTTGTAAAATGAACCGTATGTGATATCAGACGGTTGGTGCAAAGAACTGTCTGTGACAGTCGTTCACAGACGGTTTATACTACAAAACCATCTGGGATACTTCTCTTTATATATAGATTTTTTTTTGTTTTTTGGCTAACCCCAGGAAATGCTAGCCATACCCTTTGAAAACAATATGCAGATAACAGATACACCAATACATAGATATATCAAAGATACACATATATCGATCACGGTAACATGCACAAGCACAAATCTACTAATCTAAAATTCATCATTGTAAATCCATGGATTCACAGAGCAGTCACAAATACAAGTAGCTAAAGCAGTCTGGCCTAAGAGATAAGCATAACATCCTTTTTGCTTACAAGCAGTAGTTAAGCAAACAATGGTTGAAAGACCCGGAAAAGTAGGCAATGTAAGCATATCTTGGTAAGCCATCATGATTTCATATCCTCATCTTCTTCGATCTTGGGAGCCAGATAAAATCTAATGTATCCCATCTCTCCGATCTTTTACTCAACCACCACTGGTAGTTCAGATGAAAGCTAGGCTGATAGTCACTTGGTTAGACATAGGATTTGCCTTGGTGAAGGAGTACATGTACCTCAGGGCAAAGCTAAAGCAGTCTTTTGGCTGCATTGACAAGGCATCCATTAGACTATTGCCAACAAGACAACATACTTATGCTGATACATGTCCCTAAATTGATAATATGGAAACTGAAGAGATAAAAAGGCAGAAGCACTAGTAATTAACACCATAAACAGATGATCAGATTGACATGTCTAACAAACCCCGCCATTCATTCATGCCTAGAAAGTTTATAATTGAACAAAAATAGAATTAAGATTTCATCAAATAATAAAAACTTATTCAACTTAAGCTTCATGGAGTGAAGTGAGAGCAAGACCAAGCTAATTTGAGGCAGTAACAGATTTAAGATACCTTGTCGACAGTCTTATTCTGCATGTAGACAATGTTTGCAGTCCCAACGTTTCCAGCAGTCGAGAACTTGACGCCCTCCTTGGTCACCGAGATGATAACTACAATGCAAAGTAGTAGCCGTCCAAGATGTAAGACCATGACCATCCCCAGGCAACATTAGCAATAAGCATACTAAAGGGGGAAAGAGGGAGGAAATTCCACGTACCAGTGTCTCCGATGTTGTTGAGATCCTTGTAGATCCTCGAAAACTCACCAGACGGCATGCAGACGATGGCCTAGTACTCGGAGTCAGGGATGCCAAGGTGTTCGCTATCGATGTCCATGAGATTCATCTCAAAATCCTCAATCTTATATTGATCTATTCATTCATAAGAAAACCATAGTCACTACTGAAAGCCACCAAAAGCAACAAGGCAGGGGGAGGCGATAAGCGATTGATCACTTACTAGGCGACTTGAACATGAAGGTGATGGTGTCCGAGCCATCGTCGGCTTTGTTGGTGATGATGTCGTCGTTACTAGCGCAGTGGAGCATCTTGGCCAGGTTCTTGAGGTTCATGCTCATGGAGAGGTTGCGGTCGCAGTGGTAGTTCTTGAACCCCTCGAAGCGGAGGAGCAGGGCGACGTGGCTGGAGTCCATGGCCTGCAGCGAGAACCCCGTGCCAGAGCAGTCAAAGTTGGCGTCGGTCACCAGCTCGCAGATTACCTCCAGGGCCTTCTTGAGGAGGCGCCCCTACACCAGCCGCAGCTCCAACATCGTGGCGGCGCTTCTCGTCTGCGGGGCGGCGGCGGAGGGGAAGGAATCGAGAAACCCTAGGATTTGTGGTTTGTGAGTGGAGAGTTGTCGAGGAGGGAGGGAAAGGAGGGATTAATAGGGAAGCATTTGGGGATGCAAAATATTTCCCGCTCTCGTCCTCCGGAAGATTCAGACACTTCCAACCACAGGCCGTGTTAAGAACTGTCTGTGACGTATGCAATTATCACAGATAGTTCTTGTTATGAACCATCTGTGAATTATCACAGACAGTTCTTATTAAAAATCGTTTGTCATAATTATGTATCAGATACGGTTCTTATTAAAAATCGTCTGTTATAATTATGTATCACAGACGGTTCTAGCCATCGCTAGTAATATAGACGATTACACTTGTAAAACCGTCTGTAATGATTATAACACTGATGGTTCTGCGGAACCGTCTGTGATGAGATATCTAACATAGCTTCTTTTTTTGTAGCAGTGGTTGGTGCTTGGCATAATGGTATTTACATTGACTTGACCGGAATTATATATGCTTGCTGCATGGTCGGTCACTTTGATGAAGGATCTGATTCGATCTCTCACTCTTGCAGCGGACTCCTGACCAATTCATGCAATGGTTATCCAAAATATATATACCAGTTATATATATACATATGGGGACAACGATATTTCAACACATGCTATTTTCGAAAATTTTACCAGATGACCATGTTGCAAAATAGTAGTTAACTAGTTGCTGAAAATATTTGCATTTCAGTCTGTTGTGGTAAAGAGAAGGGAGATGAAAGATCTGGCTAGGTTATACTTTTCATATGCTTATAGTCGATAAGAATCTGAAGATGCATATTAACCGGGTGACATTACCCGATACATAGTGTAAAGTCCGATGATTAACCCATGTCCCATTTGTCTCGTATGAAAAGGCGCAATTATGTAGTTCGGTAGTTCCGTTTGCCTCGGGGCATCCCAATAGTGACCATCTAGTTGGAGGAGAAATGATACGAAGAGAGATAATATGTTATTTTTTTTATATAAGAGATAAGTTGTGTCGTAAATTATCGTAAATAGTGAATGAGTAAAGAGAGAAATTGTATTAAAAATGAATGATTTTATAGATGAATTGTTGGAGATGTGGTCTTTAAAATTGTCTGTAAATGAGTTAAAATTTTAGAAACAATATTAAAAGATAAACTGATGTACATACCTTACAGGTGAAATCTTCCAAGTTAAGCAATCATCAATTAATGATCGAGAGCTGGTCAAAAGGTTTAAGTTCCAGGCACAAGTGGATGCTCTGCCGGCGAGTAATATTCATCCATAAAGAATCTGGTTCTGAAGTAGTTAATGTATGGAGTGGCCGCGATTAAGATACAGACATATATATAGTTCATAGTTACCGATGATCTTTCATAGCTAGATAATATATACCCTCATTGAGCTCTATCATGCATACATGTAACTTCAACATTTTTTCTTTTCTTTTGAGACGATATACTTTTTTTCTTCAAAGTGTCTGTACGTAGAGAACAATTTATATATGAGTCATTTCGTTAAGACACAAGACCTAGCTACAAAGTTGTGCAAAGGAGGTTATCAAGGGGAAAACAAAATATTCTGATATAAGGACTATTCGAAAGACTGTGTGGTCATTTTAGGGAAGTCCTTAAATTTGAATAGACATGAGGCCACTATATTCTATAGATGAGATAAACAAAATATGGCCCACTATATTCTTTAGATGAGATAAACATCATCTAATACATACTGGAAAAACTGAAAAAGTCCATATTACAATCTACATTTCGAAAAGTCCATTTTCACACTTACTTTTAAACCAGACAGATAACCCTCTAAATTTTGAAACCAGTTTGAAGTACACCTTATTCTAATACCTGCTGAAACATTTTTCTATGTGACCTAACTCATGTTCTATGATGATGTGTTCATCTCATCATCACCTTTGCTGAACTTTTTTTTTTTTTAAAAACACCAGTTCAAAATAATGACCGAGAGCTGGACCAGAAAAAAAGTGTTTACTGCTACCGTGAAAGCCCAACCTTCAACCCGCTGGTGCTTATTCTTTGAGAT
The DNA here is from genome assembly GCA_036346395.1 of Hsuehochloa calcarea. Lineage (NCBI taxonomy): Eukaryota > Viridiplantae > Streptophyta > Magnoliopsida > Poales > Poaceae > Hsuehochloa > Hsuehochloa calcarea. The sequence continues at coordinate 25,722,493 of CM070610.1, read as the reverse complement.
AATTCCTTATTTACAATTGGAAGTTAGTAGGATCCCTTATTAGCCGTCGCGAAACTGCTCCTCCCTTCATTGCCATTAGATCTTAATTTTTCTCCCTTCTTCCACTCCTAGCTAGCAGTCACTGTTAGGGCTTCCTACTGTCAATATTGTATACCTGTCAGTTTTTTGAAGAAATGCCTATCTTACCTGCTACATCCCAATTTTTTTAGTTTAAAAATCTTTTTGAGTAGTTTAGTCCCTTGAAAAATTCATCAAATTTTATTTGAATTTAATCAAGCTTAAATGAGACTTTCAAATGTGAAAACAATTTAATGTGACTAATTTCAACATCAATTAATTTCAAAACTATTTTATTTGAGTTCTTTGTGCTTGAAAATATTTTTCAGAATTTTTTGGAATTTTTTCGAGTTCTTATGCTATTTTCTTTTGCTATTTGGATTTATTGGTATTTCTAAAATACAAAACCTAATTAAAATATCAGAAATTCCATTGGGCCGAAACCCTGTTCCTCAGCTCAATCCTATTCTATTTTCTGGCCCAATCCCGCACGGGCCATCTCCTCTCTCTCCCCGCTCGTCCGCACGCATGGCCCCACCTGCCAGTCACTCACATGCTGTTTGCTGCGTGGTTTCACCCGAGTCACCGTCGCTGACGTGTGGGTCCCACTCGATCACTGTTCTTCATCTCGAGTTAGGGATGGCTTGGACTCCTCCGCCGCATGGGCCTTCCTTGGCGTGCATGCCTTGGACTTTCCCGATCGTCCGTGTATATAGGGAGGGGAAGCCCTTGCCCTCCACCTGCTAGCCGTGTCGTCACCGAGCCGAAACCCTAACCCTAGCAGCTGAAAATCACCAAAGAATCAAATTGTCGCCATAAGCTTTGACGAGCTTTTCCTCTGCCGTTAGTGAACCTCGACCTTCGCCACCGCCTTCGCCGAAGCATCACTGGAGCTCAATTTCTGTCAAACTTGAAACCTAGTCACCGCTTCGACCTCGCTGCTGGCCAACTCCATCAGCTCCTTACACCCGTGAATACACCGTCGTGTTCGCCAGAGCATTAGCTACTCGTTGCGCACCTCCGTGTCCATTGCCATGGCCTAGAACACCGACGACACACGGTCCCGGAACCTCCACCGCCTTTGAACCACTGTGGCGTGCCACGTCACCCTCCACGTCAGCTGTGCTTGCGTGGCAGTCCAGTCAGCGCCACATATTGCCGAGTCAACGCCGAGTCAGCATCCGCATGTCAAATCCAGATCCAATCCCAAATAAAATTAATCCATGGTAATCCTAGTCACTGCCATGTGGGTCCCACATGTCAGATCCACAGTGCCGTAGACACATGAGCCATAGACCAGAGGTCCCACCTGTCAGCCACTGTTTGTGATTTTATGGATTTTCTTTTAATTTCAAAATTATGACTGGCATCAGGATGATGCAATAATTTGGAATTTCCTTTAGAAAGATAATTCGGGAAATTCAAAATAGTAATTCCTTGATCTTTTTATTAGGTTTAGATTTTCCAAAAGCCCGTTCTTCCTCGTACGAACTTCGATTGAGTTTATTCAAATTTCTAAATTCATCTAAATTCAAGCTCTACCTTTGTAAGATTTTTATTTTATTTTTGGAGTTTGTTATATCTCTATTATTTATTTATTTATTTGCTTTCGTTTGCGAGTAGACGTTGATTGTTCAGGAGCTTTCGAGGAAGGAGGAGTTGATTAAGCTCAAGACTAGTACCAAGACTTGTTCTAAGGTAAGTTGTACCTTTGACCATGTTGAACCCAGTTTTCCAAAATTACCTTGATTCAAATTAATGCATTTTACATTAAGTATTTATGTAAATATTTTGGGATTAGTTATACACCAATTTGATTATATCCACTTTGCCTATTGTATTACCCTAATCTTTTGTCACCCTAGTTTGGTTAATTACTAGTTGGTATAATTATAGCACCAACGTGGGTTGGTTAGATACGAATAGTCTGTTTAGCCATGCAACGAGTCATTGATATCATTTGAGTTGCAAGTATAAACTTGACTAAGTGTAATACTCCGGAATAGAATTCGGTTAATAGAATGAAGCTGGAGGGGTAAAAGACAATTGCAAATTCAGAATTTCCAGTTCAATGGGGTTTCTGTTTTTCGCCAACTGGGGCATGGGCATACCCAGAGGCCCAAGAGGGGGAGGCCGGCCCAATGGGGGCCGGCCAAGGGAAGGGGGGAGGCGCCCCCAACCCTAGCCGCCTCCCCCACTCCCTCCTCTCCCTTCCCCCTTGAGCCGCCACCTCCCCATCCCATGGCCGGCTCCTTGCTGCTCCCTGGTGTCCTCGCTGCTATGGTGTTGTCTCCGGTGATCCCCGGTGCTTCTCCCAAGATCCTCTCGACATCTCCTTTCCCGCCGTCGTCACCGGCCATCCTTCGCATCCTTGTGGCGGCCCTTTGGAGAGGAGGAGAGGAGAAGGAGGAGGCCTTAGGGAACCAGATCATCGTCGTTCTCACGGTCTTCAAGGGTAACGAAAGTCCCGATTAAGCTGTTTGTATTAGTTTTGTTGCACTTTTGTTCATTTGGATTGGTTTAGTCTGCGAATCCAGATCTGTCCGCAATAGTGCATGGTTTGTGCGTGAGATTGAAGGCCTTTAGAGGCCGAATCTCAGGTCGACGTCTTCTGTAGATATGATCCTGGTCTCATTAGATTTCTTTTGGCACCTAGATCACGAATTTTCACCCAGTAGTTTAAAAGTTATGACTGTTTTACCACGTTCTGCTCTGTCTGACAGAAACTTTGGGTTCAGTCGGTTGCACCTAGGTTTTGATCTAGTTAGAGTCAGAACCAGGTCGGCCACCCAACTAGGTTTATGAATATAACTTCACCATGTTTCCAGGCTGATAAAGATCACTTTATTTGGATCAGTGGTCTAAAAGTTAGAGCCTTTTCTTTGGGGCTGTTCTGAATTCTGGTCAGTCTGTGGATATAGTTTTCAGTAGATGTTTAGGCCCCTTTTTTGGCCGAATTAGAGTTTACCATCAACTAGAGTTTCGTAGCCTGTTACGTTAAGAAAAGCTGGGCACTGGTTTCGTGTCGTTTCGAGTTCCAGATAATTAAATATGCTTTTTCTCGTACCGCTGCTCATAAGGGCTGAAATCTGGCAGAATAGTTTATTTTCAATTTGGGTCTATGCGGTATATTGAATAGTCGGGGTTATTGTAGAACATCGGTAGCGGTGTTATATCGTTGTTCTTATTTTGGGAACATGCTTGTGTAGGCGGTGAGACATCACGTGTGGGAACACCTCATTGCTTCGCTAACGAGTCACAACGCGAAAGGCAAGTACTGTATGTTAACTGGTGTTGAATTCAAAGGAATGCATAATGATATGTTGTTTACATGAATGTTTTGTGCTTTGTTCATGATGTTGATACACTGCAAGTAACTTGTATACTATGATTGATGCATTATGTGATGTGTGAATGAATGATTATATTTGTTCGTATTTGTATATGAATGCCATGTGTATCTTTTCGTTTATGAGTACTATTCAATCTTGCCATGGGATCACATCATGACATGCATAAATTACCTTTGTAAGACCCATCAATTCCAGATGGGCACTTGAAAATCCCATCAATTTGTAATGGGTGCGTGAGTCCACCATTCCAATGTGGGCCACGTTACGTGAGTCCACCATTCCAATGTGGGCCACGTTGAATGGCCGTATGAACGTTCTTCATACGGTTACTTTAAGTGAACACCGACGGGTGTTTCACTCGCTATCTTACCGTATATCTTTGCGATATGTCCAATTCCTTCAATGCATCATTCCACTTCATCCATTCATAAAGTTGTTTCCCATCAATGTTCAAGTTATGATTGTGATATATTGTTCATGGTATGTTTGATTGTTACATACAAGTACTTTGATACGTCACGGGGTCCCGATCTTCACGATGTAGGATGATCACCAAATAACTAGCTTCAAAGAAGCCAAGATAACTTCTTTATAGCGTGATAACTAGTGCAACGACAAATAAAACTCAAGCCAACCACCGTCTTTAACAAGCAACTTTGAATCGAGGATTCGCCCAACCACACTCTCAAGGAACCAACCAACACAGACCTACAATCAATCAAGAAACCTCGAAGGAGTAGGAGCACCAATTGGGAGCGGATGAAGCCGCCACTTTGTAATCCCGCCAAGGAAATCACAAGAGCAAAGGGGTAGAGATCAACTCTCAAAGGTTTGTTAGCACACAATTGAACAAAGGGTTACGTATTTTGTTTATCAAAGTCTGTGGTTTCTATGAGGCAATGAGGTATTTATACTAGGAATATCCCTCCTAGATAGGTGTAAACACGAAATGAAAAAGATAATATAGACTATGTGAAAGGGCCTCGTGGTGTTGGAATTCTGTGATCTTGATGCTTTGTCAATAACTCCACCTTGGGAAGTCCAAAAGATGTGCCGTCGCCATGCGTTGGAAAGTTAACTTGATAAGCTTTCACACCATTTGCAGCATGCACCACGAAATAATGTAGAATGGTACAGTTTTGCATGGGAAGTTGAACAGTGGCGGACTATTGACCTTCCGACCAGTCTTCACTAAAGCTGGTCGGCTCTCAAAATGGAAATTCCAAACAGCTCGGCTCTGGTGGCATTGAAAACTAGACTTAATAAGCTTTCCAAAATGTCCTAATGGACCTCCATAGCCTTTGGAAATCAAAAGTTATGACTGTTTCTTCAGAACTGCTCTGTTGGACTGATGCAGTTCGAGTGTGGTCCTTCTCTGTAGTCATCTCTTTGTATGTTCTGTCATCCTTCTTGGTGAACCTAAGTAATAGCAATGTACACGACTTAGGCGTATATAATTCTCATTGATGTTAAAATGATTCTCACAAAGTAGCGCGTTCACCTCTTGTTGTAGCTTCTTTGCTCGACTACGTGTGTCGGTCCATCAATGACTTGGGTGGTGTCGATGTAGGTGAGACTTGAGTTGGTGTAGCTTGATTTGGAGGTTGTAACATCTTGCTTGATAGCGTGGTCATATCATCCTCCCCCCCTTGAAAAGGAGTCGTCCTCGACTCTGAAGTGTCTTCACTTGTGAATGGTAAGAGGTCAGCAACATTGAAGGTGTTGCTCACACCATAACTTGCTGGAAGATCTATCTTGTATGCATTATCATTGATCTTCTCGAGAACACGAAATGGACCATCTCCTCGTAGCAACAATTTTGATTTGCGTTGATGAGGGAAGCGATCCTTGCGCAAGTGTATCCACACCAAGTCCCCGGGCTCGAATAACACTTCCTTCCTATGTTTGTTTATACTTGCAGCCTTGCGTCTTGCCTTGAGTTCAATTACTTCTTTGGTCTTTTCATGTATCTTCTTTACATATGCAGCACGCTTAGAAGCTTCCATGTTGGTCCTCTCCTGCAATGGAAGGGGCAACAAATCTATAGGAGCAATAGGTTTGAAACCATATACAATTTCAAAAGGACATAAGTTAGTGGTAGAGTGTACTGCCCTATTATAAGTAAACTCCACATGTGGTAAGCATTCCTCCCAAATCTTCAAGTTCTTTTTCACCATTGTTCGCAGTAACATTGATAATGTTCGATTCACCACTTCAGTTTGTCCATCGGTTTGAGGGTGACAAGTGGTGGAGAATAGGAGCTTGGTTCCAAGTTTGGCCCATAATGTTTTCCAAAAATAGCTCACGAACTTGACATCTCGATCAGACACAATTGTCCTGGGCATCCCATGTAGCCTCACAATTTCCCTGAAAAATAAATTAGCAATATGTGAAGCATCGTCGGTCTTGTTGCAAGGGACAAAATGAGCCATCTTTGAAAATCTATCAACCACAACAAAAATAGAATCCTTTCCTTTCGAGTTCTAGGTAATCCCAAAATAAAGTCCATGCTTATGTCTTCCCAAGGGATATTAGAAGCAGGTAAAGGAGTGTATAAGCCATCGAGGTTCGATTTTGACTTAGCTTTGTGACAGTGGCGATCGCTCCACAAATCGGATGACATCTCTCTTCATCTTGGGCCAATAGAAATGATCACCTAGCAGTTCGTAAGTTTTCTTTTGTCCAAAATGACTGTTAGTCCACCTCCATGTGATTCTGTAACAAAAGCAATCTAATCAAGAATTTGGAACACAAAGCTTGTTTTCTCTAAGCAAATCCATCATGTATGTGATATTTTTCCCAACCTTTTCCATCTTTACAATGATTATATGGTTCGAAAATTCAGGATCATTATTATACATACCTTTCAAACTTTCAAGACCCAAAACCTTTACCTCGAGTTGGTTCAACAACACACTCTTCGAGACAAAGCATCGGCAACAACATTGTCCTTACCTTTCTTATATTTCACAATGTATGGAAATGTTTGATGAACTCAACCCATTTGGCATGGCGACGGTTCAACAAGCTTGACCTTTCAAGTACTTCAAAGCTTCATGATCGGAATGAATAACAAACTCTTTTAGCCATAAATAGTCTTTGCCGTTTCAAGCACACGCACCAAAGCATACAATTCTTTGTCATACAGAATAATTCAATTGAGCACCTCCCGTTTTTCACTAAAATATACTCTTGGTTTTCCTTGTTGCATTAAAACTCCTCTAACCCAATTCCACTAGCATCACATTCTACTTCAAAAGTTTTAGTGAAATCGGGAAGAACAAATACGGTGCTTGATCAAGCGTTTCTTTAATTCTTGAAAAGCATTTTCTGTGAGTTTCCCACTTAAAATCAACCCCTTCTTGGTCAATTCATTCAAAGGAGCGACAATGGTATGAAATCTCTCACAAACCTTCTATAAAAACCGGCAAGGCCATGAAAACTTCTTACTTGACTTACATTCGTTGGAGTTGGCCAATCCTTGATGGCTTTCACCTTGGTTTCATCCACTTGATTCCTTTTCCGAAACAACAAAACCAAGAAACACAACGTGGTTCAGCAAAAACCGCACTTCTCAAGATTAGCAAATAATTTCTCCTTTGAAGCTCATCCAAAACTTGACGAATGTGATTCACATGCTCATCAAAAGACTTCTTTGTAAATTAAGATATCATCAAAGTAGACAACAACAAATTTTCCAATGAAAGCTCTCAAGACATGGTTCATTAATCTCATGAAAGTACTAGGAGCATTAGTCAAACCAAATGGCATAACTAACCATTCATACAACCCAAATTTTGTTTTAAATGCGCTTTCCATTCATCCCCGTTTTTATTCTTATTTGATGGTAACCACTTCTCAAATCAATTTTAGTAAAATTATAGAACCACTCAATTCATCAAGCATGTCATCTAACCGTGGAATAGGATGGCGATAGCGACAGATGATATTATTTATAGTTCTCTGATCAACACACATCCTCCAAGAACCATCTTTCTTAGGTACTAAGATCACGAGAACAACACAAGGACTTAAGCTTTCACGAACAAAACCTTTGTCAAGAAGTTCTTGTACTTGCCTTTGTATCTCCTTGGTTTCTTCCGATTGGTTCGGTATGGTGGACGGTTAGGAGTGCACCCTGGAATGAGATCAATTTGATGCTCAATCCCACGAATTGGAGGTAGTCCTTTGGTGTTTCTTTTGGAAAAACATCTTCATAGTCTGTAAAAGATGAGACACAACACTAGGAAGAGAGGTGATATCGTTAGGTGAAATTAAAGCGTCTTTGCACACAAGTACAAAGAGCACTTGATCTAGGTTGTTCCTTACTTCTCTCGATTCAGATTTTGTGGCTAGCATAACTAGATGCTCTCCTCTCCTCTTTTTCTCTCTCAAATTTGGCTTGTGGATCTCACTCACCGAGTTGTGGATGGCACTCATTTTTTTGCTCTGCTCCTCCTGTAATCAACTGGACCAATTTCATTTCTTTTGTAAGTGCTCACCATGATTTGTTGGGGTGTCATAGGCTTGAGTACATACTTCTTCCCTTTCAAATCTAGTGTGTACTGATTTGTTCTCCCACAATGCTGAGTATATCGATCATAGTGCCAAGGCCTTCCAAGTAACATGTGACACACAGACATAGGTGCCACATCGCACTCAACGGTGTCAACATATTCACCAATCTTGAATGGAACTTTCACCTTATATCCAATCTTAATATCTCCCGAATCATTCAGCCATTGGACATGATATGGATGAGGATGTCGCTGTAGTTTCAAACCAAGCTTGTCAACCATCTCACGACTAGCAAGATTATGGTAGCTCCCACCATCAATGATCACCTTCACCACTTTATCTTGCACCTTGGCTCTGGTTTGAAAAAGATTATGTCGCTGCCCAATTTCAGCTTCTTTCATCTGAACACTCAAGATTTGAGCTACTACAAGAGCAAAGACCGTGCTCAAATTCACATCGATATGTTTCTCATCTTCATGGGCTTCATCAACATACTCTTCCTCAACTTCTTCTTCACTAGCTGAATCATATTCTCCATTGTCATTCACAATGATCACACGATTATTTGGACACTCCTTGATTACATGCCCACGGCCTCCACATTTGAAGCATTGAATCCCACTACTCTTGGATGTAGAACCCACTGAAGTAGTGGTGGATCTTTCTTGGTTTAGAACTCATGCTTGGGGCAGCGGTGTTCTTCCCACTATAAACACCTTGAACATTAGAGCGGAGGCCTCCACTTGAGCTCTTTGCCATTGAGGTGCGTGAAAACTTAGAGATTGACTTGCTTCCTTTAGGCGCGAGACTCGTACCATATGACAAGAACTTGCTACTCTTGGCATCTTGTCAGTAGTTAGCGTTCACTTTGGTTGCTTGATGTACCAAATCAATAAGATGACTGATGCGGTGAAACTCAACAATGCTATTGGATATTGCGATGTAACCCGACCATAAAGCGTGCAATAGTTTGCTCTTCATCTTCATACACATTGGCTCTAATCATAGCCTTCTCCATCTCCTTATAATACTCAACAGAGAAAATTCCTTGCTTGATTCTGCGGTTTATCGAAAAGATCACGGCGATAGTGCTTGGCACAAAACGAGTTCTCATTTCTCTCTTCATTTCTTCCCAAGTGGCAATAGGATTTTCTCCATCTTCTTCACGATCATGGAGAAGTTGCTCCCACCAAATCGAGCATATCCTTCAAACTCCGGAGATGCCATTGCCAACTTCTTTTCCTCTGCATAATTATGCGGCGAAAGATCTTGTCCACCTTCAACTCCCAAGTGAAATAAGCTTGAGATCGGACCCTCCATCAAATTTTGGCATGGTAAACTTCAGTTTTCCAAACCTCTCCTCATGGTTGTCTCCTCTACGATTTTGGCGACCAAAGCGATATTGAGAATGATTGTCATCATCCTCATCTTCAAATTCATCATTGTCTTCATTTCTTCGACCTCGAGCTCTTCCTCTACCATGTGCGGCACCTTGGTTCCTCCTTTCTTGTTCTCTTGCTCTTCTAGCATAACTCTTCCATCACTATCTCCTCCATCTTCACCATGGTTGCTTGCACCGTCATGAGGTTGGCGGCGTCCTCGATTTCACCATAAAGGCACGAAGATCTTGCGTCAACCGATCTTGCTTATCTTCAAGCTTTGCTTGAGTTCATTGAATTGTGCCATAGTAACATAATCTTCTAGCTCCACTCCACCCATCTTCCTGTAAGGTTAGCTAAATCTGAACAATAGGTATTTGTGGAATATAAAAAAAATTGGTGGCTCTCACAACTCACCTCTCTTACCAACCAAGCTCTTATGAATTCCTTGCATGCGGATTACAGAGAGAAACAAATGTGTGGTGGTAATAAGAAAGTGATGGTGAGGCGAAAACAAGACCAGTACCGATTACGATGGATTTTATGTGGAGCTTGGTGGGAGTGATACACAAGAAATGCAATCTGAATTCTAGTTGTTGTAAAGTTAAATAACAATCCAAACTAGAAGTTCCACGCCTAGTCTTGATCACAAGATATGGGAGATATAAATCAATCACACACACACAAAAGAAATTTGAGTTGATGTAAACAAGGAGTATGATTGGAATGCAAGTGTTGCGATCGAGATCCAACCAAAATTTTGCACCAAACACAAATAGCAAACTGGTTGCTCCACTTGGCGTGACAAACTTTCAAAGACTTGTGCACTTTAACTCTTGATCTTCAACCTTTCTTTCTCAATTTTCTCAACTCTTTTTTAACACTTTCCTTTCTTCTTCTTCTTTTTTTGACACACTCTTTTTTAATAGAACTTAACACAACGACCATAGATAACACTAGCACACTTATGATAGAACAAAAAAACACAACCAAAGACTATGGTTTGATAGGATCAAAGTTAACATAAAGGATGATATAGGCTATAGATTTTTTTTTGTGTGGATTTTCGGATATATAAAAGAGGCTCAAAGGACACGCAAAGGAAAATGATCAACAACTAAAATAAAGACTCTAATGGTGAAACTTAACAAAACTCATTTGAAATATGATTGAAACAAAGGGCTACAACAATTTTTTATAAGCTTTTTGGTGGATAGGACGAAACAAATATATATGTAGCTAAAGGTAAAGAATCCTACCGTGGCAACGAAAGCTCGATACGGATGATACGTCACGGGGTCCCGATCTTCACGATGTAGGATGATCACCAAATAACTAGCTTCAAAGAAGCCAAGATAACTTCTTTGCAGCGGCGATAACTAGTGCAACGACAAATAAAACTCAAGCCAACCACCGTCTTTAACAAGCAACTGAATCGAGGATTCGCCCAACCACACTCTCAAGGAACCAACCAACACACCTACAATCAATCAAGAAACCTCGAAGGAGTAGGAGCACCAATTGGGAGCGGATGAAGCCGCCATTCTTTGTAATCCCGAAGGAAATCACAAGAGCAAAGGGTGAGATCAACTCTCAAAGGTTTGTTAGCACAATTTGAACAAAGGGTTACGTATTTTGTTTATCAAAGTCTGTGGTTTCTATGAGGCAATGAGGTATTTATACTAGGAACATCCCTCCTAGATAGGTGTAAACACGAAATGAAAAAGATAATATAGACTATGTGAAAGGGCCTCGTGGTTGTTGGAATTCTCTGCGAGATCTCGGTGTTTTGTCAATAACTCCACCTTGGGAAGTCCAAAAGATGTGCCGTCGATTCGTTGGAAAGTTAACTTGATAAGCTTTCACACCATGTGCAGCATGCACCACGAAATAATGTAGAATGGTACAGTTTTGCATGGGAAGTTGAGCAGTGGCGGACTATTGACCTTGACCAGTCTTCACTAAAGCTGGTCGGCTCTCAAAATGGAAATTCCAAACAGCTCGGCTCTGGTGGCATTGAAAATTAGACTTAATAAGCTTTCCAAAATGTCCTAATGGACCTCCATAGCCTTTGGAAATCAAAAGTTATGACTTTCTTTTCGAACTGCTCACTGACTGATGCAGTTCGAGTGTGGTCCTTCTCTGTAGTCATCTCTTTGTATGTTCCTGTCATCCTTCTTGGTGAACCTAAGCAATAGCAATGTACACGACTTAGGCAGTATATAATTCTCATTGATGTTAAAATGATTCTCACAAAGTAGCGCGTTCACCTCTTGTTGTAGCTTCTTTGCTCGACTACGTGTAATCGGTCCATCAATGACTTGGGCTGGTGTCGATGTAGGTGAGACTTGAGTTGGTGTAGCTTGATTTGGAGGTTGTAACATCTTGCTTGATAGCGTGGTCATATCATACTTGCTGAGTCTTTGGCTCATTCTTGCTTTGTTGTTTTATTTAGGTAAATGACAAGGAAGAATGATCTCGTGGCGGGTAGTTCAACACGATGCACTCACTACCATAATCCAAACATTTTGAGAACTTTTACTGTCGTTATTTATGTCTTGTGTTGAATTGTATTAAGCCATTTTGGTCATAACTACCGTATCCCCCTGAATTGTTTAATTCCATTCCGTTGATTAAACTTGATGATGAATTCTTGTTTTCGTATATCCTTATTATTTGCTTCACCTTGTCATGCGTTTTGATGTTATTATTCTAAAGAGTAGTGGTTGTAGGTGACATCTTGACTTCCTTATAGTCAGGGTGTTACAGTTGGTATCAGAGCGGGCTTCAGGTCCGTGGTTCATTCAAATATATTAAATTGACACACTGTGCACATTAGGAGGGGTTGGGTAAACTGTTGCTTTTGTATTTCAATTGTGGTGACTCGAGTATTGAGTTGTTGTTAATTGTATTGTGCTATGATGTGTTAGTCCATGATATGATGTGATAACCTCTATCTATGAAATTATTCAATGATCGTCATGAGATGATCCGATATATATATATATATATATATATATATTCATAATTGATTGCAATAGTTATGCGTTTCGCTAGCGGGCGTTGATCAGTTGAGTTCGTGGTTGTTGTCCTGGGTTTTGCCAGGCTACACCACTGATTGTAGTATGATATTAGAGAACTTCTTACCTCTGATCCATAAGCTCTGTATTGAGCATGAGCTCATTGATGAACTTGTTGCCTTTCTCGAACCGATATCTGGTTTCCTGGTTGTGGTTCCTGGCAGTTCGTGAATTCTTTTAAAATTGGGGTTTTAATGAAGAAGGCAAGCTCCGCGATTCTACGATTCGTTCTTTGAAACGAATATTGCCCTTTCGACTATTGTGATATTTCTGATCCACGTGAGCATAGTTCAAATGCAAGATTCTTCTTTTCACAAAAGACTTGTTTTACCCCTGTTTGGGAAATTTAACTTATTCGTTCGTTTGGAATCTCGGTATTGGAAGACTTCTTTCGCAAGTTCTTTATCAAGTGTGTATTGATCTTGCATATTTCTCTTGGGCTGCTTTAGTAAGTCGTTCTCTTCTTTGATTTTCGAATTTGACAAATTCTTGTCCGGTGGCGATTGATGAATTTCTCTTGGGTTCATGATTTTTGTAGACAAGTTTAAATAGGCCTTTAATGGTACTCCGAAAACATTATTGTTTTTCGATTGTCGAATTGCTTTTACTACGAATGATCTTTGTAAATTGGCAACATTGATCTTTTCATGGTTGTTCTTTCTTTCTCATTGGAAAAGAGCGACTCATTTACTTGTTTGATGGTTTGCCTAAATGAGGATTCTTGTTGCAAGTTCGTTAACACGAGAAAGCATTGGCTCAATGTATTCCTTTTGGAACCCTCTGCTAGTTGAAATTTGATGCATCTCCTTTCTGAAGAAAAGCGTTAAAACCCTTTTGGAGTGCTTGGTTATACTCAAGTCGAGGGTTGCACCCAAACAAAGATTGTGGGCTACGGGTTTCTATTAGACCCTATTTGTTTTTTAAAATAGTTTCTAGCCTTTACGTTCTTTGAGCTCTCATTCTTTGTTTGTGAGCGTTATTCTTGACAAGATAGTTCTCTTTATGTTAGCCCTATCTCTCTTGTTGATAAGGGCAGCTCGGTTATCCGTTTGACAGTTCGGAGAATGAAAATTTCCTTTCACAAAGATCATTGAAGAAATTTTGACTATGTTCATTTCTTTGGAATATTTGGAGTGTTGGAGTTTAGAACCTCCCTTTGAAAAGAAAAGTGTCTAAACCCCCTTTCTCTAGAGTTTTGTAGTGTTGGGTGAGACGTTTATTCAACTTTGTGGTTTTTGTACCAGAATTCTTTTCTAGAACAAGTTGTTATTACAATTCCATGTGATGCTAAAAATTTTTATGACCCGATTTGTCATGTTTCATTTAGAAGGTTTATTGACACGATCAGTAACGTGAGAGTAAGGTTGATTCTTTTATAGAGAAAGAAGTTTGACCACCTTTCTTGATGTTTCCAAAATGATTCAATTTCGAGTTTTGAGTTTATGACCTATTGGAGGTCCCAGTTTATTATGATAAACGAAGTTTGCCACGTAAAACGATTTGTGCAGAGTTATAATGGTTCTTCAGTGATGCGATCGTTTTGATCTTGAATGCTCGTTGTTCTTATCTGTAAAGATCCGACAATTCTCTTCTGCTGAGGCTCATGTTTTCAATTGTGGACTCCACCTATGTTCAATGAGTTCATTGCCTAATTGGGTTTTCCCTTGGTTCTGTGTTCACTGCGAGTGGTAAGCAATTCTCTAGTTGGAGAAGATCCTTTCTATTTGCCTCTTCTTTTGAGAAAGAATCAACCCATTCTTTCCACGTGGGTCTTTCGAAATACTTTCTAAATGTTGTAGTGAGTTTGATGATGATACATGTGGAAATTTGATCGCTCTTGATGATATTGCTTAACATGAGAATACTTCGAGTTTTGTTTTCGTGACCTTTCGGGAGTTCATGAATCCTCTGGAAAACTGAAAATATTTTGGGTAACTTGAGGTTTTTAAAACATGCCTAAATTTTCCGCCCTTTTCACTCCAAAGATTTCGAGTTTCAATCGTAATGCCATTTTTATTTCGGTTGTTATTTGCTATTATCTTCTGAGTAATGTGTTCCCTCAACTACGAACTTAGTTTTCGTTTTCTAAGATCACCTTTAGCAAAATATTTCTTTTGGTTTCTTGGCTGCCGTGGTGAGCAACGCTTTCCTGTATGAATGAACTTGTTTTTGTTCACCTCTTCCTTTTGAGAAAGGATCACAGATTTGTGTTGCGAAGTGTTTGCAAGGTGAAAGTTTGGCAATTGTTTGGTGGTGGATGAGTAATCGTAGCGATGATATTTTGCTACCAAGTTATCGGAGGAGTAGTAGAATGTGAAATGGTTTTGATCTGTATCACTTGGAGGGAAATTGATTCACCTGAAATGTTTGACTTCGAAGTAAGTCTGAATAGTGTTACGGCTGATTAACACCTGGTATAGTGAAATTCTAGAACTTCAATTCAGGATTTAAAAGTTAGTGATTATCGGAGGTATGGAAACCTTCATTGAATTTTTTTAGAGTAACGCAATTGGATAGCATTGCGAGATGGTGTGGGTGATTTCTGATTGAGTGAGTATGTTAGAATGGTGGTACTATTGGAGATTTAAGTCGATGATTTCACTATCAGTTATAAGAGCAATCTGTTGTAGAGGTTTTGGAAGTTAAATCTGGGCTTTGCATTCGTTTATGCTAGACTTTTGTCTCGTACTGATTGTGTGTATAGAGGGTGGAATAAATGAGTTTCCCGAGCATATTTATGCTAGGACCCTTTTGAAGCAGTACATTTGCATGTGTACTGACGATTCTGAGTTGTTCTTGAAAATTTGAGGTAATGTGATTATGTGGGACCTATTCTCAGGTGCTTTGAGCGCCGTCGATCAAATCGATTTTGGGTTAGTAGAAAGAGTTACCTGGAGTATTCGGTGGATTAAATAGAGCCTCTCCACAATGGTGTGGATGATGTACTTCAATTTGAACATAATTTGAGGATGAACAGCTAAGGGGTTTAAGCTCATGTGGTATGCGATGAATTCAAATTTCAAGGATTCGAGAGAAATTTTATTCCTAGAAGAGAAACTGTGGAAAGGTATGTTCATCGGATAATGAAGTGTTTTCTTGATTCTCGTTTGAGTTTGGTGTTGTTGACGGGTGTTTTCTGCAATTTGAGTTGGGGCTGTGTTGGCATGTAGATTCTTTCCAATTTAGACAAACTGCAAGTGTTTGGTTCGGGCGTTCCAGTAATTTCTCCTTAGGTTGTAGTGGTGTTCATTTGTAAACTGGCTATTTAGAGAATGGATTTGTTTTGAGATGAATTGTCAAATTTGGAATTTAATCTTTTGGTGGAGAGTTAACATTGAGTGGACGCGATGAGGACTCGCTATTTTCAATTGGATTCTCTTCGTTTCCGAAAGTTGCAGAAATTGGAAAGTTGGTATTTCGTTTTGACCGTCTCAGGTACTCGCGAGAAATGCGCATACGCGTCGGGTGTGTTCAGTCTTGAGTGGCGTTGAACCATTCAAGGTTCGAGTTATAGTTTAAGGCGTTGACCATCGAGTATGGTCTTACCTTGATCCTCTTCGATGAGGGTACCTAGAAAGTTCAGGTTGAGTGTTAGGTCAGGCGTCGTTTTGGGTCTTTGGGTTGTGGTTTTCTCTAGTCCGAAAGAGAGGCCGCTTGAGAGCTAGAATCCCTCGTGCGCGATAAGTATCCAGACCTGTTCGTTTTTGGTACGTGTTTTTCGTTAATAAATTCTAGTCGCAGTTTTATTTTGAATAGATCTGTGTTTTGATTCGAGGTCGAATCACATTAATGAGGTAGAATGTAATACTCCTAATAGAATTCGGTTAATAGAATGAAGTGGAGGGTAAAGACAATTGCAAATTCGAATTTCCAGATTCAATGGGGTTTTTCTGTTTTTCACCAACTGGGCATGGGCATACCAGAGGCCCAAGAGGGGAGGCCGCCCAAGGGGGCCGGCCAAGGAAGGGGCGGCCCCAACCCTAGCCGCCTCCTACTCCCTCCTCTCCTCCCCCTTGAGCCGCCACCTCCCCATCCCATGGCGGCTCCTTGCTGCTCCCCGTGTCCTCGCTGCTGTGGTGTTGTCTCCGGTGATCCCGGTGCTTCACCCCAAGATCCCCTCAGACATCTCCTTTCCCCTTGCCGTCGTCACCGCCATCCTTCGCATCCTTGTGGCGGCCCTTTGGAGAGGAGGAGAGGAGAAGGAGGAGGCCTTAGGGAACCAGATCACCGTCGTTCTCGGGTCTTCAAGGGTAACGAAAGTCTGATTCGCTGTTTGTATTAGTTTTGTTGCACTTTTGTTCATTTGGATTGGTTTAGTCTGCGAATCCAGATCTGTCCAGAATAGTGCAGTAGTTTGTGCGTGAGATTGAAGGCCTTTAGAGGCCGAATCTCAGGTCAACGTCTTCTATAGATATGATCCTGGTCTCATTAGCTTTCTTTTGGCACCTGGATCACGAATTTTCACCCAGTAGTTTAAAAGTTATGACTGTTTTACCACGTTTTGCTCTGTCTGACAGAAACTTTGGGTTCAGTCGGTTGCACCTAGGTTTTGATCTAGTTAGAGTCAGAACCAGGTCGGCCACCCAACTAGGTTTATGAAGACAACTTCACCATGTTTCCAGGCTGATAAAGATCACTTTATTTGGATCAGTGGTCTAAAAGTTAGAGCCTTTTCTTTGGGGCTGTTCTGAATTCTGGTCAGTCTGTGGATATAGTTTTCAGTAGATGTTTAGGCCCCTTTTTTGGCCGAATTAGAGTTTACCATCAACTAGAGTTTCGTAGCCTGTTACGTTAAGAAAAGCTGGGCACTGGTTTCGTGTCGTTTCGAGTTCCAGATAATTAAATATGCTTTTTCTCGTACCGCTGCTCATAAGGGCTGAAATCTGGCAGAATAGTTTATTTTCAATTTGGGTCTATGCGGTATATTGAATAGTCAGGGGTTATTGTAGAACATCGGTAGCAGTGTTATATCGTTGTTCTTATTTTGGGAACATGCTTGTGTAGGCGGTGAGACATCACGTGTGGGAACACCTCCGTTGCCTGCTAACGAGTCACAACGCGAAAGGCAAGTACTGTATGTTAACTGGTGTTGAATTCAAAGGAATGCATAATGATATGTTGTTTACATGAATGTTTTGTGCTTTGTTCATGATGTTGATACACTGCAAGTAACTTGTATACTATGATTGATGCATTATGTGATGTGTGAATGAATGATTATATTTGTTCGTATTTGTATATGAATGCCATGTGTATCTTTTCGTTTATGAGTACTATTCAATCTTGCCATGGGATCACATCATGACATGCATAAATTACCTTTGTAAGACCCATCAATTCCAGTATGGGCACTTGAAAATCCCATCAATTCCAGAATGGGTACGTGAGTCCACCATTCCAATGTGGGCCACGTTACGTGAGTCCACCATTCCAATGTGGGCCACGTTGGACGGCCGTATGAAACGTTCTTCATACGGTTACTTTAAGTGAACACCGACGGGTGTTTCACTCGCTATACCGGTATATGCTGCGATATGTCCAATTCCTTCAATGCATCATTCCACTTCATCCATTCATAAAGTTGTTTCCCATCAATGTTCAAGTTATGATTGTGATATATTGTTCATGGTATGTTTGATTGTTACATACAAGTACTTGCTGAGTCTTTGCCTCATTCTTGCTTTGTTGTTTTATTTAGGTAAATGACAAGGAAGAATGATCTCGTGGCGGGTAGTTCAACACGATGCACTCACTACCATAATCCAAACATTTTGAGAACTTTTACTGTCGTTATTTATGTCTTGTGTTGAATTGTATTAATCCATTTTGGTCATAACTACCGTATCCCCCTGAATTGTTTAATTCCATTCCGTTGATTAAACTTGATGATGAATTCTTGTTTTCGTATATCCTTATTATTTGCTTCACCTTGTCATGCGTTTTGATGTTATTATTCTAAAGAGTAGTGGTTGTAGGTGACATCTTGACTTCATTATAGTCAGGGTGTTACACTAAGTGATTATGAAACTTGTGTAAAAACTGTGTGCAGTATGCTGTTACTTGTTGTTGACATGTGTTGCACTTAGCCAACAGGGTGGAAAAAGATTTAGATTAAGGAGAGTGGATGTAACTGTGTGATATGGTGGAATTGTGGATCGGAAAAGAATATGAATTTGTGGTTACTTAGTTAGAATATTGGTAGTCTCGCTTTGATCAATTAAGGACTTAACTTTATGCACCATTGAACTGAGCCACAACTGTACAACCACATGCCCTCCGGAAGGATGTCCGCTAGGAGACCTAACAACGCCGTGAAACTCTTATCGGACCAACTATTGCTTGCCTTCAATTTCAGCAGTTCAAGCACGGTTGACAACCTTGTGTATTCCGGCTGCGGCCGAGGAACAAAGGTCTCACCGAGTCCTCCTTAAGCCCTCGAATTTACAAAACACTCTCTCACGTAGTTCTCTTACGCATCGCGTAGCATCGATCCAGTTGTCATCGTGCCCCTATCCTCATCAAAAGCACATCCACATCCGGCAAATCGTTGACTTCCTCGATGTCGTCATTATTAACCACGGTATAATCGCTCTTCACCGTGGATCGGTCCAACATGTATACCCTTTTTGAAACCCCTTGAATCAAGTGCGCTTCGATCTGCGCGTTGTTAAACATCTTGATTACGCAATCAATGCACAGACGATTACATAAAATTTATCCCTTCTTCAACATATCCCTTTCCAATGCTCTTCTAAAAGCAACCACGCCATTAATGTAATCTTGACTCACACGGTTCACACCGTACATCCGATTCGATCCATCTACAATACGCATGTAACAAATTAGTGTCAAATTGATTAGCGATTAATTTATAGCAAACGAAAATGTGCAATATAAACTCATTCTCCAACATTTGTATCTAAGGTTATTGAAAGAAAACTCTTCACTAGTTATGTACCACACGCGGTGGCATAAGCGTAGCCATGCCTACGGCCACAACCATGATCCCTACCTCTCGACACGATATCTATCTCAATTGAACAATCATGCAACCCAAATATAGGCATCACCTCATACAACACTTATTAACCTAAAATACGGAACCGTAAATGCAATATTGCTTGACCCAAACCCCACCGTGTCGTGAACCGGTGTGTAAATTTTATTTTTAAGCCAATTAATTATCCTAACTCAAATTTTAGTGATTATTAGACCTAATTCAATTTTATAAAGTTACCACTCCTAAGTCAAATTTTAGTTCATTAGTTATAAGGTTTCAAAACTAAGATTTGCAGGGCTAATATTATTTATTCCAACATTGACGGTGCAAGATCATGTGCTCATACCAAGATTAGAGGAGGAGCCGCAGGTGGAGGAGCTAGGGCGGAAGTGGCGCTGGAGCGGTAGACACAGGCAGATGAGGAGCTAGAGCGTGGAAGTGGCGCGAGTTGGAGGAGCTAGGGCGGAAGTGGCGCTGGGCGGTAGACACAATGCAGATGAGGAGCTAGGGCGAGAAGTGGCGCAGTTGGAGGAGCTAGGCGGAAGTGGCGCTGGAGCGGTATACACAGCAGCATGAGGAGCTAGGGCGAGGAAGGAAGTGGTAGACACAGCGCAATCGCGCAGAGGGATGTCTCGGCTCAATTTATATGAAGCACGAAATCACAGACGGTTCTATTTGAACGCCTGCATGATGGGCAATATCACGAGCGGTTACGAAATATAACCGTGCGTGATGTTCCTGACGGTTATATTTGAGAATGCGTCGGGTATCCTGACGGTTCGAAAATCGAGCCGTCGTAACATCCTGACGGTTCTATTTGAATCGTCAGGATATCCTGACGATTCTCAAATAGAACCGTGCGTGATGTTACGACGGTTCGATTTTCGTAACCGTGCAGCGATACCACAATAATTGCCCATCACGCACGGTTCTATTTGAACCGTCGTGATGGGCCCGCCACGACAAAGATAGCCGACGGACCCAACACGAGGCGGTTCCAAAGGAACCGTCTGTGATGGGCCGTCTGCTATAGCCTCTTTTGTAGTAGTGTGCCTAACTTTGTAAGTTAGGGAATCTTAGCATTGCTTACTCAGGCATGTAGGATAGACTGTGTACCAGGGTGGAGGTGTGGACTACTCTAAAAGTCACATCGATGAACGGTTCACCGCTTTCAGGTCCAACGGTGTGTGTCATACCAAAGCACTGTGGTAGGGTTGGTATAACGGTAAAACACATTGGGAAAGTCAATTGTCGAGATGAAGTTTCAGAAAGGTTTTATTATGATTGGTGCTAGATACACTAGTGATATCATGTGGGTAAAGTGTACTATCTCTGCAGAGAGTTAAATAATCTATTCGAATAGTTGTGTCCGCGGTCAAGGACATGCTCGGGGATTTCACACGAGGGGTAGATTTTCATAAAAATAATTGGGAAGGGACAGCTATGTGGGGACACTTTTGCAGCTGTGTGAAGGAAAATGTTTAGGATATGGAAGCTTTATGAAAATACTTGTTAAAATTATTATTGTTTATTTTTTTTGAATTACGCTTTCAATCTATTATTTGTAATCAATTAAAAATACAAATTTAATGTAAAATAGCCATAAAAGCCATTTTCTTTGGAATAAGCCATCATCTATAATTACATTCTGTGGTATAACTTGTTGAGTACTCGGAGTAATCATTCTTGCTGCAATCATTCAGTTAAAGTGGAGGAATCGTCACTTGCTTTCGAGGAGCTTTACGAGGATGGTGATCGTTAGGTCTTAATCCCAGTCGGTTGCTGTGGCTAGTGCATGGGTATCTGCTGGAGTTGGTTTCGTTCCGCTGTCGTTTATTTATTTAGTGTCAGCCCTGCGTGGCTTAATAATTATATACTCGACCATAAGGTCAAAATTGTTATTTATTTAATCAAATTAGTAATTTATTCTTATATTTGTCTTGTGTAGAATGATATTCATCTATGTTGATACTGTGTGCACTAGCTTGATCCTGAACTAGTGTATTATACACAGAGGTTCCAGAATTGTATTTTTGGGTCTAATTCATGAGGAGAGTGCAGCCTGTACTGAATTGTAGAATCAAGCAGAGTAAAGGAGAGTAAAGGAGGCGTAGTTTTACAATTCACCCTTGAAGTATTTAAATGCTTTAAAGTTGGAGTAACCTGTTTTTAGAAGGTGTAGTTTTTACCATTCGTCCCTGAAGTATTTAAATGCTATAAAGTTGTGCTTTCATAGTTGTAGTCAATTAACCAGAGTAAGAGATGTTGAAATCCTAAAATGTTCCCCAAGTCACGAGCAGCATATTTTATAAAATTTCTCCGGAGTTACCAAGAATATAAGAAATGACAGAAAATAAAAATGATAGCCATTGATGTTACGAGATATACAATGAGCAAGAGTGCGAGACCATACTATGTTTTTTTTCTTTCTCTTGTTTATTATCTACAAGCCTGCCATTTGACTCTAGTGGAATGGAGAAATTACATTGATGCTTACGGAATCACGATCTGATAAATTGTGTGGTTTGTCAACCCACATGACAAACGTTCATAGCCCCATTCTCATGCATTTTTCAAAAGATAGGGATGATATGGCATAGTCTCATCTCTCGAGATTGAAAAGAAGCACATCAATTGCAAAAGGAACTAAGGAGCATATGAAAGTGGAGGCACAAAGCGGCAAGCAAGCGTGTGAGGTTCGAGTACATAACAATCATCTTTGTCACGAAGTTAACCGAGCTTCTCGCCTTTTTTAACGAATACGGGGGTGAAAGTTAGGATTGAAGTGATGCTTATGAGTTAATGGTATGGTTAATACTAGTACTAATTGCCTTTAATCTCTTGATGATCCCATGATTTGGGCTGCTGAAATGAGCATTGGGTGACTTAATTGTACATAATGGTGACAAGGTATTGATGATGTAGGTATCTATCCATGCTAATGTTCTGTGATTGCCAACTGGTTATATGCATGTTTTTTCATTCCTTTTTCTTATATTTTTCTGGCTGGGTTATATACTGTGAATGGATTATGAATTTATGAATGCTTGTGGCTGTATCATGTATGGATTATGAATTTATGAATGCTTGTGGCTGTATCAAGAATGGATTATGAATTGGAATGGTCTTGCTTGGCATGCATCATCAAATTTCTAGTTTGAACCCACTTTATTGTTTTCTCCTAGACAGGTTGATGACTTTAATTTTGTTTATGTTCTAATGATGTGTCTTTTGTTACAATATTTATTTTGTAAGAGTACTTGTTGGAATAATTTAGTTGTATGTGTCATGTAGGCAAGGAAGAAACCAATTTAAAGTGCAATTATTTTGCATGTCCTTGTTCTTTGTATATGCTTTTTGTAACAGTGTACTGAATGATATTTTTTTGGTGAATATCAGGAGCCCACAAGTAGACATAGAAGAACCCTTGCCCCAAAAAAAAAAGGCATAAAGAATCGTAAGTTCTACCTTCTGTCTTTTGTAATTCTAGTTTTTGGTTGCTTACCTTTAGGGTATTTGACGTCTCTGTGTGTTGGAATTAATTATTGCATCTGTCCGTACTATTTGAATTTTACTTTTGTCTGATGTGAATTAGATCGATATCATGTGCTGCGGGTTAATACTTATAACTAGTATACTGTAAGTCAGAAATGGCAAAATCTGGATTCTACATGGTGTTGTAGTGTATGTAACTTCGTTGTACCTTTCTTGTTTCGACCGATTATATTTATATTGTGATTCTGATTTCTTAAGGACAAAAACAGATGATCTTTTATTTCGTTCATTAATTTTTTGTGCGTTGTTAAATGATCTATGTTTAACAGTGATTCCTACCTTTCTCGAATAAATATTGCACTGTGAGTAATAAAAATCACATGTTGATTGCTAAATTAATAATTATGTGCAGATTCTGTAATTTGGGCATACCATCATATGATATTCATACAGTACACATGCAAGATACGTAGTATCAGATAATATAACCAACTTAATTGTGTCATGTCGGTGTCAAATAAATTTATAACTAATATATTCAAGTTGTTGAACACAGAACTATTTCATGGCAGACCATGAATGAATGTATATTGGCTGGCAGCGTGGTAGAGCTCCCTCTAATGAATGGATTGATCACACCATACAATTCCTATCGCCATTCTTTGTGAAGCATGATCTTGTTGATCATGTGATACATATAATATGCAATTTTGGCTACTTAGTATCCAAATTCTGACTCTCTAATCTAGCATCAACATTTTATTCACCATGTTGAGCTGTTGACCATAACAAATATGTTTTGTCATGTATAGCAAATGATGACTACCGATTAATCTTTTCCTGGGCATTTGCTTAAGTATAAACACAACGAAAGCTTGTTTGCTTGCTTACTTATACTGATTCATGAATCATAAATGCAATTTTTTTTGTCCCTATATGCATCATTTATTCAAAGTTAGTGAAGACGACGAGGCAGAAGCAGATCGAGTGCTTGAAAATTATGCTACGGACCGTGTGAAGCAAATGATGTATAATGCTCGTGTTGACATTGTCAAGGAGTACTACAAAAAACAAGGAGAGGAGATTGATGACATGTTGGCACGTCCAAGAGAATTAGAGTACGAGCAAAACTTGATTGGTAGGATTTGGTGGTGCAATGAGCAAGTATGGCCACATCTTTGTCGTAACTGGTGCAGTGAGCAGTTCTTAACAAAACGAAGGAGAGGTCAGGAGGCACGCTTTAAATATGAAGATGTTGCTCAAAACCGATCAGGCTCATGATCATACTCGGAAACTCAGCAATACATGGTATATTATATTCGTAACTAGTGCATTTTGCTTACCTTCAATTCACATATGCTGTCTTCCTCACATATTTATCTGGGTTAATTGTGTTCTTCAGTGTGTTGTAGGAGCACAAGTTTGGACCAGAAAATGCTACATGCTTGAAGACATATGCTGTAATGAAGTCTGGCATGAAAAATGTGGGCGATCTTGCAAGAAGTGGTCCAATTTGCAGTCAAAAAGCACAGAAACGCATTGTAAGTTCTACCATATTTGTTCTCAACTCAAGTGAACTCAACTTCTACGAAAGCAAATCATATGAAATGTTGCTTTTGTTCTAGGATGATTACTCTGCGGTGCGGTGCTCAACACCCGGATGGTGAGTGGGAGCAAGAACCACTTGATGGAGCAATACTTTACAACACCAATGGTGGCTTGCCCCATGGCCGTGTACCAATAGGGAATGGTGCTATCAAGAAGGTCAAGTTCTCTTGGCGGCTAAATCAAGAAATATTAGGCCATCAATTCCACCTCATATCGTAATGTGGTCCGACATAATCAAGAACTACTCCGGACACAAGAAGTTCACCGCCAAATGATTCTGGTAACATTGTTAATACACACATTAATTTACATCCAGTGTTATTGTTGCATACTTCAAGTGTTACCAAATTTAGCCAAAAGGGGTGATCTAAAACAAGATATTAGATTCAAAACAGGGATCATCCATGTAATGTACTGGAACTGTACATGGATGGGTTTGAGCTATCCATTAGTGTTAGCTTGATTATTTACTATCCATTTTTGTGCATTTCAATCATGTGGTCTGAATTGTCACCAGATGTATGACCAATCAACAATAGTGAAATAATCTGGATGTGTATCATGATTTATTTTAATGTATATGTTTGCAATTAATTGAATTGATAGGAGACATACTGAAGTTGATCAAAATAGCTACAAAGCCGAAAATCTAACTTTGTAAAGTTTCCAAATGTAGATGCTTTTCCAGAAGATCGGTGAAGAACCACCACCAGAGATGCTATGCCGTGAAACATCTGCACAATCACATGTGAGAATACTTACCAACTAAAATTATTGCAAATGCTACAAACAATATCTTATGAAAGTTACAAGGTTGTCCAAACCACTATCATTTGGAGGTACTAATTTGGACTAGACACTAATACTTTTCGGTGTTCAGAGTGACAACAAGCAATGCAGCAGTGAGCGAGTGGACTCATGTAGAGTGTTCTATCACATGGGCTTAACCTCCCATTTAGTTATATGTTCATGGTAAGGTGGCAATGGCCTTGTTTGGAATTTTTGTCCATGCGTGCACTATTTTTTAAGTGTTACCAATTTTAGCTCTTCTGTTAGCAGTTCTAATTGTTTTAATTGTGCTAAGGCAGACTATGATGTCGATCGCAGTGGGATATGTCTTAAGAGTTTCTTAGCAAAGGAATTTGTATACGTGATTATTGGTTTGTATTAATTTGCTGTTCTTGCTATCGATGTCACTGAATACGTATGTGTAGTATAATATGTTCATGTCCTACGTACATCTTATCCTCGCATACTATGATGAGTTATTCTGATTACTTTCCACTGTCATTAGTTATCTTTGTCCCCCCAAAATATCATTTGTATCTTTGTGCTTCAATACTCATAATGTTGGCCTACTCTATTCACCTTACAGGAAGGGGCCAGGACTGTGACTGGATCCTCCCATGTGGGCTCAGCACCGGATGAGAATGCCATTGATGGCAACGATGCTAACAATGATGGCGACAACTGCAATGCTGACATTAATGGCGGCAACAACCATGATGCCAACAACATCGACCGCGAAGATACAACTAATTTGTCTTCATGATCTTTGATGACTTGCTAGCTCTTTTGAATAGTTGAACATGGTATTGCTGCACTTTTAGATGGACTTATATTACTTGTATGTGACATTAGTCCTTTAGGTGTATTGTGGTAGTACTGGACTTTCAGATGTCTTTTGTGTGGATTACGATGTTGCTTTCTGCAAGTGAACTTTATGGATGGTATTGGGCTTGAAATGATAAGCTTGAACTTCTTATTTGTGTATGGAGGCATGGATGTGTATTGCGATGATGTATGGATGTGTATTGTGGATTATATATGATACATGGATGTGTATTGTGGATTTATGATTTATGGATGTGTATTATGGATTTATGATGCATGGATGTATGAAAATGTGATCAATTGAGAATTTATGCTAGTGGGCTGTTAGAATTACATTTTCCTGACGAGCAAAATAACTGTCAGCAAAATGCATTTTATGCACGGTCAAAAAACCGTCAAGTTTAATTTTGCTAACGGTTCTTACCCGTCAGGAAAATGCATTTTATGCACGGTCAAAAAACCGTCAAGTTTACTTTTGCTGACGGTTCTTTCTTACCTGTCAGCAAAATGCATTTTATGCATGGTCAAAAAACCGGCAAGTTTAATTTTGCTGACGGTTCTTACCCATTAGCAAAATTCATTTTATGCACGGTTCCGAAAACCGTCAGGTTAAATTTTGTTGACGGTGAATACCCGTCAACAAAATGCATTTTACGGACGGTTCGCAAAACCGTCAGCAAAATATGGAAAAACCATCAGCAAATATTTTCTTGACGGTTAACCGTCAGGCAAATTGGCCATTCCCGACCACCTAGCCCTGAGGGTATTTTCCTGACGGTTAACCGTCAGGAAAATTAAACTTGACGGTTTTTCCTATTTTGCTGATGGTTTTAAACCGTGAGAAAATGTCCATTTTCTGGTAGTGACATAGCTATTGCTCTAAGGATACATATATCGAATTGACAAAAAAAAGACTTCCTTCATTTTCCTTTTTGTTCTTACTCTTAACTCCGCATTGATCTCAAATCATAATTTTATCTACAATCACACGTACAAAGTTGAGGGAGAAGGGGGTAGGTTATTACCTTCACAGTGGAGGGATCAGGGGGGCGAGGGGAGTAAGCTGACGCAGGGGAGGAGGCCGGCGCGGGGAGGAGTACGGCGTGGGAAGGAGGCCGGTAGACGGAGGGCGGTGGTGCGGGGAGGAGGACGATGTGGGGATGAGGGCGGCCTAGGGGGCGGCGGGAGGCGAGGACAGGCCTGCGGGAGGCGCAGAGGCGAGAATGGATTTGGGGAGGAGAGGAGACGCTCGGAGGATGAAACTATTTGGGGAAAAATGAAGAACTGGGTGTATGGTGATACCTAAGTCACCATTTTCACGCCACATGCATTGGCGTGACAAGGCAGGCTTATTAGGTTATGAGTTAGGGCGTGACAACGGCCACACAAGTCCTCCACACTGGCGCGGCGCGCGGACGAGGGCTTGCATGGTATGTTTGGTCACACTGAGATCTGTAACATGATAGAACATTTTGCCCAGGTCACGTGGGGTGGCGTGACCAAAAGGGTTGAAATTACAAATAAAGTTAACAAGGGTTAACTTTAAAATATTATTAAAAATGATTAAAAAATTCAGACGCACCAGACGGCTGGGAGACCTTGCTTGGGTGCTAGCTTCAGTTGTAGTGTAAAGATATCAAAAGTTTAGCCTCTCACAAATGGGATGTAGCTTGTTGCGCTTCTTAGAGAAGCTACACTTGTGCGTAAGAAATTGAATGCACTTCCCGCGCTTTTAACTTCTTTGTAGCTTCGTGGATTATTCTATACCAAAAGCTAAAATATTAGTACTATTGTGCATCCTCAAAAACGGCTAACGGAAAACATGAGGATATAAGCTACTAATACTAAATCATGCTACAGGATTTAAGTGTACAGAATAGATGATGTACATTGCCCTCTAATAGTTATCCATTTTGAAGCAAAGCATAAAAAATATCCTAAAATATTTGTTCATCGTGCATGGTAGCATAAAATTATAGAGAAAGTCACTGTGTATAATTAACAGAAACTCAATCCAAAGTATTAATTTAACAAAGTAACTTCGGCACTACACACAAAAGATGAATTGTTCTGCACCAATGTTATCCCACACAACCCAAGGGAAAAATTATCCAGGACATATGATGCTCCTTATTGAAGTTTTCATATGGAATTTTCTTTCAAAATCTCTGTGAAATCATTCTAACAGTTCGGCCATTGTTGTTGAGTGCTGAATTGTTCTGCTAGTTGTGGCTGAGTTTGCTGGGACAGTGATGGATGATCTTGTATTTGATCCTGTGATTGAATCATTTGGGAGCTCATCTGTTGGAGTGGACCGTTTGGCATCTGAGAATTTCTGATCCCATCAGTAGTAAGTTTTAGGCGCTGGACCTCAGCACTTAGTGCTTCATTTAGAGCTGGATACAGAACAAGGAGATACCCAAGTTATATTAGTGATCGAATAAACCAAAGAAACAAAAAAGGTTCATTGTAAACATGGCCAAACTTGGGCATCAAACCAATTAAAATTATGACCAATATGACCCTAGCACATGATCGATTCAAGTAGTTGTGCAAAAACATTGATATAGTCTACATTAAATCACTCGAATATATACATTGATGTAACGTGAAGAAAATCAATGGAAAATTCTTACACAATGTCAGTGAATAAAAAGAGTATCTCTAATATATGATGACATTAGAGCAACATGAAGAGATAAAGCAATAACATGCAGGTTCCATTTGAATTCAGTCAATCATTGTGTAATCAAACAAGCTCAACATGGATAGCACATTCACCGCGTCTTGCCATATCAAATCCAGTAACCGATGGAGGGAAGCACATACATGTGACGGTCTGGCAACTCTGAATTAGCATTTAACACAATGTAATTTAGTATTATGTCCGATCTCTAGCTGCTCATACTATTTGATTTTCTTAAATGCATGTTTAATTCCTGTTATTGACTATCTATTTCCAGTGGCGCTACCACGCCTTATCTGTTGACAATCATGTACATCTCCTAGAGCGAAGTTCTGAATTCAAGACCCCGGCCATCATAACAAACCAATTTTTTTAACAAATCATTCAGTAAGGTTGAAAACACATGACATTTTTCATAAAAAGGAGGAAAGAGTAACCGGTGGCTAAAATAATTAAGCTACTTCTGAACTGACTGACAAAAATGTTCCAAGGAGATGCTATAAGCAAGGAAAATAGTTGAGTCGGGAAACTTATTATTTGTATATAATCATCACACTATAATTATTACAATTTTACATTTATCACGTAGAAACACCATATAAATGCAAATCCGCGACCAATGTATAACATATCTTGAAAGGGTAACTAAAATGACAATATCCATATCCAAGTCAACAATAAAAAAACTTGCTATAGAAGTCAACAAACAAAAAAATTATGTAAAAGCAAACATATAACATTCGGCAAAACCATGTTTTTACATGTAATTAAGAAGGGTAAAAAACACCACATAAGGTAAGGATATATGCAAATAACACATAATTTTTCGTTGAAAAAGAGGAAATAATATCCTTTGACTAAAATAATTATCTAGTTTTTAACCGATTGACAAAAAAGTGTCCAAGGAAATGCTATAAGCAACGAAACTGGATGAGTTAGGAAACTTATCATGTCCATCTAATCATCACACAATATATGCAATTTTCATTTGTGACGTACCTACAGATAACATGTGTGTAGATCCCAACCAATGTACAACATTTTTTTAAATGGTACGACAACTGTTGCACACTCAAGTCAAATAACGCGTATGTAAATCCCACCAAAAGTACAACCAATTTCCGGGATCGTAATTTATATTGAAATGTTCATATCCAAGTTAACAACAAAAAGAACTTGCTGTGGAAGTGAAATGTATGACATATTGACATCATGCATGCATATATCAACTCACAGCATACATAAAGTTTTTGCAACACATGGATTTCTATTGCCACCACAAGAACTTTACATACAAAAATGCTGAAAAACAATGAAATAAGCATACCATCTTTCAGCTGTCCTAGCTTCTCGACAGATTGCAGCCTGAATGTCAGCTCATCGTTCTCAGTTGTAAGTTCGGCAGACTTTGTCTGCAAACAGACGCTACAACAGTTACTAACTAATATTGTCAAAACTTAAAGCCCAAATCAAAGTGCTCACCACATTCTGATTCAGAGAACAGACCTGCAGCCATGTCAATTGTGCAGATAATGTACTAGCCTCCATCTTCAGCTTCTGTAACTTACCCTCAAGCTTCGACCTGTACAATGCCTTGCGGTCCTGCCCCTTGGCGGCAGATTGCCGGTTGTTTAGAAGCCTTGAAATTTCACGAGAAAATGGTCAGTTTTGAGTTTTGACAACCAATATATATATCAGATTCAGACCACTATCTCCACATGCACTAAAAGAAATTGTAACCTCTTGGCCCTCCCAGGATCTGTCAACATAAGCTCCGCGAGGTGCTGATCCGCCATGATCTTCTTCATCCGAGCCTCACTGAATTTCCCATTGGCATACTCAAAGAGAGCTGCGGCACCTGGCCCTCGACAAGGAACTGGTAGCTTCTCTTTGCTTCCAGAGTTGAGATTCCCCGTGAAGCTTTCCACCCGCGACGAGCTGCCGTCATTCTTCTCCGCCGACGACATCGCCAAGCTCTCAGCTACGTTCTGGCTACTGTCGGTGGGACCCGACGCGAGTGAGCCGCCGCTCATTTGGCTGGCAGCCAGGGGGCCACGGAGCTCCTCGGTGCCGTCGCCGGAGGAGGTGAGCTCGCCCAGGCCCTCCAGGTCCAAGAATTGGCTGACGATGTCGTCGGGGTCGTCGATCTCGTACTCTGCCATAGGTGGCAGGGGGTACAGGTTCGCCTGTGACTTGGAGGAGGATCCATAGCCAGCGTCGAGGGAGGTCTGAGAGAACGAGCGCACGTGACGGGCGGAGCTGCCTCCGACGTCGGCTCCACCGCCAGATGTGGGAGCCAGCGGCGAGGACGGCACCTGATCCTGATAGGAAGATCCGGAGTCGTAGCCGGAGACGGAGCTTGAGCCTAGGGAGGAGGATAAACCGAAGCGGGGGGTGGTGGCTGGGGACTGGAGGAGCGAGGTGGAGAGGTGGCGGCGGTGGGAGGAGAGGTCGAGGAGGGAGGCGGAGAGCGGCGGGAGGCGGCGGCGGCGCGAGGGATCGTGCTCCATGGGGGGAAGGAAGGGAGCCGGCGGCTACGGTTTCGGGACGCACGCTAGGCGGAACGGAAAGGGAGGGAGAGCGGGTGCGAACGGGAGCAAAGCAAAGACCTGCGGGGATGCAGAGGACTGGAGGGAGACAAAAAAGGAATGTTTGTCTGGATCCGCGTGGACGTGCGGGCGCACGTGTGCTCTGCTTCCATGGGACGATGGTGTTGGGCCGGGTGCGCGTGCAGCCCGCATAAAATAACTGTATTATGGATTATTATTTTTGCTATATCGGCACTCTTTAGTGAAAATGACGAGCTTACCAAAAATAGTAACTTAAACCGTACGAACACCTTGCATTTCTCCTTAAACCACATAGTGACTGCATTTTTTGCATTTCTTCCCAAAACCGCATGGCCACCGTGCGGTGCTGTCCTTCTTCACCGCCCGGCCTCCCTCTTCTGCATATCTGTTGCTCGTCGCTGTCGTCCCCCTTTACCGGTAGTGTCGTGCCTTTGGAATTCCCAGTGCCAAATACCGAACTCTCGTAGTCGTTCATCGCTCATCTCAATTGTATTACGCTTCTCGTTCTCGCGCTCGTCACTTAAAACTCAAAGAATGTAACATAATTAAAAAAATTAGAGAGTAATTATTTGATTGCTTCTCATCACTCATCGCTCGGCTTTTTTTATTGCTTCCCCCGATGGTGAAAGCATCTAGGCCCCTAATAATTATTTTGATAATAAATGACAATATATGAATATATGACTAACATGTTTATTGAGTATTTACAAGGTTTAGTCTCAGTGATGAATACAACAATCTAGAGATGCATGCTAAAGGTCAACATGGAGATCAATATGGTTCAAAGATAAGGTACAAGTAGTCTAGGATCCTTTTTGTTTTTACCGGTCTAAAGAGAAAAGGATGGAAGACCGGATTTTAGGTTAAATGTCGTATTATTAAGAGGGACCATGACTAGTAGCTTGATGACATGTTCTTGTGCAATCTGGATCAATATAGGATCATGCATGCATTTAGAGTTTGTTTTGAGAGCCAACTATGTTTTTTTTCCAGAATAATCAGTAGTACCGCTGTTTTATTGGCGATACTACCGCACTGCGGTATGACCGGGATAGTGGTGCGTTACTACCACAATCCGGTCAAACCTAAAAATTGTTGGCGGTACATTTTTACAGAACGACACCTTTTATCTCGGTTGCTCACCTGGTAAACGGTAGTTTCAGAGTTTTCTTGGCAGAACTACCGCATCGCAGTATGACCGCATCTTGAGCGGAACTACCACAGCCCGGATATTCCGAATATAGACAGCGGTACATTTTTTTCTCTCCAAAAAGGACTCTTTTGGACCGCAAAGTGAAGTCGTAGTACCGCGCCGAATTTCCAACGGCTCTTTCAGAAGCAATTAATGCGTCTGCGCTAGGCATCATTGTGCATTTTTAGAGGTGCGGTAGTACTGGCCATATAACAGCGGTACTACCGCTTGTGCTGAAAAATTCTGTGATTTTCCTCCAACGGTCGTATTTGTTTGTAAGGGGTATAAATACCCCCCCACCAGCTCAAGGACAGTTTTAAGAGACTTCATTTAACATCTTTGAGCTAAGATCATTCTCTCTACACCTCATACACACTTATTGCATTCATTATGAGGTGGTTGAGTAAAACTCAAGTGCATTAATTCTAGATTGATCCTTAGCACTTGGTTGCCGTCAAGCGAAGATTTCGATTCATTACTTTTGGTGTTTATTGACACCTAGACGGCTTGAAGGGAGTTTGCGTGGTGGTATCTTCAAGAAGATTGTGAAGAGGCCTAGTACCAAAATTATGATTGGTTCGGTGTTCGCCATCTCGGAGCGGAGGAAGAACAACCACTAGTGAAATCGAGTGAAGGCTTAATTTGTGGAGCCAGCTTGATTAGTTCAAGCTTCCTCAACTTGGACTAGTGAAGACCAACAAGTCTTAGATACCACAGGAAAAACTTCTTTATCTTCATTGTGGTTAATTCTTGTCTTTACTATTTCGCACTTACATTTCTAACAATTCTAGTGTGCTTGTTTTGCTTAGCTAGGAGTGTATCTAGTTTTGACATTAGCTCTTATTTGTCTCTAGTAGCATAATAGTTTTATCATCTTTATTGTGCTAGGAAGGTTTGTTAAGAGTATCTTGCTTAAACTTAAAAATAGTCAATTAGTTTTGAAAATCTCCTATTCACCCCCCCTCTAGTTGGTTATCATTAATCCTACAAGTAGTACCAAAGCTTGGTCTCTCTATTTTTAGACTTAACCATCTAGGAGAGAAAGGATGGCTAGTGAGGGAATGTCAACAGGCAAGGCTCGTTTATTTGATGGATTAAATTATGATTATTGAAAAATTAGAATATCTATTTATTTAAAGGCCATGAGCCCAAGCATATGGAGAATTGTTAGTGACGGTTTCGTTACAATACTTGATCCTACACACCCCACGGATCTTGAGGAACGAAACTCCCACATCAATGCTCAAGCGATGAACGCTTTATTTGGAGCTCTAAACGTGGATGAGTTCAATCGAGTGAGCAACCTTGAAACCGCTCATGAGATATGGACTACGCTATCGAAAATTCATGAGGGCGCATCTACGGTCAAAGAAGTCAAACTGCTAAAGGCTTCGGATCAAATATGAGATATTTACAATGTTGCCTCATGAAAACATCACCGAAATGTATCTAAACTCAACAATATTGTAAATGAATTCAAAGGTCTTGGCACTAACTTGCTTGATGTTGATATTGTGCACAAGATGCTTAGGGCTCTACCCGACAAATATGAGATGTTGGTGGAGCTATTTCTCAACTCTCCCAAGTTGCCAAGAATGACGCCAACTGGACTCTTGGGCAACTTCATTACAAATGAGTTGTACAAGAAAGATAAGGAAGAATTGTTGAAGTCATCTTCCTCAAAGAAGAAAATTGCCGCTTTCAAAGCTAAAGAGGAATCAAGTGATGAAGAGGACGAAGAAGAAGACTCCGAAGAAGAATCCGCTCTCCTTATAAGGAGAATGAATAAATTCATGAGAAGACGCCCTTATCGAATCTTCAACTTTGACAAAAACAAGAAAGGGCAATCCTCCAACCATAACAAGCGTTATAGCAATATTCGTTTCTATGAGTGCGATGAGAAGGGGCACGTTGCCTCTCATTGCCCCCAACAAAAAGGATGACAAGGGTAAGTCATCCAGGAAGGAGTTCAATGGCAAGAAGAAGCTTCACAAGGACGGCAAAAATAAAGCCCACATTGGAGAGTGAAACTCCGATGAGGAGTACACAG
The DNA here is from genome assembly GCA_036346395.1 of Hsuehochloa calcarea. NCBI lineage: Eukaryota > Viridiplantae > Streptophyta > Magnoliopsida > Poales > Poaceae > Hsuehochloa > Hsuehochloa calcarea. The sequence goes on along the minus strand of CM070610.1, from coordinate 25,687,891 downwards.
ATTCTGATGAGGATGAGTCCCCCAAGAAGAAGAGACTCGCTGGCATCGCCATCAAGAAGGCTCCATCACTCTTCTCGTCTCCTACATGCCTCATGGCAAAAGGAGATAAGGTAAAACCTCTTGATGACGATGATCCTTCTTATGATGAGCTTATGGATATACTAGAAGAATTGAATGAATATCTTGGAAAAGAGAAGATAAAATTTAAAGTCTTGAAGAAAGAATATCTCTCTCTAAAAGACACTTATGAGGAGCTAAAGGAAGCTCATGACTCTCTTCTCCTAAAAGACATTGAAAAATCTTATTCGAATGTTGGAATCACTTGCAATTTATTAAATGAAATGCCTAAAGTAGAAGTTGCCTCAAAAGCTATAACCATGTCTAGCACTTGTACATCTTGTGATGACTTGTTGTCTATGCAATGTTGCTCTAAAGTTGATTCAATTACTAATATTGCTAACACATATGATCCTTTGCTTATTGTTGAAAATCATGAGTTAAAAGAGCAAGTCACCAAGCTAAGTAAGAGCTTGGAAAGATGCTTCAAAGGTAAAGCCACCCTTGACAAGCTATTGAGTGAGCAAAAGTGCTCATTCAACAAAGAAGGACTTGTGTATGTGCCCAAGAAGGGTAAGAAACCGGCAAACAAACCCGCGAGGTTTGTTAAGAAAATAGGTAAATATTGCTATAAGTGCTGGGAAATAGGACATATGCAAAAAATTATCCTATTGGTAAGACACCATCTATTGGTTTATATGATTCTTGTTATATGCTCAAGAAATCTAAGGATGTAAAAGTTATTGCTAGATTTGTTGGCACTTCAATTTTAGACGATAAAAAGAATGTTATTTGGGTGCATAAAACCTTTGTCACTAACATCTTTGGGTTGGTTGATTTTTTTTAAATGATTCATGCTTAAAAACTTGTTTAATTACAAAAACATCTTTGGGTTAGTTATGGCATAGAAGACTTGGTCATGTGGGCATGATCCAACTCAAAAAGTTTTTCAAACATGACTTGGTGGTTGGCTTGAAGGACGTAAAGTTTGAGACAAATGGATTATGTAGCGCTTGCCAAGCCGGGAAGCAAGTTGCAAATTTTCATCCTTTCAGAAGTATCATGTTAACTTCTAGGCCATTAGAGCTCTTACATATGGATTTGTTTGGGCCAACAACCTATAAGAGCATCAGGGGCAATAACTATTGTTTAGTCATTGTAGAAGATTACTCAAGATATACATGGGTATTCTTCCTACATGATAAAGCCGAAGCCTCCGATATTTTCAAAAGTTTTGCAAAAAGGGCTCAAAATGAATTTGATTTCAAAATTAAGAAATTCCGTAGTGAAAATGGTTCCGAGTTCAAAAATACTAAAATTGAAGATTATTGTGATAAACTTGTAATAAAGCATGAACTTTCCACAACCTACACTCCAGAGCAAAATAGAGTTGTAGAAAGGAAAAATCGGACATTAATTGAAATGGCTAGGACAGTGCTTTAAGAATATAATACTTCAGATAGCTTTTTAGCAGAAGTAATTAACACCGCTTGTCATGCCATAAATCATTTTTATTTGCATCGCCTTTTGAAAAAGACTTCTTATGAGTTTTTAATTGGAAGAAAACCGAACATCTCTTATTTTCGTGTATTTGGTTGCAAATGTTATATTTTCAAAAAAGGTGTTCGTCTTTTAAAATTTGCAAGTCGATGGGATATTGGTTTCTTGCTTGGTTATTCATCAAATAGTGTCACATCCCCAATTTAATAAATAAAATTATTATGCATCTCATGAGTATACATGGCATTCTTGAAACTTTTGCACCAATGATTGCATTAGAAAATCTCAAACAAAGTTTAAACCTACACTTCAAATTTAAGCTCAAAGAGAAAATTGAGATAAAATCATATGGTCATCTTCTGGAGATAATTTATTCAAATAATATATTAATTATCATGAATTAATATAATTTTTACCAAATTTTTGGAACTGGATCCAAACCTCACAAAATTTACACATATTTCAATGACATATTCTAAGTTTGAATTTAAATTAAGAAAATAACTCTTGAACAGTGGGGTTTCTAGGTCACCCTAGGAACCCCTATGATTTATTTTAGATTTTTAGGATTTTATTTGCTATATTTTGCGGCTCAGTCAAACTTGAATCAAATGATTTGAAAATCATTCTAACTAGTACTGTTCCTCGGACTCGAGCCGGTCTCCGTCTTGGATCCAAAAGTCTTGACTCAGCTCGACCGCACCGCTTCCGTATCGCGGACCGCTGGGCCCCGCCTGTCAGTTCCTTCGTTCTCCTCGCGCTGGCGCCCACGCAGAGCTGCTTTGCCATGCGTTCGCCGAGCTCTGCCCGCGCGCCAGTAACGCCGTGGATCCACCGCCCCTGGCAACCACTCCGGATCCTCCTCCATCTCACACCGCCTCCATTGTCGTCATCTCCCAGGTATAATACTCCCTCCAAAAGTCTCTCTCCCCTCACTTCTTCTCTCGGCCGCTGAGAAGAAGGGCGCTCGTGCTTGCCCCGACCTAGCCTCCCGGAACGTCGTCGTGTCTTCCTCGGCTTTGGTTCACATCCAGAGCTCATGAATTTGGAGGTTGGTCCATTTTCGGCCGTAGAAAAACCTTTCACCTCCCACCTTGATCCGAACAACCTCCCCGCGTGAAGCCGTGCCGCCACCGTCACCTTCTTCAACGCCGACGCAGCTCCGGCCATCTCAGGCCATCTCTACTTCTCTCTAGTGCTTAGATTTTGAAGATATTGACATTGACTTGTACGCCACTGAAAGCGAGCAATTAATCTACCAGCAAGGCAAGCATTATTTGAACTTTCTTTTGCATCATATTAATCCCAGTTTTGATAAGTAGTGTTTTGAAATACAATGTTAATTACTTGCGTGCTATTTCGGTATATCAATATTTTTATGATGTGTAGTTAGTTATATCTAAATTTTGTTATCATCCTTGTTAAACTCCAGTACACATATATGCTTAGGAATAGATGGATGTGATAATGTTCTTTTGTGTATTGAGCGCTTAGCAATGCAAGTCTAGATTATACGTTAGTACGGTTGACGGGATTAACCCGTTGTAACATCCCAAATCTCTGGGGTTGTGTTTCAAATATGTGAAAATGAGGATAAATTAAAACTTTTGGATGTATCCTTGTTGTCATTTGAAATCCCTAGAATTTATCTCCTTGAAATGTGGACTTCAAATTCAATTAAGTTTATTGACTCGAAGTGTTGCAATTCAAGATCTTCTAGTCAAACCTTGTGATCATCCTCTGGAAATATTTTTCTTAAATTCTTGATCATCTTGGTAACCTCCCTGAGAAATTTTATAATTTTTAGAAATTATTTGCTATTTCTTAAGGGCTGGTCAAACATGTTGTCTTCCTGGTCAAACCCTCTATCCAGCAGCTTGTGAATTTTCTAGCGGGCAATGCACTGCATGAAAAATTCTGGGAAATTTACACGGTCGACCTTGAAGTCTGGATGACTCAGTAAAAATTTCAGAATTGTTGGATCTGTGGAGCTACCTCTAGAAATTCCCAAATCATCTCAGCCTTTTTAATTCAAATCTGGAATCACTGTTTCTCAGGCTCGAACCCGAGTCAGTCTCCGACCCTGCTCCCTCGGTTCAGCCCAACCGCCTAACCGCTTCGCTCGTGAGCCGTCCGTTGCAAATCCTCCGGTCCGGGTCCCGCAACCGTTCGAACCACTCCGGGCTTCTCTCTTCTCAATCCGAGCCGTCCATTTCCAATCGAACGGCCCAGATCCTCCGGGCTAGGCCACTCCTGCGCTGCGCTGTGAGTCGCTGACATCGCGGGGCCCGCTCGTCAGACCCGTCTTCTCCAGCTCACCTCGCACTCAGGAATCACTCGCCACGCGCCGCAGAGGCTCTGCGCCGCTTCCGTTGACGCCGTGGATCCACCGCCCCGGCTAACCACTCCTGGAGAGTCGCCTCTTCACGTCGTCTCCTTCCCGGCCGTTGGAGCTCTATAACTCCGTCTCCCTCGCCTGCTAGCTCTCACTTTCCCTCTCGGTGGCCGAGGGAAAGGAGGCGAGATCTTGGCTCTCTCTCGGGTAATCTTCATGCTTCTGCCTCCTGGTCCATCTCCGTTCCTCCCTGGTTCCATTTTTGCTAACGCGAGGCCTTGCCTTGGCTTGTAGTGCCCGGAACACCGTCAAGCTCTCTGCGGCTGCAGAGCTCGTACCCGGAGTCGCTGCTGTAACACCCTGACTATAAGGAAGTCAAGATGTCACCTACAACCACTACTCTTTAGAAGAATAACCTCAAATCACATGACCAGGTTAATCAATGGAATAGAAATAAACAATTCTGAGAGATAAGGTAGTTATGACCAAACTGGCTTATTACAATTCAACACAAATCATAATTAACGACAGTAAAAGTCCTCAAAATGTTTGGTTTATGGTAGTGAGTGCATCGTGATGAACTACCCTCCACAAGATCATTCTTCCTTGTCATTTACCTAAATAAAACAACAAAGCAAGAATGAGCCAAAGACTCACAAAGTAATCAGATGTAACAATCAAACATTCCATGAGCAATATATCACAATCATCATTTGAACATTTACTGGAAACGAATTTATGAATGGATGAAGTGGAATGATGCATTGAAGGAATTGGACATATTGCAGCATATACCGGTATAGCGAGTGAATCACCCGTCGGTGTTCACTTAAAGTAATTGTATGAAGAACGTTTCATACGACCGTCCAACGTGGCCCACATTGGAATGGTGGACTCACGTAACGTGACCCACATTGGAATGGTGGACTCACGTACCCATCTTGGAATTGATGGGATTTCAAGTGCTCATACTGGAATTGATGGGTCTTACAAAAGTAATGTATGCATGTCATGATGTGATCCCATGTCAATATTGAATTGTACTCATAAATGAAAAGAACACATGGCATTCATCTACAAATACGAACAAATGTAATCGTGCATTCACACATCATACATGGCATCAATCATAGAATACAAATTACTTGCTGCTTGCACAACGCAACGGGTTAGGAGGTAATTGGGATACCCCTCCACTCACCGCTTCACCGCCTACAATATAACAATAATCGAAATAACGGCAAACGAATATGGCAATGCTACACGAGTCCTCCCTCCCTCTCTAATCAAACTAACCAAATAAAAGTTCAATTTGATCAATTTACCCAAACATTTCAATTATCCCTAATCTGGCAGTTTTACTAGAAAATTCACCAATAAAATACCGTAAGTCCAAAAGACCTGAAACCAGTGCTCAAATTTTCTTAACTTAACTGGCTACAAAACTCTAGTTGATGGTAAACTCTAATTCGGCCAATACAGAGGTCTAACCATCCAATGAAAAACATTAACTGCAGTCTGCCCAGAATTCAGAACAGCCCTAAAGAAAAGGCTCTAACTTTTAAACCACTGATCCAAATAAAGTGATTTTTATCAGCCTGGAAAGCTGGTGAAATTATCTTCATAAACCTAGTTGGGTGGCCGACCTGATTCTGACTTTAACTAGATCAAAACCTAGGTGCAACCTACTATACCCAACATTTCTGACAGACAGAGCAGTACGTGGTAAAACAGTCATAACTTTTAAACTACTGGGTGAAAATTCGTGATCCAGGTGCCAAAAGAAAGCTAATGAAATCAGGAACAATTCTCCAGAAGACGTCGATCTGAGATTCGGCCTTCAATCCCACGCACAAACTACTGCACTAATCTGGACAGATCTGGATTCGCAGACCAAACCAATCCAAATGAACAAAAGTGCAACAAAACTAATACAAACAGCGAATCGGGACTTTCGTTACCCTTGAAGACCCGAAGAACGACGATGAACTGGTTCCCTAAGGCCTCCCTCCCTTCTCCTCTCCTCCCCCTCCAAAGGGCCGGCCACAAAGATGCGAAGGATGGCCGGTGACGACGGCGGGGAAAGGAGATGTCGGAGGATCTTGGGAGAAGCACCGGGATCACCGGAGACAACACCACAGAAGCGAGGACACCAGGGAGCGAAGGAGCCGGCCATGGGAGAGGAGAGGTGGCGGCTCAAGGGTGGGAGGAGAGGAGGGAATGGGGAGGCGGCTAGGGTTGGGGCGCCCCCCTTCCCTTGGCCGCCCCTTGGGCCGCCTCCCCTCTTGGGCCTCTGGGTGGCGGACCCATGGCCAAGTTGGCTAATAAAAATAGAAAAACCCCCCCGCTGATCTGGAAATTCCGAATTTGCAATTGTCTTTTACCCCTCCAGCTTCATTCTATTAACCGAATTCTATTCCGGAGTATTACATTCTACCCCCCTTAACAGGATTCGACCTCGAATCTAAACACAGATCTATTCAAAATAAAACTGCGACTGGAATTTATTAACGAAAAACACGTACCAAAAACGAACAGGTCTGGATACTTATCGCGCACGAGGGATTCTAGCTCTCAAGCGGCCTCTCTTTCGGACTAGAGAAAACCACAACCCAAAGACCCAAAACGACGTCTGACCTAACACTCAACCTGAACTTTCTAGGTACCCTCATCAGAAGAGGATCGAAGGTAAGACCATACTCGATGGTCAACGTCTTAAACTATAACTCGAACCTTGAATGGTTCAGCTGCCCACTCAGCACCAGAAAACACCAGACGTTGCGTACTTCGCGCATGAATCCGAGACGGTCAAATCGAAATATCAACTTCCTAATTTCTGCAACCTTCTGAAACGAAGATAATCCAACTGGAATATAGAGTCCTCATCGCATCCACGCAATGCTAACTCTCCACCAAAAGGTTAGATTCCAAATTTGACAATCATCTCGAAAACAAATCCATTCTCCAAATAAGTAGTTTACAAAGGAACACCACGACAACCAAAGGAGAAATCACTCGAACGCTCAAACCAAATACTTGCGGTTTGTCTGAATTTGGAAAGAATCAACACGCCAACCCAGCGCCAACTCAAAATTGCGGAGATACAAGTCAACGACACAAAACTCAAACGAGAATCAAGAAAACACCTCATTATCCGATGAACATTCCTTTCCACAGTTTCTTTCTTCTAGGAATAAAATTTCTCTCGAATCCTTGAAATTTGAATTCATCGCATACCACACGAGCTTAAACCTTTTAGTTAAATATCCTCAAATCATGCTCAAACTGAATTAAATCATCCACACCATTGTGAAGAGACTCTATGAAATCTACTGGATACTCTAGATAATACAGAATCGATTTGATTGAAAGCATCCATAACACCACAATAGTAGGCACCACGCAATCACATTATCTTCAATTTCCAAAAACAACAATTCAAGATCCTTAGCACGCACGGACATGTACTACATCAGAAGAGTTCTATCAATGACCATTCATTGCTCAGGAAACTCTATTATCCCACTTCCTCTACGCACAATCATCGTGTAACCAATGGTCTAGCATAACAATGCAAACCCAAATTTAACCTCCAAGATCTCTACCACAAATTTCGATTATAACAAATAGGGAAATCAATGGATTGACTCTCCAACATTTTCCCCAATTCTAACATACTCACTCAATTGCATACTTAGAAATTTCTCGCCTAATCTCGCATCATTATCCAATTGCGTTGCTTTATAGAAGTAATCAAGGTTTCCATACTTTCGATAATCACCGACCATTCAATCATGAACTGAAGTTATGAAGTTTCACTATACCATAGGTTCTACTCAGTCGAAACACTATTCAGACTTACTTCGAAGTCAAACATTTCAGGTGAATCAATTTCCCTCCAAGGGATACAGATCAAAACCATTTCACATTCTACTACTCCTCCGATAACTTGGTAGCAAAATATCATCGCTACGATTACTCATCCACCACCAAACAATTGCCAAACTTATCATTTGCAAACACTTTGTAACCCAAAACTGTGATCCTTTCTCAAATGGAAGAGGCGAACAGAGATAAGTTTATTCACACAGAAAGACGTTGCTCATCACGGCGAGCAGGAAACCAAAAGAAATATTCTGATAAAGGTGATCTTGGAAAACGAAAGCTGAGTTCATAATTGGAAGCACACATCCCTCAAAAGAGAATAGCAAATAACAGCCGACACGAAAGAAAGATATTACGTTTGAAATTCACCATCTCTTGAGCGGAAAGAGCAACAAATTTAGGGACGCTTCAAATAACCACAAGATTTAATTAAGAATCGATAAGATCCTTCAACAGGCCAACTTGCTCAAAGTTCATCTACTTGGGAAACACGAGATCCAAATGTTCTCACCACAAAACTCAAACATTTTCCTTTACAGATTTCACGGAAAACAAACGGATTAACCGTCTCAAGGATCAACGAAAATATTCTTTTATTGCAACCTCACTTTGCGAACTCAAACCAAGGAGTCTTTCGGACTAAATCACACGAAATCTTTAAGAAACAATAGGTTAATTCAATTCCTCAAGTTACCCAAAACAATTTCAGTTACCAGTTGATTCACGAGCTCCAAGGTACCATGAAAGCTAAAATTGAAATATTCTTATTTGAACGATGTCACCAAAGGCGATCAATTTACTACAGGTATTAACATCAAGCCCATAACAACACTTAGAAAACATTCCTAAGACCCACGTGGAAAGAATGGGTTGATTCCTTCTCGAAAGAAGAGGCAAATAGAAACGATCTTCACCAATCAAAAATCACTTACTACTCGCAAGGAACACGAAACTCGGGGAAAACCAATTAGGCAACGAACTCAAAAAAACATATGGGAAGTCCACAGTTGAAAACATAGGCCTCACAAAAATAGAATATCCGACCTTAACCGTCAGGAACAAACGGGTATTCAAGATCATAACCCCCGCATCATGGAAGAACTATTATAATTTTTCAACATATCGCTTTACTCGACAAACTATGTTTACCACAAAGAACTTGAGTTCCCCAAAAGAGCATGAACACAAAACTGGGAATTTGATCATTTTAGAAATATTACGAAAGGCGGACAACTTTCTTTCTTTATAAAGGAATCAACATTGCCATCACATTACTGATCATGTCAATAAACCTTCTAAAGGAACATGGTAAATCGTGTTATAAAAATTTTTCAGCATCAAATGGAATTGTAATAACAACTTGTTCTAGAAAGGAAACTTAGTACAAAAACCACAACGCTGAAACAAACCTCTCACACAACTCCACCATAACATTAGAAAAGGGTTTCGACAAATTTTTTTTTCTTTTTCAAGAGAGGTTCTAAACTCCAACATTCGAACTACTCCAAAAGACACGAGTAGAGTCAAGACTTTCTTCGACAAACTTTGTAAAAGATAATTCCCGTTCCCCAAAATACCAAACGGTTAACCAGGTCCCCTTAATCAACAAGCGAGATAGGACCCTTACAAAAAGAATGATCTTGTCAATAATATCGTGTACAAGTAGCAAAGAGAGCTCAGCAATCAGAAAGACAAGAATTGTTTTGAAAAACATCTAGGGACCAATAGGAACCCGTAGCCAACCCATTTGTTTGATTACCATCTCCGACTTAAACACCACAAGGCACCCCAAAAAGGGTTTTAACACTAATCATCAGAAAAGAGATGCGTTACTTCAAGACGCGGAATGATCCAAAAAAAATACTTGGAGCCAATGCTTCCTCGTGCTAACGAACTTGCAACAGAAAACTCTCATTATACAAACTATCAAACGAGTAAACGAGTCGCTATTTTCCAATGAGAAGGAATGAACAAACATGGAAATATCAATATTGCCAACTGTCGAAGATCATTTAAAATAAAAGAAATTCAACAACTGAAAAACAATAATATTTTCAGAGAACCATTAAAGACCTATTGGATCTCATCAACTACCATGAATCATGAACCTAAGAGAAATTCATCAACTACCACCGGACAAGAATTTGTCAAAATCAGAAATCAAGGAAGAGAACCACTGTCTAAAGCATCCCAAAAAGAAATATGCAAGATCATTGTGCACTTGATAAAGAACTTACAAAAGAAATCTGCCAATGCCCGAAACCCCAAGCGAACACACGGGTTGAATTTTCCAACAGGGGTAAAACAGAACTTCCATGAAATGGTAAATCTTGCAATTTTAACTACGCTCACGTGGAGCAGAAATGTCACAATAGTAGAAAGAACAATAATTATTTCAAAGAACGTTCAGAAATCTACTAGAGATGGCCCACTTCATTATAACCCTCCATTCAAAAGAAATTCACGAACTATCAGAAACTACAACCAGAAACCAGATACAAACTTGAGAAGGACAACAATTTCATCAAGGAGCTCAGGCTCAACACATAACTATGGAACAGGGGTAAGAACTTCTCTACTATTACAACACGAACAGTGGTGTAGCCTGGCAAAACCCAGGACGATAACCACAGACTCAGCTGCTCGACGTCCGCTACCGATACGCATAACTAATGCAATCAATTATGAATATATAGGATCATCTCATGACAATCATAGAATAATTCATAGATATATAGGATATCGCATCACGTCATAGATTAATAACAAGAAAGATAGTACAGAAGCAATTCTATAACATACAACATAATGAACAACATCACTAGAAATGCGGAAACAATGGATTTCCCAAACCCCACCTACTGTGCACAGTGTGTCATTTTAATAACTTAATTACCACGGACCTAAAGCCCGCTCTGATACCAACTGTAACACCCTGACTATAAGGAAGTCAAGATGTCACCTACAACCACTACTCTTTAGAAGAATAACCTCAAATCACATGACCATGTTAATCAATGGAATAGAAATAAACAATTCTGAGAGATAAGGTAGTTATGACCAAACTGGCTTATTACAATTCAACATAAATCATAATTAACGACAGTAAAAGTCCTCAAAATGTTTGGTTTATGGTAGTGAGTGCATCGTGATGAACTACCCTCCACAAGATCATTCTTCCTTGTCATTTACCTAAATAAAACAACAAAGCAAGAATGAGCCAAAGACTCAGCAAGTAACTGTATGTAACAATCAAACATTCCATGAGCAATATATCACAATCATCATTTGAACATTTACTGGAAACGAATTTATGAATGGATGAAGTGGAATGATGCATTGAAGGAATTGGACATATTAAAAGATATCTGGAGATAGCGAGTGAATCACCCGTCGGTGTTCACTTAAAGTAATCGATGAAGAACGTTTCATACGATCATCCAACGTGGCCCACATTGGAATGGTGGACTCACGTAACGTGGCCCACATTGGAATGGTGGACTCACGTACCCATCTTGGAATTGATGGGATTTCAAGTGCCCATACTGGAATTGATGGGTCTTACAAAAGTAATGTATGCATGTCATGATGTGATCCCATGTCAATATTGAATTGTACTCATAAATGAAAAGAACACATGGCATTCATCTACAAATACGAACAAATGTAATCGTGCATTCACACATCATACATGGCATCAATCATAGAATACAAATTACTTGTCTGCCGCGCTGCAACGGGTTAGGAGGTAATTGGGATACCCCTCCACTCACCGCTTCACCGCCTACAATATAACAATAATCGAAATAAGGGCAAACGAATATGGCAATGCTACACGAGTCCTCCCTCCCTCTCTAATCAAACTAACCAAATAAAAGTTCAATTTGATCAATTTACCCAAACATTTTAATTATCCCTAATCTGGCAGTTTTACTAGAAAATTCACCAATAAAATACCGTAAGTCCAAAAGACCTGAAACCAGTGCTCAAATTTTCTTAACTTAACTGGCTACAAAACTCTAGTTGATGGTAAACTCTAATTCGGCCAATACAGAGGTCTAACCATCCAATGAAAAACATTAACTGCAGTCTGCCCAGAATTCAGAACAGCCCTAAAGAAAAGGCTCTAACTTTTAAACCACTGATCCAAATAAAGTGATTTTTATCAGCCTGGAAAGCTGGTGAAATTATCTTCATAAACCTAGTTGGGTGGCCGACCTGATTCTGACTCTAACTAGATCAAAACATAGGTGCAACCGACTATACCCAACATTTCTGACAGACAGAGCAGTACGTGGTAAAACAGTCATAACTTTTAAACTACTGGGTGAAAATTCGTGATCCAGGTGCCAAAAGAAAGCTAATGAAACCAAGAACAATTCTCCAGAAGACGTCGATCTGAGATTCGGCCTCTAAAGGCCTTCAATCCCACGCACAAACTACTGCACTAATCTGGACAGATCTGGATTCGCAGACCAAACCAATCCAAATGAACAAAAGTGCAACAAAACTAATACAAACAGCGAATCGGGACTTTCGTTACCCTTGAAGACCCGAAGAACGATGATGAACTGGTTCCCTAAGGCCTCCCTCCCTTCTCCTCTCCTCCCTCTCCAAAGGGCCGGCCACAAAGATGCGAAGGATGGCCGGTGACGACGGCGGGGAAAGGAGATGTCGGAGGGGATCTTGGGGAGAAGCACCGGGGATCACCGGAGACAACACCACAGCAGCGAGGACACCAGGGAGCAGCAAGGAGCCGGCCATGGGAGAGGAGAGGTGGCGGCTCAAGGGTGGGAGGGAGAGGAGGGAATGGGGGAGGCGGCTAGGGTTGGGGGCGCCTCCCCCCTTCCCTTGGCCGGCCCCCCTTGGGCCGGCCTCCCCCTCTTGGGCCTCCTGGGTGGCGGCCCGCGGCCCAAGTTGGCGTATAAAAATAGAAAAACCCCCCCGCTGAACTGGAAATTCCGAATTTGCAATTGTCTTTTACCCCTCCAGCTTCATTCTATTAACCGAATTCTATTCCGGAGTATTACAGCTGCTGTGCCAACTTCGTGTCCGGTGAGTCCCATCCTCGCTCAAGTGAGTCACCGGTCGTGCCTTGGCCTGCTTAATCATTCCCCTCACTTTATTTTGCCATCGGTTCACAGGAGCCCGGAAATCCGAGTTTGACCCATTTTCGGCCGCAAAGCTTTCGTTCTTCCCCATCTCTGTTAAGGTAAGCTCCTTGTCGATTCCTTGCTTGCACACCATCTGTGGGCCTCCCTTGAGCTTTCTCTACCACTCATTCCCTGTCTCCTTCACCAGAGTGAGCTCTCCTCAGTAAAGCACTGCGCCGTAGTGACCCTCCTCGTCGCTGCCTCAACTCCGACCTCCTCCGAGTCTCTCCCTCGCTCAGGTAGCCTCTCTGCAACTTGTTGATGCTGTGGCACCCGCTTCCCTGGACAATGCGGAGCTCTATTGTGTCGCGCACACTTAGCCGTAGCTCCCCTCCGCCTCTCTCCGGTGCGCCGCCGCCTCGGGCCAGCTCAGCCACCGTGAGTACCACCGTTGGGTGCGCAAGAGTATTGTGAACCCGTCCATGCCCTTAGCTAGCACCGCCGTGCCCGGAAACGCCGGAGAGAGTCCGGCAAAGCCAATGCACCATTGTCGGATTTCCGACAACACTGTAGCATCGTCATTAAGACCAAATCCCGTTCATTAAGTTCTAATGATTACTTAGTAGTTAATGGCTGTCTTATACGGTTTTACTCTATGTATGACATGTGGGGCCAAGCACAGTAAGCGAGGTGTAAATTCCGAGTATCACAGTGTATGACATGTGGGCCATAGGGTTTAGCGCACGGACTGGATTCTCGTGGACCAACTGTGGACCAGTGAGTCTACGCACTATTCCATGAGCCGTGAGTATGACATGTGGACCCCACCAGTCAGGCCGTATTTCCTTTTTGGGTTTTAAATCGGTAAGGCACAATTCATGGGACCCACAGGTCAGTGACCGTGGCTAGCTTCTGCAGGGTGTAAAAAGTCTTTTATATTTTATAAAAACCGAAATGCTTTATTTTTGAACTAAAAAATGCATTAACTTCAAAATTGCATAAGTAATTCATTTTAACTCCAAAATTGATGATTCAAATTTTGATAGATTCCTTTTTGCATGTACTTTATTATAAAAATGGTTTGAACCTTGTTACTGTTCCACAAAATACTTTTTGGCAAAATTACTTTAGGTTTAATACTTTTATTGCTCTAAAAATTGTTTAAACTACAAAAATGCATAAGTATTTCTCTGTAGCTCCAATTTTAGTAAACTCAATTTTGTCATGTTGCTCTGTTACTTTACTTTAGTGTAAAATAGGTTTTGAGCATGTTGCTATCTCTGAAAATATGATTTTACAATTATCTTGTGCACTACTTTCTTGTCTTTTAAAAATCATAGAAAATTCATCTTAGCACCGAATGAGGTGAATCATTTTTTGTTGATCATCTCATGTGGTACTCTGTCTACCCTAAAAATTTTATGTGCACCACCTCTCTAGAAATTTTCATGAAAACTTTCAAATTCGGATGAATAGTGATAGCTAGCAATTTATTGAATTTTCTGGAAAACTGACATTCGAACTACCATAACTTTTGTATGGAGCATCCAAATCAATTGATTTTTATTGTGAAATTCATATAAAATCGTTCTCTACCTTCTGTAAATTTTTAATGATTTTTGGACAAAATTGTATTTTTGGGTATTTTCGATATTATTCATTCTTATTGTACTTTCGATTCTTTCGAATAGGTTCCGATGACTTTATCGATTACGCAAGTGATCCTCTGCAGCAAGAAAGTTATATCCAGCAAGGCAAGCAATTGTTTCCATTTAATCATATTGATCCCATTACTTTCAAAGTCTATTATCTTATTTGCAAAGTGTATGTATGCATGCTCTATTTTGTTGTTAAATTATTGATCGAGTAGTTGATCCTATAGTTGCATAAACTGTAGGTATATGTTCATCCTCTACCACTGAGCCTTGGATGTATTTTCTGTGATTTAGAGTTCGATGGATGGACTCTAATCACTTTACTTATTTCTGCGATGTCATGCTTAGCAATACTTAGAACGGTAGGATGGGGATCATCTCCTCGGCGATGGCCATTTTGTCATCATTATAATTATTTGAGTCTGGATACTCATGTATGTAATTGTATTTGAAAAACTAAAAGTGAAAGTGAAATATTTTAGACTTGGACACATTGGTTTGATGGTGTGGTTATTGGGTGTGTGAATGGTGCCCGAGTCAACAAAGACCGAACATCTTGGACACCGACCCAAGCGTTTTTGCATGCTAACCACATGAGAGGGATATGGGACCTCTCTTGACTAAGTACTTTGGGAGGTATTAACTACTGAGTCGCTGGTGGTATAAAAAAGAGAATGTTTGTTTGGGTTGAGAGGGATGGGTTCCTTTCTAGGTTCGCCATACCTAGGAGCACCCGCAGTTGCTTCGGCTGGGCTGGTGCGTCTGACTCAACGTGTGGGTCCTTAGTGGGAGCCCGTAACGGTGGTTCACTAAGGGTTAACCCCCATACGTGGACTCGTAATTAGTACAATCCATTGGAAAGCATCTCGTAGGACTTATCCTTGCCGGCATACCTAAGGAAGTGTGCTCTATTGCATGGCAAAAAGGTGGTCTGGCGTGTGGGTACATTGGTACACGCCTGCAGGGTATAATCTATTCAAATAGCCAAGTCCTTGGTTATGGACATACTTGGTTAGGTCTCTATAAGAGTTAGACTAAACAGTTTTCAATAAAACTTGATTTCGGGTGGTACGAATGGGTAATTCGTGCTATGTTGTGGTGGCTGTTGGAAAGTCACCTCTAGGATGTTATTTATGTTTATTATTGTTGTCTCACTGTTATTTAATCAGTTAAAAACAGATTTGTCAAATTGCTTTCAATCTATTACTTATTGCAAATAAATTGTTGCTTTATGCGTCAAATGAAGCGTATAACCTCCTCCTTTGTTTCAGCTTGCATGTAGCTATGTATAGGCTTGTTACAGTCTTGCGAGTACCTTGTGTACTCAGTTGCTTTGCTTAATTGTTGCAGAGGAGGTTGACCCCCAAGGGGTTAACTATTGTGAGACCGACTTCGACTTTGCTCTCGACGACTGGCTTGGGCGTTTCCAGTCGGTTGCCTTGTGGGTAATGGCAAACCGTTTGGCTTTTGTTTATCGCCATCTTATGGCTTATGTTTCTGCTGCTACTTTGCTTTATTCCTATCATTTGGCCGGTCGGCCCTACTTTTGTAATATGGACTTGTATGTCTTTATGTTGTAAGCTTGTAGACTGGTTAATGAATGACTTGTATGGTTTGGATGCTCAATTTTTGTATGGGGTATGTGTACTGCAATTTTGGAAAGTACATATGCGCCGAGAATCGAGACATTTGATTTGTAATGCTAGGGTCATTCGGATGGTTATGTATTACAAGTTAAATACCCCGTTCTCACACCCGTCGATCGTGGAAAACACCTCACTCTTATCAATTATAAATTTTGGTCCAGATCATTGCATCTGGGTATTTTGAGTATAAATGTTGTCGTTTCAAGTAGTTTTGGTTTGGACAAGAGGTTGCTAGTGATGATGCCTTCGTGCAAGAGATTGGGTATGTGGTTGACTTGTCCGGACCGCTAAGGACCGAGCCATGGGCTGTTATTCCAAGTAACTATCGTGCTACCATGCGCGGTATATGGGTGCCGCTTGGTCAAGTAGGAGGAAGGTTTTGATTGGGTTGGGTTGGGCCTCAGGTGGTTTCTGGTTATGTAAGGACAATTGTGTTCGATCATTTGTTCGTAGGAGCCGATGCAATTTTCTATAATGTGCATGGGAGCACTATTTTTCTTTATTTACATTGCATCGGTATATCCAACATAACTTGCGAGCCCGCTTAGCAAGCGCTATCCATCGTTTGTACTAAGTTTGGGGTTCATCTCGCAAGGGGGACCTGGTTCAATACCACTTTCTTGTCGAAAATTACCAAATCTCGACGTCCCCGGCCGACACACCGTAGGAAGTGTGTTTTTCCGGTGGCTTACGGGCTAGTCGAGTCGTGTGGGTAAAGTAGTACTCCCCTGCAGGGATCAAACTATTCGAATAGTCGTGTCCACAGTTATGGACAACACTTGGTTTTGGGAGACGTCGTCGCTAGACTTTTTCAATTAAAATTTGTGGTTACAACTTGGTTTTCGGCATGAACGGGTGTTCATGCATTTTAGTGTATCAAAGTGGGCTGCCACTTTGGTATTTGTTTGATTCATTTGTTTATCAATGTATTCCTTTATCACATGCTTTTTTCTACTTGAAATCTATTTTTGAAATGACAATTGAAAAACTAGTATGTGTAGGTTGAAAATTATTGCATTTCTTGCAAAAACTAAAGCCACTAATGTCATTCTTTGATTGACCATTATGCATAACTAATTTTACCTTTGTGTAAGACTTGCGAGTACATTCTGTACTCAACCCGCTTGCTGCAATTACAGGTGAAGATGAATTACCGATCGATGAGTTCGTTAACGTCGACTATGGCGACGCTAATGAATAGTGCTATTATTTAACTCCCAGTCGGTTGCCTTGGGCTATGGGCACACCATGCTGGACCTTTTGATTTATTTACCTTGCTTCCACTGCTACTTAGTACTTTTATTTAAATTTAGCTGTCGGCCGTCATGTAATAGTTGTAGACTTAACTATTATGTTGTATGTCTTCTGGATTATCAATGTATGTTGTTGTATGTCTGTGATTGACGTTGAATGAGAGTATGAGTGTGTTGGTCTGTAACACCCCAGCCCAGCATAGGGCCTAAGATGCTACTCAACATCCTTACGACAACCTTTTACTTCAATTTACTAAAACATTTTTCAGTAAAACATACAACCACGAATGATTTAATTTTAATCAACAAGAACTAACACAAGCTTCAAATAGACCAAAATATGACTACCACAAGTCAACTAATGAATACTTAGGCATAGCTCAAGCTATTTCTTATCCAAACCGAACAAAAAGGATAAAGGAACATAATGAGAGTAGCTCCTTATCAATTAAAACTAAATCATCAAGACTCGCCAGAAAAACAAGGGGTGAAACTAATCAAGATGTTCATGTTATTCTATCAAATGGAACAAACAAATCAAAAACTAAGATTAAAGCATCAAATGAAACATCCGCCATAATTCTTGCCTACTTCGAGTACAAAAATATCCATCACCGCGAGGGTGAACTCAGTCCGAAACATAAACGTACTAGCAAGAGTATCAATCTAATTTATTTGCCATGAGTGAATATAAGTGAAGTGCATCAAACTACCCCTTCCCATGCATGTCGTTGCCTCGAGAGGTACCTAAAAGAAAAACAACAACAAGCGTGAGTCCATGACTCAGCAAAGTACAACGGGGATAATAAACAAAATATCATGAGTAGCCAACAAGGATATCAATTCATCACATGAACATCAGTAAGGAACCATAAATAAATCTCTTACACTCGAATGCAATGTATATGACATGAATGCTCTATCTTTCTTCTTTGCAATTACCGGTCATGCCAAGTAGTGCATTCGTCGATGCATACCCAAGCATGTGCCCTTAGGCACAGGGACCTCAAGCCCACACTCCACGAGTGCGGGGAACCATGCCCGTCGAATACATGACGGGGACCTCATGCCCGTCCAATGTATGACGGGGACCTCAAAAGAAATAACCCTTGGCTACCACGTAGTCCAAGGTTCAAGAATAAATGCCATGATGCAATTTGAACTTCACAATCTCAATCCATCATGAGAGTATAATATTTAGCGACATTAGCATAGAATTAAAACTCATAAGTAAACCATAGCATTTATTATGAACGATGCAAACCAATTCCTTCAATACTATTTGTACTTGCCTAAACCGTGAGAGGGACGATGACGACGGGAAGTCTTCAACCCTGGTGCTCACCACCATCTGGCAACCGTAAAGTATACTAAATATACTATTCAAAAAATACACAGTAAAACAATGAAACAAAATGAAATCAATCGCTCCTAATCGCAACCCGAACATAACCGATGCACTCCAAATCACAATCTGTCCAAACAGACAGCTGTCAAAGGGAAATCCATAAATTTTGAGTCAAAACTCCAAAAATCATTAATCCAACTTTCCTGGAATATACACAAGCACGGCTACAACTTATCAGGTGACCGAAAGATCAAATTACCCCATCTGAACCTTTGTTTTTAAAACCTAAGACCATTATGTCATCTTTGGTACTACTGACATGGGAATATTGTAACTTTTGCTTGGTACATTCAAATTCAATTGTCTAGGACTCTCTGGAAATATAACAAAATTATCTACAATAACTTAGTTGAGATTCTATAATTCTTCCATTAACATGATCTAATTTACAGTTGAAAACTTGAAGTCAGAATCTGCCATTCTGAAGGAACAGTAGTAGAAGAAAAATTCATATCTTTCAAATGATTGAACCAAAATTCATGATATTTATCAATCTGGAAAACTAATAAAATTTCTACGAACATTGTCTAGGGAGACCCCCCTGAATCGGCCATTGTCTAAACCTTATCTATTAAACAAAACGACTGTTATAATCTCGTCAGGGTTTCTGGACAACATAAAAAAACTAATGTATCTCCCAAACCACAACTCTGAATTAGGTGATCTCAGTGTCTATAGAAATCCGACAACAAGTCCCACAACTCTCTAGGAGACACTAAACACTGGATCCGCATGGAACTATTTAAATCTAATGAATTAACAGAACTACAGATCTAATGACAACAGAATTGTAATAGCTATTGGAGATAATGAATTTACCCACGAATACCCCTTTGGATCTCGCTGATGTCCTCACGAGATTCCCCCTTCTTCCCCTTTTTTCTCCCTCTTCCTCTTCTCCTTGATCAGCAACACCCAAATCAGCTTCTCCTGGTCTTTCTCTTGGCTGGCAGCAGGGAGGAGCACCGGGAGATGTGGAAGCGCCACCAAGGGAGGGGAGGAGATGAGAGGGGAGGTGCTGGAGTGGGAGGGGAAGGGGCAGCCAGGTCGGTGGGGAGGGAGAGGAGGTGCCCCCCTCTTGGCCAGCCACATTTGGGCCTCCTGGGCCAATGCCCGAGGCCTAGGTTGGCGGACAAACGCAGAAAAACCCCTGATTGAAACTTTTATTCTCTCTTTTGCATGCTTCTTCCATAGAAAAATAATCGGAGTACTACATTCTACCCCCCCTTAACAGGATTCGACCGAATCTAAACACCGATCTACACGAAAGAAAACTGCGACTGGAATTTAATACTGATAAACACGTACCCGATGTGAACAAAATCATATACTGTTCACGCATGCGAGTCTCCAGTTCCCATGTGGCCTCTCTCTCCAATTGATGAGACCAAAGCACCATGACATATTTCAACGTCTTGTTCCTTAGAACTCGCTCTAACTCTTCTAGAATTTTCACTACCCGGGACTCGAAGGTAAGATCTTGCTCAAATCTCAATGGCTCTAATGGAATAGCATGTTCTGGATCTCTCAAATATTTCCTCAGCGTGGAAACATGGAATACACTATGCACACCGCGCATGGACTTGGGAAGATCCAAGGGGTATGCCAATTTCCCAATTCGTGTCACGATTGAAAATCGTCCAACATACCTCGGGCTAAGCTTTCCTTTGGTGCCAAAACATATTATGCCTTTAGTAGGGGACACCTTCAAGAGAACCTGGCCCCCCACTTCAAACTCCAAATCTCGCCTTCTCACATCTGCATAGCTCTTTTGTCGGCTTTGAGCAGCTAACAGATTCTTCCTAATCTCTGCTACTCTGGCCACTTTCTGCTAAACCCAATCGGGACCCAAAACTACTCGTTCTCCAACCGCATCCTAGCACAACGAGGATCTACACCTCCGCCCATAAAGAACCTCAAATGGTGCATCTCAAATACTAGCATGGTAACTGTTGTTATAGGCGAATTCTGCCAGAGCTAGGTGATCCTCCCAACTTCCTTTCCAAGACATAACACAAGACCTGAGCATGTCCTGAAGTGTCTAAATTGTGCGCTCAGACAGACCATCTGTTTGAGGGCGAAATGTAGTGCTAAAACGAAGCTGCGTACCCAAGGCACTATGCAGACTCTACCAAAACTTGGAGACGAACTTGGCATCATGATCAGATATAATAGTCTTAGGCACACCATGCAACTGCACTATCTCTCGCACATAGAGAGGAGCCAAGCCACTCGTTGAATTTGTGGTACGAATGAGAATGAAATACGCAGACTTGCTGAACTGGTCCACTACAACCCAAATAGCGTCCTTTCCTCGTTGCGTGCGAGGTAGACCAATCATAAAATCCATAGAGATATCATCCCACGGCAAAACTAGGACCTCCAAAGGCTGCAACAATCCGGCTGGACGTTTATGCTCAGCCTTGACTCACTGACAAATACCACAAGACGCCACATACTGAGCAATATCAACCTTCATTCTTTTCCACTAAAAACTCTTTTTCAAATCCTTATACATCTTGGTCTTGCCAAGATGTACGGTGTATGGAGTATGATGGGCTACCCTTAGAATTTTATCCTTGACCTGGGCTCCTTGTGGTACACAAAGGCGGCCCTTAAACCGCAACGTGCCAGACTTGTCAATGCTGAAATGACCTTGTTTGCCCTCATCTAGACGCTATCCCGCCCGCTGGAGCATCTGATCATACTGTTGTGCTTCCCGCACTCGATCTGGAATAACTGACTCAAGAAGCAAACGAGTCTCAGTCTAGGCGGTGCCCACAAAACAGAAAGAGATATACATACGCTCAAAATCAGCAACAAGACAACTGAGAGCAGGGGATGTCGCCTTGCGGCTTAGAGCGTCCGCCACTACATTTGCCTTGCCAGGGTGATACTGAATAGTGAGGTCATAATCTTTTATTAAGTCCAGCTACCTTCTTTGTCTCAGATTAAGATCTTTCTGGGTAAAGATATACTTCAAGCTCTTGTGATCTGTGAATATATCACAAGATTCGCCATACAGGTAATGATGCCAAATCTTTAGAGCAAGAACCACTGCGGCCAGCTCTAAATCACGAGTGGGATAGTTCTACCCGTGTTTCTTCCACAGGCTTAGCAACAACAGAGTATCTGGCGTGGAAATCTCAAAATACGTGGAGCCCAATCGACATGCCCACAGCAATCGAGTGGAGGACGTGACCTAGATCGCAAAGTCTTCAAAGTAGCCTTCTTCATAGTACTCAACATTTCTGGTTCTTCTGCATTGGATGATCAAGAAAGGGCATGAAGCCGTGAGTACATAAAGTACTCGACAAAGTCGTGAGAAATGTATGCACATAGTATTCATGTCCGCTTAAACAAGGATGTCTTTATGGTTAATTTGCGTAAAGCAAGTTTAACGATAAATCTGATAATTAGATTGCAAAGCGAGATTTTAAAAGAATAATACATAGATAACCAAGTTCTTTTGAAACAAGCGGTGAACATCCCGTTCACATCCCAACCATTCAACCAAACCTTTCCATCGAACCAAACCACATTTTGAAAATACTACCCTTGCGCGAAATCACTGGGCATGTCCATGAATCGGGACACGGCTATTCGAATAGATTTTGACACTCTGCAGAGGTTGTGCGACTTTACCCACAAGAGATAAATCACTTGCAATGTCCGTCGACACACTTCGAGGGTGTGCGACTAAGTGACTATCACAAGGCCTTTACAAAGTTCCATTTTGCCTCGGTTACGCTTTCGCTAAGGTTTCGCCATCACGACCCCTCTTGCGCCAATAATCAACCCTAAAAGAACCGACTCAAAACTTCCCTAATTAGTTGGCCAGGTCCGTCCCATACCGGACTTATGGTTGCACGAGGTGACCCAGATCAATGACTTGCAAAGTTAAGTCCTTAGTTGGCTGCTCAGACAAGTCTACCACAACCCAATGTGCATCACACACCCACTCTAGCTTCCTACCTCAAGCCCGAGCATAAATCATTTTTGTTCAATCCCGACCAAATGGCAATCCCTGCCATGGCACAACATCTTTTAATAAAAGTGGCCTCACACCACTGTTCCATAGTTCCATTAGTCAAATTTCATTCATCATTGAGCAATTGATCGAAATCTGCGGGTAACTAGAGCATGTCTAAGCAATATCGCTCCCAAGTTGGTAATACAATTATGTCCAACTAGTATTAACCATCCTATGGTGTCCAAGGATATATGTCATTCAAGGAGACATTTCATTTTCAGTTTATCAAGGAGGCATAATGGCAATTTGGTAATTATCTACTCCCAAAACCATTTTTAATAAAACTAGCCATGCATGTTAATTTAATACAATATACATTTGTAAAATGGGTTCAACATGGTCAAAGGCCTACGACTTGCCTTCGTTGGCGAGGAGAGGGTCTTCGGTCGTCGGGTCGAAGAAATCTTCCGAAACGCCGGAATCTACGTCACGCGAGAATAGCAACAAATAAATAAAACAGCACCAAATGAACTCCAAAAATTACAAAACCAGTACCAAATGAAAGAGGATGAATTTATATGAATTTAGAAATTTGGATCACCCAAATCGGAGTTCGGACGTGAAAGTTATAGCCAAAAGAAATTTTAAATCACATAAAATGATGGATTTAGGGTTTTTCGGATTTTTCGGAATTATTTTCCTATTGAAAAACCCGGTTTACTGGCGTCGGCTTGCGCAAAGCACACGTGGCACTACGTGGCAGCCACGCGGCAGAATCTTGTGGCGGCGGACGTGGCGCCACGTGGGTAACCACGTGGGCTCGGGCACGGTCGAGAGAGAGAGAGAGAGAGAGAGAGGAGGGAGGCGCGGTGGCGGCCAGGCCCAGGGAGACGCAGCGTCGGCCTTGGGAGAAAAGCGGAGAGGCGGTGGCGGTGCTACGGGAGAAGCAGCCGACGGAGGCGGAGCAGCGGGGCGCTTCGGGAGAACTGTGGCGCAGGCCCGAGGCGAGAGAGAGGAGAGAGAAGAGAGAGAGAGGAAAGAATCGGGCGGCTTTATAGAGCTCGCGCGGGCGAGGCAGCAATGGAGTGGCGCGGGCGCGCGCGGGAAGGCGAGACTGGCGCTGGGGCGCGACGGGCGGGACGAGACAGCGTGGCGAGATTCAGCGGCGGAATCGCGCGGCGATGTGGGAGAGAGGCGGCCAGCGCGAGACGATGTGACGGACGCCGTCCGATTCCGTCGGACGGTGGGGAGCGAGAGACGCTGGTGAACGAGCCGTCCGATTCCGACGGACGGTGGGAGTCCAAAGCGCGGAGGAGATAAGCGGCGCCGTCCGATTCGATCGGACGGTGGGAAGCGGAAGCGCGCGGCGATGCGAGCCGTCGCGATAGCGATCGGACGATCGCGAAGAAAGGGGGCGCGAGCGAGCGGATGCGGCCGGTTCGATCCAACGCCAAGAAGCAAGAAGCGGCGGCGAACGAGGGCTTCGGATGAAGATCCACGGCGAGAGGGCGGCGCGAGCGGGAGCGCAGCGAGGTGGGCCGAGGCGGGAATAGTGGTGGGCGGCTAGGGTTTCGCCCACGACAGAAAAGGAATTAAAATACCTTTTCATTTTAGAAATTCAAACAATTCAAAAGCAATTTAGAAAATAGCAAATAGACTCCAAAATTCGGAAAAATTCACATAAATTCCTTGAATTAATCTAGACTTAATAAAAATACTTTTAACTTTAAATTTTCTTTTTCTTTTACAAATAAAATAATTTTTCCATTTCGGATAAAACAAAAATCAATTTCTAAAATCCAATAAATCCAAGAAAATATTAAAATAATAATTTTGATTTTAAATTCCAGAAAACTCAATTAAACCAACTTTAATTTAATTGAAGTTTGATTAATTCATATTAAACTGCAATTGAATTCTGAAATTCCAAATTTAAGCTTTTGGCAAATAGAAGCAAATGGTTCTCTTTTAAAATTTTCAAAAACTCCGAAAAACGGGACGCTACATTTCTTCAACTGCCTGGAAGCATAGGCAATCACCTTGCCATCCTGCATAAGCATACAACCGATCCCATCTCGAGATGCATCCGAATAAATAGTGAATCGCTTTCCAGCTTCAGAAAGGGTAAGAATAGGAGCAGTCACCAACCTATCCTTCAAAATGCAGAAACTGCGCTCACACTCATCCGACCACTGAAACTTGACGCCTTTCTGAGTTAACTATGACATCGGTTTGGCAATGATAGAGAAACCCTCCACAAAACGCCGGTAATAACCAGCTAAGCCCAGAAAACTCCTCACTTCCTTGACATTAGTTGGCCTCTTCCATTCAACTACGGTCGAGATCTTGCTAGGATCGACTGAAATGCCCTCTTGATTAATCACATAACCCAGAAACCCAACTTCAAAAATGCAGAACTCGTATTTCTTCAGCTTGGCATAAAATTGATTTTCTCTCAAAGTCACAAGAACCAACCTCAAATGTTGTTGATGACCCTCCTCTGTCTTAGAATAGATCAAGATATCATCAATGAACACCACTACGAATTCATCAAGATACCGATGCAGCATGATGTCCATTGCTTCCATGAAAACTGCAGGTGCATTTGTTAGTCCAAAAGACATAACTTTATACTCATAATGACCATACCTCGTAGAGAAAACAGTCTTCTCAATATCCTACTCCCGAACTCGGATTTGATTGTATCTTGACTGATATGTTCATACCCAGCCAGGAGGGTTGTTCCTAGTATATATACCCCTCTACCCCCATCCGTGGAGGTACCTTTGAGTTTTTGACAAATCGATATATTAAAATTACAGCAAGACTGCAGAGCGCCTTGCTCCTTTGCTCTTGTGAGTTCTCTTGGATTTGTAAGAAGATTCCTCTGGGATCTCCTAATTCGTGCTCTACGCTTTTGGGTGTTTTGTGTGGATTAGTTCCGGGTTGTGGTTCCGTGATTGTTCTGATAGCGGGTCGGAGTCCAGAAGGCTTCGGATCGTCTCTCCCCAACGCTTGGTCGTATCCAACCTTGGCAGGTTAAAACTAGTTACCCTTTTCTGCTGCTCACAACTAGTTATCCCCGCTATCCACAGCAAAATTCGCTTTGCTCTTCAACCTACACCGTGAAGATCAGGCCACCCCCTAGCGAGTACGCATCAGTAT
This sequence comes from Hsuehochloa calcarea, assembly GCA_036346395.1. NCBI lineage: Eukaryota > Viridiplantae > Streptophyta > Magnoliopsida > Poales > Poaceae > Hsuehochloa > Hsuehochloa calcarea. The sequence continues at coordinate 25,661,921 of CM070610.1, read as the reverse complement.
GGGCCAATTCCGATACGATTACAAAGCCCAAATTGGCCTAAATAGGTGACATATCACCTTCTTTTGATGATTATGGCGTGCACAAAAGGAATTTGAAGGTGAGGTCAGATCCATTGGAAAGAGTACAATATAAGCTTTCAATCAAGTACTAGTGGACCTCAAACGCAGTCTATATGTGAAAGTTACACTCGTTTGAAGTCGAGGCTGTCTCCGAAGGTCGAATTGGATTCCAGAAGTTGTTCAACTTGATCTCTTGCTTTGCTTGTACAAAAAGTGACATGGTGTTGCACAAATATACATTTTCATCATTAGGTAGCATCACATAGTTCATATAATATAAATGCACTCCTAAAAACGAGCTCACCTAATAATCTAAGTGAAGCGTACAAGCTCTTGTAATTAAAATAGCAAGCATAGAAAATATGATTGTATCCATTGGGGTCATATCCTCATCATCCTCCCCTTCTTGAAAACAAAGCTGTCCTCGGCTTTTGATAAGCTGAAAATAGGGTAACAAAGAAGCCAAGGTGTGTGCATGGTATATGTACATGTCATTCGTTTTAACTGTTATTCGTTGTTGCACAATTAATGTTATAAAACAGTTGTGATCATAAAAGCTCATTGTATTATTAGCCCAAGAATAATCATATATGTTAACGAGCAAAACAAAATTTCTCACACAATAATTTTTGCAACTAGTTTTGCAAATGTAAGTGAAGCATTTATGCAATTCAAATCTCTAAAGTTGTAAACTTGCAGTGGTAGCATATATGGGCAAATCTACAATCTTTGGAATTAAATAAAGTTCATCCATATAATCATATTTCAATTGAGCGTTAGCAAATTCATCTAGCAAGGGTGAAAAGATTTAAAAGTTCTTCCATACTTCAACATTATTATGCAGATTGTCAATACTAGATGGTGTAATAAAAGATGAACACATAGGCATTGGATGATGACTAAAGTTTATTTTCCTCTCATAATGAACAAGATTCAACACACAAGAATTGTTGTTCAAAACAGTAAGCTTCAATTCATCTACGTGATCACAAGTTATGCATATTCGATACACAAGTAATTGATTGTCTATACCATAATCTCCAATCAAATTAAACTTATATCCAGGGGTGTACGCACTAGACAAGAATTTCGAACATGCAATTTCAGAAACTTTCTCCATAGCATCTGACAATTTTATAGGTGGCTCCAACATAATGTAACATAAAGAATCAGTACGAGAAATTATAGTCAAAACTTCTTTATGTCTAACTAATTCCACATGATCATTATATGCGATTGACTCATCATATGAATTGCTCAAAACAGCAGGCAATTCAATTATGTTATCACATCGTGCACTCAAGTCAATAGGTAAATCAACAAGTTTAACACATGGTGCACTAAGCTCAATGCAGTCTGAATTCTCTTCGTGAAACATGTGCATATCAGAATTGTTTTTCACTACTTTTTGCACTAAAATAGCATGAACAATAGACTGTTGTAGTTCTTCACAAGCATACTCACCTTGAGTGATGATAGCACCATGATCTTTACCTTTTTGGCTCTCCTCAGACGATGTAGGTGCATCCATCTCCTCATCTTCCTTCTCAACCAATGGAGTCAATGGTTCAATCAGTTCATTCTCCTCTTCGGTATGGTTCTCAACTTCCTACATGTTGTCAGTCAAAGAAAAAGACACAAACACAGGTTTATTCTTATGATCTCTACGTCAAGCATTCTCAATTTCTCTTTAATGTAACGTTCAACCGGACAGGCAAGTATAAATAAATGAGAGAGAGAACCATATTCTTTATGAATAAGAAGGTTCTGAATTGCTTGATTAAGCCCACCTAAGAATCTATTCTCTGTAGCTTCAGCATGTTCCTCTAAGCCATAACGCAACAAACGAGTTTTCAATTCATAATAGTATTCCCTTACAGTTCGACGACCTTGTTTGAAACATTGTAATCTAGCTAACAAATAATTAGTATGATATTTAAGAACAAATTCATCTCTCAAAAGTTTCTTTAATGCATGCCAAGATTGAGGCACTCTTCCATGTCCACGTAAATACTTCCACGAAAGTGTTGCATCCGCATCAAAAATACTAGTGGCAACTCTAATCTTTTGCCTATCAGACCATTCATAATATTCAAATTCTTTATCTAAAGCTATCTCCCCATCAACATAGACATTAGGATCAAATTTACCAGCAAAGGATGGTAAAATAATTTTAGATTTACCGGACATACTATCTCGATCATATACCTCCTATGGTGAAGAAGTTTGCCTCAAACGTGCATCTTCCTTGTGAACTTTCTTGCGCTCCCGTTCAATGGCTCGAAGAAGACGTTGATCTATCTCGTAATCATCTCGTGAACCTACCATGGTAGTATTAAACAAGAAAATAAATCACAAGTATATGTTTCTATCAACTACTAGGATCTGGAGGCTCAAAGTCACTCACACTCAAGCTCATACCAAGTTCTTTGTAACACCCTGACCCAAAATCGGCTCAATGTCCTGCCCACCGTGGGGCGGACCCGCACACACATAGCACCCCACTTACACTTTCGTCCACGCTTCGTGTAAAAGGGTTAACCCGGAGGTGCTACGTTTGGATCCAACAGGCATTATATACTACTACAACTCACTTGAGACAAGCAATGTGGGACTAATCCCACCACACAACTCCTCATGGGCCACATGGGCCACACTACGAGCAGGCCGGGGTATTACATTCACCCCCCCTCCCCAGCCCAACATTGAGCCTGGAATGCCACTAAACTACTATAACCATCTAATTTACATCAACTTACTATAAAATTTCAGCAAGCATAACAACATTAAAACCCATCCACGGGTCGCATTAACACAAGCATAACACTATGACAATCATAGATAAATTAGACCTAGGAGCATAGCAAAATAATTAACCAAGATTAACATAAACCAAGCATCTATGGTTATTCAATACCATCATGTCCTAGACATAAATATTCATGTTATTCTAAAAGTTTCTCATGTCCAATGAATCAAATAATTGGGTGAAGTGCATGATTCCAAGTGTGCTAGCCCTTCCCGAGTAAAACATCATCACTGGTCACCTAAAAACAACAATAGAGCAAGAATGAGTCCAAGACTCAAAGAATACATAATAAAGCCATAAACAATAGTTTATTAACCATAATTAAAGTTATCATCATCATCCATTTAGTTAATGCCATTGTCATTCTCAAACAAACAAGCCATATTTCATATAGGTAAAGTTGCACAATTTAACAATTTACTTAGATATGCGAATGCACCAACATGCTCATGCTCATATGCATCTCATCAGCTGATACCAGTATAGCGGAGTGTTCACCCGTCGATGACACACTCTATCCTTCACTCCCGTGAAGTCCCCACCAAAGTAGGATTTTATCTAGAGCTCTCCGGACAAGTCATGTATCTTTCTCACCGACCTCACCGGAATAGTTACATGACTTTCTCACCGACCTGGCTCATGCAACCCCTGTCATGATGAATGTAAATGATGCGACATCTTTATTTATTCATCAACATAGTCCATCTCATTAACTCAATATCTCCTCCTCATTATCTCAATATCATAATCTCATTATCATAATCTCATTCACTCAAGGTCATCAATATCATGTATAAGAATAAGCTTAACAAAAGCATAATAAATAGCATGATAAGTAATAACAATAATCATGGTGAACAACCCATTGTTCACCACTCTACCATGTACTTGCCTTCCGCGCTGTGACGAGTTAGGAGGCAACGACGGAATTTCTCCACTCCACCCCCACCGCCTACACAAATATTTATTCGAAATAAGAATAACAAGACATGATGTGGCTACAAGTGTTTTACCATAACCCTCTATCTAATCAACATAACCAAAAACTCAAAATGACGAATTAACTAATCAGCCAATATCGGCCCTTCTGATCAGCATTACGATAAAAATCATAATTAAATATCTATAACTCCGAATGACTTGAAACAAGTGCTCAAATACTCTTAACGTAACAGGCTACGAAACTCTAGTTGGTGGGGTTCTTTGATTCGGCAAAACCAGTGGTCTAAACAACCGTTGAAAATAACTGATAGACATCTGTCCAGAATACAGCACAGCAGTAAAGAACACGGCATAACTTTTACTCTACAGATCCAATTGAGATGATCTTTATCAAATAAGAAAGATACTTTCAAGGGCTACAAAAACCTAGTTGGGTGGAAGTTCTGAATATGACTCTAACTAGATCAAAACTGAGGGGCAAACTGACAGTTCCAACTTCTCAGGCAGACAGGACAGCGCGCGATTAAAAATTCATATCTCCTAAACCGTAAGGTGGAATCAAGTGATCTCAGTGCCAAAAGAAAGATAACGACCTCAGGAACAAAACTCTAGAAGACGAGAATACCAGATTCGGCCTCTAAGTAAATCATAATGGCCCGACAAGAAAATCTGCCAAATCACGTCAGCTCCCCTAGACAGTCGCGGTAAAACTACCATATCTCCTAAACCGTAACTCCAAATCAGATGATCTCGGTGCCAAAAGAAAGCTAAGACAAAGGGTTACAACTTTCTAAGAGGTGAGAAGATCACAAAACGTACGGAACTTACCCAAATCTGATGAACAAAAGTGCTGGCGCAGGGGAAGGTAGAAGTGGCGGCTCCAAGTGGGGGAAAGGGGAAAAGAGGAGTGGGGCTAGGGTTTTGGGGGGTGGGGTTCCCCCCTTATGGCCGGCCAAACACATGGGCTTCCCCACAGGCCCTGCCCAAAGTTGTCGAATAAAAGTGGAAAAGCCCTATTTTTCTCAGAATTTCTATTCTTTCTTGCGCTCCATTCAATGGCTCCGAAGAAGACGTTGATCTATCTCGTAATCATCTCGTTAGTATTAAACAAGAAAATAAATCACAAGTATATGTTCCTATCAACTACTAGGATCTGGAGGCTCAAAGTCACTCACACTCAAGCTCATACCAAGTTCTTACCAATTCTTACCAAACAAACAGGCGACGACCGACAACTAGTGTCGGTGTCAACAATCTCGGAAGATTGACAAAGTGATTGCTAGCAATTGGTACCTGTGCAATGGTAGAGGTGGAGCTAAGATAGGCTTCAATATGTTAGCAAGGATTAGCAACAATGAAATCAGTAAATGCAAGTTGAAAAATTATTCAAAGTACTAGTCAATGTTGCTGATCCTAGCCTAGAAAGAGCTAGCTAATCAAAGCCTACCAAGAGAAGTATATGAACGCACACGCAAATATCAATGTAACTTGATGTAAGCAAAGAAAATTCTCACACCAAGTACAAGGAAAGACGCTAGCCAACTACTCTAACTTATTTGTACGGTACAAGATTGTTCACACGATGTAGAGCATAAAATCAGAATAACGTGCAATGTAAACAACCCTCTATTTCAAGCGGTAAACAACAGCTGGTCTCAAAAGATGAAAAAGAAAATTTTTATATAGCTTATATATGATCATTTGAAATGTTTTGATGAGATCTACAATTTTTCAGTTGAGGCGATCCCCAAATTTTTCAGAAGGGAAGAGTGAAAGAAAAGGAAAAAAACAGAAACTAAAAACTTGCGACGCGAATTCGGGGCTGAAGATGGCCGATTTTGGGGCCCCAGAAGGGCGATTAGTGGCTTATTTGGAAAGAATGCACCTCATCGTTAGCTTTTCAACGAGTACAAGAACGTCCAAAACGGACACCGTATGCAAAAGTTATACTGTTTTACTGAATGTGTCTCGAAAACGGAATCGTACTCGGACTCAAACCCGACTCGGGTTCAAATTTGAAACTGATATATCTTTGAAACCCTTTGGCCAAACTTGCTAAAACTTTTTTTAGAAGCTCGTGGCTATATGTAGAACAACTCCACCAATTTTCACTAGTTTTGACGAAATTTTGATGCGCTTTTCAATTATTTTGGGAAAGTGGACACTCTTTTTTTCCCTCCTTTCTCCTTTTTTCCTCTCTTTTTTTCCTCTCTTCTTTTTTTTCTCCTGAACAATCGAAACCAAGTAATTAGGGTTTCCTCTTTTAATTCTATCTCCTTTCTGAAACTTCAAAACAACGGCAGATATTATAGTATGTCGCGGCAAAGAAAACATTTGTCGTGGCAAAGAAAACAGTTGTTGCGACAGGCGTGACAGCGGTGGCTTGGTGCGAGGATGTCGCGGCGACAGCGATCACTGGCTGCCACAGGAGAGAGTAGAAACGGTGGCAGGATGACTTGGGCTGCCACGGCAAGGAAGATCAAGCGGCGGCAGGAGTTTCGGCTGCCACAGCAGAGATTGGCAGCGGCTGTGGCTGGGCTAGCTGGTGGCTACCAGGGCAAGTGTTTTAGCTGCCATGGAAGTGATTGGCAATGGATGTAGTTGCCGCGGCTAAGGATGTGTTGTGTTTGCCACGACAGCGGAAGGAAAGCGGTGGCAGGCGCTGTGGTTGCCGCAGCAGTGAGAGGAATCAGCGGCAGAGCAAGGTGTGTGCCGAGGTAGCGACGGTAGGACATTTTTGGTGCCGTGGTAGGGAAACAGCAGCAAGAAGCGTGCCGCGGCGTCAAGATGCATGTGCGACAACAAAAGGCAGCGGTGGTAGGCTATTTTTGGTGCCACGACAGGGAGCAGCAGCGGTAGCAAGATGCGTACCACAATAGCGAGAGGCGGCGGCAAGCAGTTTTTGGGGGCTGCGGCAGGGATTGGCATAGAGGGGTAGCTGCGGTAGAGATTGTGTTTACCGTGGCAGCGATGGCAGGAGCTTTTTGTTGCCATAGCAGCGATGGCATGATGTTTTCATTGCTGCGGCAGCAAGCGGCAGGAGGTGGTGGTTGCCGCGGCAGGGAGTGGCAATGGCGGCGGAGATTGTGGTTGCCATGGCAGCTATGGCAGGGGTTTTTGGTTGCCGCGGCAGCGATGGTAGGTGGTTTTGGTTGCCGAAACAGCGAGCAGCAGGAGATTATTTTGCGCAAAGTAAGACAATGATAGAGCTACACAAAGGAACACGAAGATCAAGATGCAAACAAGATAATTATAAACTAGACAAAAACTAGAACTAGGAATCAGTAACTAGACACGACGATTCAACTAATGATTCAACGAACAAAGACCAAAAAGAAAAATTGCAAAGGCACATATTGGTTTGGACGATGAACTAAACCTATTTTTTTGGCTTTGTGGACTGTAGGAAAAAATTCTCAACGATATTGTAGCTCTGATACCACCTGATGCGACAATGAGTGTCCCGATCTTTCGGTGAGAATGATAACTCGATTTTGGTGGAGACGACTCTCACGATTCGGCTACCAATCGCAAACGACGAATATGCAAGGCAATCACTGAACCAACTCTGTAACATCCTGATTTTCAAAATCGGGATGTTAGTATTTAACTAGGCGATTTAATAAATTTTTGACTCTGTTTTAAAATTTTCCAGTGTTTGATTAAAATGTTGCTTCAAAAAAATCAAATTGTTTGAGCGACTGCAATTAAATTAAATATTTTTTTCTTGTTTCCACATGCATTTCAAAAAAAATCATGATGCATACATTAGTATCGCCATTCTCATTTTTCAATTCGACCGACCACAGGCGAAACGACCGCGTGTCCCGTCTTTTCCGGACATCTCTTTCATTTTCTGAACCTGCTAACTCCTGTCGCTTCTCTCCTTCAAATCACAGCTAGATAGTTAGTATTAGCATAAATAATATATCGGAGAATGATTGATGGATTTAGGCATGGTCTTATGCCCATAAGTCGGTGGATTTTATACAATTATCGAATATGTTGTATGGTTGGAAGATCATTAATCCGGGCATTGTGTGGTTGGATGAGCTACTTTGATTATGACAAAGGCTAGGTTAGATTGAGTTTAAAAAGTATTTTATGTGGTAGCAATTTCATAGAAAAATTATTTTTACACTACAAAATGCTTTTAACTTTGAAAATTCATAACTAATTCATACGAACTCCAAATGAGTTGAACCAAGTTATTTTAGTTTTATAATTTTAATATCTATTTAGATATTTAATAATTTTATTCACCACTATTCTACAAATTTGTGCTAAAAATTAGATTTTGGATGAATAGTAAGCGAAGCCCATTTTTTAGCATTTTTCTAAAAACTGATTTTGAAAATGTCATAACTTTCACATACGAAATCCAAATGAAATAATTATTTCACCTAAATTCATATAAATCATAATATATCTACTCTGAAAATTTCATTCATTTTTGAGAAATTTGAATATTTGGCTTCTCTCGGTGTTCATTCGATATCGCTATTTCTATAGAGTCCGAGTTGTCGCAAATGAATGACTACGTAATCGAGAGTGAGCAAGTGAACTCCCAGCAAGGCAAGCATCATTTGAACTTTCTTTTGCATCATATTGATCCCAGTTTTATTACACTAGTGTTTGAAACGCAATGATATTGCATGCATGCTATTTTCGGTATACCGTTATGTTGTGAGTAGATTAGTTATATCCTATACTTGCTGGTTGTCCCTGATATTTCCCATACACATATGCTTAAGATAGATGTTGTGATGATAAGATTGTTGTGTGTTGAATACTTAGCCATTGCAGGTCTAGATAACGAGTAGATCCATTGACGGGACTATCTCGTCAATTGTGGGAAACACATAACAACTCTTACTTTTCTTTTTGTACAGATTGTTACTTCTGGTTATTGAGTTAAATTTTGGTTATGTTAAAAAGGTTTTTCGGTCCGGACAAGTGGTTGTAGTGTGGGTACTGTTATGCACGAGACCCGGGTTTGTGGTTGTCTTGTCTGGACCATTAAGGACCGAGCCATGGACGTTACACTCCAAGTAACGAGCGTACTATCACATGCGGGATATGGGTACCGTACAGTTAAGTAAGGGGAAGGTTTTATTAGTTTAGACCGCATGTGGTGTGAAGACATTGCGACTGTGAAAATCTTGTGTTCCTTAGGAACCCAGTGTGATATATACCGTGCTTAATGAGCATGATTACCTATGTTGTGGGATGCAACATACTAACTGCCTCACACTGGCTCCCCTCCGGCACAACATGTGTGCCCTTTTAGCATTTGCTATATGTTTATGTCTAAGACGGGATTCATTCTCACATGGGTGGTCTATCTCAATAGGATTTTCTTGCTAAAAATGATTGTATCTCGATTCTCCCCGACCGGCATACCTAAGGAAGTGTGCTATTTTCGGAGGCGTCTAGAGGCTTACGGGCTAGTCGAGTCATGTGGGTAAAGTAGTACAACTCTGCAGAGATAATCTATTCGAATAGCCGTGTCCACGGTTATGGACAACACTTAGTTTAAGTATGCTTCATCGTTAGACTTGAAAATTAAAAGTTGGCATGGTTACAATTGGTTTCGGCATGAATGGGATGTTCATGCACTTTAGTTTATCAAAGTGAACAACCACCTTGATTTTGATTGATCCATATTATTACATATGTCTTGTGAAACCTTCTCTTGAATAAATGATTTATAACTTGGCTTTTGAAAACTAGATGGTCTAGGAATGTAAGATGTTGTGTTTTATGCAAAACTAGAACCACTAATGCTATCCCTCGATTGCCCAATATGCATAACTACTTTTATTTGTGTAAGACTTGCGAGTACACTTGTACTCAACTAGATGTTTGCTGGCCTTTTCAGGTGAGGACGATATTGAGCCCGATAAGCTCGTCAGTGCCGATTTATGCGACACTGACGAGTAGTGTTATCATTTAACCCCCAGTCGGTTACCTTGGATTATGGGCATACCTTGCTGGACCTTTTGGTTTATTTATCTTGCTTCCGATGTTATTTATCACTCTTATTTGAATTTGGCCGGTCGGCCGTTATGTAATAGTTGTAGACTTAACTATTATGTTGTATGTCTTTTGGATTGTTAATGTACGATGTTGTATGGATGTGATCAACGTTGAATGAGAGTATGAGCTTGTTGGTCGCTGATCCTGGGAGCCAACACGACCTCATACTCGCTGTTATGAATCCCACTTTAACTTGTCTAAGCATTGGCTTTGACCGTTTGGAGAACAGATAATCACGTAGTGCTTGTAGAGGAGCAACGCACATGATCACTGGGGCTCCTCACTTGGATGGAGTTAAGGTAGAATTCATTTACTTGAGGCCCAGAGTTACTTCCTTAAGAATGGGATTGCCTCGGTCTTATGGGATTAACCCGGGGGTCCTCACAAACTCCGATATCGTTATGGACCTTGCTAGAAGCACGATAGACCTGACCAAAAGGTCTATTCCTGCATGCAATCGAAGAACACGCAAGAAAAGGATAATAAGCAATCTGAAATTGCAAGTAAGATTGAAATATTTGATAAAGTTGGGATTCTATAGTGGTATTATGGTTGGCCTAATCGACACAAACCAATACACGAAGTTGCAATATGAAGCTAACTTTTAACTAAACAAAATCCAAGGAAACTAGAGGGGTGCGACCTCCTTATATACGGAAGGGGAAGCCGCACATAGCTAATAAAATAGGGGGTGGTACTATTCATATACTGTTCACAGAGGTTGTACTATTTATGTGAACAGTATGGGCTCTCTTGGGTGGCTGGCCAGCGTATGGGTCAATTCCGGAACGATTACAATGCCCAAATTAACCCAAATAGGTGATTTAGCACCTTGTTTTGATGATTACGGTGTGCACATAAGGAATTTGGAGGTGAGACTGGATCCATTGGAAAGAGGACGAGATAAGCTTTCAATCAAGTACTAGTGGACCTCAAACAGAGTCTGTATGTGAACGTTATTCTCGTTTAAAGTCGAGGCTGTCTTTGGAGGCCGAATTGGATTCCAAAAGTTGTCCAACTTGATCTCTTGCTTTGCTTGTACAAAAAGTGACATGGTACTGCACAAATATACATTTTCATCATTATGTACCATCATATAGTTCATATAATATAAATGCACTCCTAAAAACGAGCTCACCAGATAATTTAAGTGAAGTGTACGAGCCCTTGTAATTAAAATAGCAATTATAGAAAATATGATTATATCTATTGGGGTCATGTAATCATCAATGTGCGAAAGAAACACTTACGAGGTGGTGCCTGTACGTGTAGTACGCCCAAGCGGAGGTGTCTGGGTGTGTCGATTGAATGATCATCGCCGACTCATCACACACACTGTGGGACCGAAAACCATGGTGGTACGAGAGCATCTTTCATTGAAAAATCTAGGGATTGTACATGTTTGGACTTCTTCGCAAGCCACTTGTGCTTCTGCAACATCCTCACGTAGAAGTTTGCTGATGAGTGCGATATATATGGGTAATGTAGAAGTTTCTCTATAGATAATAAAACAAGGCAAACACTACATTAAATTACAACACTAAATGATGACTAGACGAGCTAGGTCTGTTGGCGCAATCCTTCATTGAGTGCTCAGGGGTCTTGCATATCCTACACTTGATTGTGCGGCTAATACTGGTATGTTGGCTAGCATCCATGTCATTTCGGAAGCGCCGCGTCTGTCATCGTCCCTTTCTTGTTGTCTTCAAGGCCTTGTTTGGGCCCTATTGCATCCTGTTCGGCCAAAGATCCTTATAGTTCATGTACAAGCCGTACAAGTGAAACTCTACACTTCATGTACCGAAAAGGTGTTGCATGTCATAGTACTCGGAGATGCACGATGTACACATTTGCATCATATGCGCACATGCCTTGTACACATGCGAGCATGGCTTGTGCAGGAGCTTTGGCTTGTTGCGGGTGCATGTCGCCACATCACCTAGGGTGTATGCCTATTTCCTTTCCCCCTTGGCATGACTGTTGACATAATTTTATCGAAGTCTGATCTTGTACTTCCTCCTGAGGCCATCGATCACCCAGATGTCATGCATTAGGGCCTTCTCTATCTTCTAGTCCATGTGCCTCTACATGTCTTTGGACCACTGCTTGCCTTCCTGCATCTGTCGTTGGACTACGGTGGCTCTATTGACGAAATAACCAACAGTGTGAGTCCATGTATCCTCCATGCAATAGGGATGCACCGCACAACTTTGAGGACACTGTTGTACACCTCAGACATGTTGATCATCATAATCATGTACCTCGCACCATCTGTGTCATAGAGAAGGGACCATTTGTCCAAATCAGGAGCGTTGTGATGGATCCACTACGAGAAACTTCTGGCACTCCTGGGTTGCTCTCCCTCCAATACCTTCAGAGTGGACTCCCTTGTATGCCTCGTAGTCCGGTGTTCGAGGTATGTCCAGTTGGAATCAAACTTCCGCCTCTGGTTTTGCAGGAACAATACCTTAAATGTCTTCACAACTTCCTGATTACGAAACGGCATGAACAAGTTAGATGCAAGATGCCACATGCACCACCGGGTTTGCACATCTTTCCACTAGTTGGGGGGTTCCATCCCATGCTGCATGGTGCCCAGGGCCGACAGCAACCCAACATTGCGGTCTGTGATAAGGAATATGTTGCGCCGGTCTCCCACCACCGCCCGCTTCATGTTCACTAGGAACCACAACCAACTAGATATGTTCTCGCTTTCAACAATGGCAAATGCCACTAGGAAAAGCTGGTCATTCGCGTCAACCGCCACCGCGGTGAGAATGGTGCCCTTATACCTCTCCGTGAGGAAAGTGTCATCCATCGTGAGCACATGACAACAAAACTTGAAGACCTCGATGGCCTGGGCGAAAGCCCAAAACACCTGGTCCAGTATGAAGTAGTTGGGCCCTACATCACTATCTTTACTTCCAAGCTTGTTTATGTACATACCGAGGTTTGATTTGGCAATCCGGTGAATTAATTTCGGCACAAGGTTGTACACCTCTTCATATGTCTCGTACATGGACTCGATGACCTTCTGCTTCACTTGTTGGACCTTGGTGTAGCTGACTAGATAACCAACCAGATTGGTGACTACTGACATTAGCATCTTGGGGGAGACAAACACGTCAACCGCAACTAGGTGGCTTATGAGGCTTGTCACATATGCGGAAGTCACATTCTGATGTTGTCATAGGGGCTCGCTGAGCTCGCAAGTATGGTTGGTCACCGCCTTGATACTGAGCCGAAGATCTTTGCTCAGTGAGTGCTAACCTTGCCAGGGCAGCCTTCCACTACGCACTTCATTGCATGATGACTTGGGTTGGATCGGTGCACTCGGTACATATGGCTGATGAACAAGGCGTACCATGCTATAGCTTGTCGCACGACTGCCTTGCTAGGGAAGCAATGTCCAACTAAGAGGGTGTCAACATGAAATCCCCACTTGGAGCCTTCTTTTTATGGTAGTACGAGTGAACGCACCGCGATATCATCAAGTCTCGATGCCACGTAAGGCACCTCTGATAGCTCTGCGGCCCGATCTTCTGAAAGGTATTGATAAGTCGATTATGGAGATCTCGACGTTGATGATCCAAAGGCTCCGACCAAATAGATCGAACCCCTCGCAATCACTACACCACTGCTCCGATAGTTATCAACCGTGCCGAAAATGTGGTTGACCTCGCCAAGAAGGCTATCTCCTGCATGCGAATCGAGAACACAAGCAAGAAAGTAGAAGATGCAATCTGATATTGTATAGCTAATAAAGATGAAGCTTACAATATGGGGTTCCTCAACTGAACGTGCCGCAAGACTGCTAAGCAGAATAATCTCAAAGAAAAACCCACCCTAAATTATGACGACTACTGTATATATATACGGGGATGTGAGGAGGTCGACCTAGGGTTGTGCGATCGTGGAAAGAGGCGTACACAACCTAGGCTCTGACCTCGACACGCTTACAAGGCCCTATTAGGCCTAAAGATGGTGACGCAGCACCTTATTTACTATTCATATCGCGTATCTCTGGTCGAAGACCTGGTTGTAGAACTGGTCCTAGGGTGGTATTGAGGAGTCCATGCTATCTCTGGTCATAGATTGTGTCCAACGAGTAATGTGCTCACTTCTCTGGTCGTAGATTGCTCCCAACGAGTCCTAGGCTCGCCGAGTACTGGTGAAACTGGTCGTAGTCCCTCTTGAAGTGATCGTTGACCCTGCAAAACTGGTCGTAGACCTTCTTGAACTGGTCGTAGTTCTAGATTCCTAAGTACAAGTAAATCATCTCTGTTAGGCAGCATCATAGAGTTCTCAAATAATACACTCAGCCCTAGAAACGAATTTACCTAATAAATAAGTTGACGAGCACGTGCCCGAGTAATTGGACCTTGCACATCATTCAAAGTAGTAGGAAGAGGAGTGTTCATATCAGTAGAAGTGATGTCCTCATCATCCTCCCTTCTTGAATTGGAGTCGTCCTCGACTCAAGATCATCCTCCGCGCCCAAGAAAGGCCGCAAATCTGCAATGTTAAAGCTGGAGCTAACTCCGAAATTTGCAGGCAAGTCTAACTCATATGCATTATCATTAATACGTTCAAGAACTTTAAAAGGACCATCTGCACGTGGCATAAGTTTAGACTTTCTCAATTCAAGAAATCGTTCTTTACGCAAGTGTAACCACACAAGATCACCAGGTTCAAAAGAAACATGCTTGCCTCTCTGACTACTAGCAACTTTACATTTAGTATTCATAATCTCAATGTTCTCTTTCGTTATCTCATGCATCTTTAGTATCAACTCAGCACGTTGTTGAGCATAAAAATTTACTTTCTCCGAAGCTGGAAGAGGTACTAAGTCGATAGGTGCACGAGGGATGAATCCATAAACAATCTCAAATGGACACTTCTTTGTGGTAGAATGCAGCGAACGATTATAAGCAAACTCCACATGAGGCAAGTAATCCTCCCACATTTTTAAGTTCTTTTTAAGCACAGCCCTAAGCATAGTGGATAAAGTTCTATTGACAACCTCAGTTTGTCCATCAGTTTGGGGATGACAAGTAGCGAAAAATAACAGCTTAGTCCCCAAATTACCCTACAAGGTTCTCCAAAAATGACTAAAAAATTTAGCATCACGATCTGAAACTATCGTATTCGGAATACCATGCAAGCGAACAATTTTCTTAAATAACAAATCAGCAACATTTGTAGGATCATCACTTTTATAACATGGTATAAAATGAGCCATCTTAGAGAATCTATCCAGGACAACAAAAATACTATCTCTCCCCTTCTTTGTTCTAGGAAGCTCTAAAACAAAATCCATATAAATATCTTCCCAAGGTATGCTTGGAATAGGAAGAGGTATGTATAAACCATGAGGATTAAGTCGTGACTTAGCTTTTTGGCACGTGGTGCAGCGGGCAATGAAGCGTTCTACGTCACGCCTCATCTTTGGCCAATAAAAGTGGTGGGTCAGAATGTCCTCGACCTTCTTCACACCGAAGTGACCCATCAATCCTCCTCCATGCGCCTCTGTAACAACAAAAGACGAACGGAGCTAGCTGGAATGCATAGCTTGTTAGCACGGTACACGAACCCATCATGCACTATAAATTTATTCCAACCCTTTCCCTCTTGACAATTTAGCAACACATCTTTAAAATCAACATCATGCCCATATTGCTCCTTTATTGTCTCTAATTTAAAGATTTTGAAGTCAAGTTGTGAAAGCATGGTATATCTTCTAGACAAAGTATCAGCTATCATATTTTCTTTGCCCTTTTTATATTTAATGACGAGGAAAAGACTCAATAAACTCAACCCACTTAGCATGTCTGTAGTTCAGGTTGGTTTGACTTCGAATATGCTTCAAAGATTCATGATCAGAATGTATTACAAACTCTTTGGGACATAAATAATGTTGCCATGTTTCCAAAGTTCGAACTAAAGCATATAATTCTTTATCATAGGTAGAATAGTTCAAACTAGGACCACTTAATTTTTCACTAAAGTAAGCAACAGGTTTTCCTTCTTGAATTAATACACCACCAAGACTTATGCCACTAGCATCACATTCTAATTCAAAAGTCTTGCTAAAATCGGGAAGTTGAAGCAAAGGGGTGTCTATTAGCTTATCTTTGAGAGCGTCGAAAGCTTGTTGTTGTATGGTGGCCCAAGTAAATGGAACTCCCTTCTTTGTAAGCTCATTCAGCGGTGCAGCGAGGGTGCTGAAATCCCGAACAAAACGCCGATAGAAACTAGCGAGCCCTAGAAAACTCCGCACTTGTGTGACTATTTTAGGAGGTGGCCAACTCTGGATAGCGACGATCTTGGCTTGATCAACTTCGATGCCTTGTGGAGTAACAACATAGCCAAGAAAAGAGACTCGATCCGTGCAAAAGGTGCACTTCTCAAGGTTACCAAACAAACATGTATCTCTCAAAACATTAAAAATAGCACGTAAATGATCCATGCGTTCTTCATATGACTTGCTATAGATCAGAATATCATCAAAATAAACTACCACAAATTTTCCAATGAAAGCATGCAAAACTTCGTTCATCAAACGCATGAAAGTGCTAGGTGCATTAGTTAAACCAAAAGGCATCACTAACCACTCATATAGTCCGAACTTAGTTTTAAATGTCGTTTTTCATTCATCTCCCAATTTCATTCTAATCTGGTGGTACCCGATACGCAAATCAATCTTTGTAAAAAAAAAATAGAACCACTCAACTGTAACATCCCAAAAATTGGCATGTTTTAAAGTTTTAAAAAGAAAAAATAACCATTTGAAATTTTCTACTAAAGTTAAAGCTTAATTGGAAATTTCAGAGATCAAAAACAATTTAATATGATTCTTTCCAACATCAACTATTATCAAAATTATTTTATTTGGATTATATGGGCTTAGATATATTTTCTAGAATTTTCTAGGATTTTTCTGAGTGCATTTGCTATTTTCTAATTGCCATTTGCATTTTCAGTATTTTATAAAAGAAAACATATTAAAATTCCTCGAAATAAGAATGTGGTCGAAGCCCATTACTATTCCGAGTCCAGCCCAACTCCTTCGGCCTTTCTCCCGCGCCTTGGCTCAGCCGCGTTCAAGACGCTCGCCGCTGCCGCTCCTTCTCCTGCCGTCGATCTTCCATCGCCTGGCGCGCCTCGACTCCACTCCCGCCGTTGGATCTTGATCGCTGCCGTCACTCGCCCGCTTGACTTCTTCTTTTCTCTCTGGCTGGTGGACCCCTCGACGCCACCTTGGATCGTCTTCCTCCTGGTTTCTCCCCTTTCCGAGTTCGTCTCTGTGACGACACCGCCGCCGAATCTCCTCGGACTCCTCCTCCGCTTATAAATACCCCCCGAGACCCCCTCTATTTCCCTCGCCCCTCTCTCCTCTCTCAAACCCCCAAAGAGCCGCTCCTTCTTTCGTCTTCCTCGGCGAGCATTGCCCGAAGCTTCGCCTCGGCCGCAACCTCGTCGCCGGCGAGATCCTTCGACTCCAGAGCTTCCTCGGCCGCGCAACCAACGCCCTTGGAATCACAATAACTTCAGCTACCCGGTGCAGCCCTCACCTTCGGTCGCCGACGCTTCCACCTCCGTTGCCGGTTCGTCCGACAACAGACTGTTGTCACCGCCGCTGCCGTCTTCATTGCCACCGGTGAGCCGTCGTCGCTCGACCCCAGCCACCACCCCGCTCAGCTTCGCCGTCCTGCTGGCGATCCATTTTACTGTTCCTCCACCGCCGCCTCGCCGCCGCCGCCGGCAAGCTCCCGGTTGAGCTCTCCCCTGCCGCTTCCTCTGTTGCTCCTCTACCAGGTCAGCAGCCAGGTGGAAGCCAGCCCAACGCCACCTCGGTTCTCTGTCCCGTGTGGAAGCCGTCGTCGTGAGCACGTGGCAAGTCACCGTCCCTCTTCACAGACCTGCTCGCCAACAGGCGGCACCAACTGCCGCCAAGTGGCGACCACTCAACTCTTCTACGACGTGTCGACCCGCCCGGCCAGACCGATCGTGGCGTCAAAGTCCATATTTTTCTGTTGAAAAATAATTCTGAAATTAAATTAAAATCCAAATTAGGGTTTTGATTTATTTTTCAATCTTCCAAAGCCCATATCTTTTGCATCCGAACTCCGATTGAGCCCATTCAAATTTGTAAATTTATCTAAATTCAAGATCTATTTAATTATGATTTTTATTTAATTTTTGGAGTTGGTTTTATCTCTGTTTGATATTTATTTGTTCTATTTTCTTATTTTGCGTAGTAGACGCGTTGCTACTTGGGAAGTTTTGAACAAGGAGAAGTACACCAAGATCAAGATCAATCCTGGATTTATTCCAAGGCAAGCCGTAGTCCTTTGATCATATTGATCCTATGATTTCAAAAGTATATTGTTTTATACAATTGCATGCTATCTTTATATCAACTGTTTTGGGTTTAGTTATTACCTGTTGTCATTATGCCTCCATTGAACATTTGAATGCCATGAATCCTTGGTCACCCTAGCCTGCATAATTTTTGTTGGACATATTTGTATCACTAACATGGGTATCGTATTAGTGCTTAGTCAAGCCTAGTCTCGATGGGTTCATCATCACATGTGTCATAATGATTAATCTTGATTTAATGATATATGGAATTGTGGTGGTTAGCCACTTTGTAAAATTTATGTTCCATGACAGGGGATGTCATTGGTTTTATTTATACAAAATGGTTTTCACTCAGGCGAGTGGATGGTGGATTGAGGGTGTGGATTTAACACGTTGTGGGTTTGTGGAAAGATCGCCTGAGTAACTTGTCAAGGACTTAATCTTGTGCGCCATTGAATCGAGCCTTAACTGCATAACCACATGTCCTGTATGGGCGGACTCGCCGATTAATTAGCAATATCTTATTTCGGTTCTGTTTTGGAAGGGTGAGTTACGGTGCACGACTCACTATGGCGCAAGAGGGGGCCCCGTCTGTCGGATGGAGACATTCAAGTTGAAACCTTAGCGCGTAATCGGGTTAAGAAGGAGCTTTGTAAAGGCTTTGTCACGTGTTTCTAGCCTCGCTTACCCAAGGTAGTGAGCAAGGGTATCGACGGATGCCAAACCAACTAGAGAAGTCGTGTCTTGTGGGTCAAGCCGCACAACCTCTGCAGAGTGTGTAAAACTATTCAATAGCCGTGTCCGCGGTTATGGACGTGCTCGAATTTCACACGGAGATAGAGTTTCTTCCAAAAATGAGTCGAGTGTGAATGGGAAGTTCACTTGATGAATATAATGTTTGTTCGGTGAATGGGTAATTCACTTGGTGGTTTGTTGATTGGTGAACGGAGAGTTCATCGGTCATTTGTTGGTTGGTCGCTGAATGGTTAGTTCAACGGTTGTTTCAAAAGAACTTGTTTACTTATTTAGTATTCTTTTCAAGTCTCGCATTTCAATCTATTTACTGATTTGTTAAATGTTTTTTTCGCAAAAGAACCATACAAACTAACCTTTGGTAAGCCTTGCATGAATACTATTTGCATACATTTCCCTACGGCTCTTGAGTGCTTTATGTACTCACGGCTCATGCCTTTGTTGATCAACAAGAATATCAAGTCGCACAGAGTTCTTCCGTAATCAAGACGTTGAAGGTTTTGCGGATTAAGATCGCTCTCCACTGATTGCTGTGGGCATGTTGATTGGCCTTTCCAAGTCTCTCGTCTACCGCAAGAGTTTATTTGTTTCTTTAGCCTCAAGGTGACGAGTTAAGTAAACATTGACCATAAGGTCCAGCTTATTATTATTTGTTATTTTGAGATCTTTCTAGTTAAATCGAATAAATGGATGGTATTCCATCAACATTTCTGTGTGAGCTAGCTACGATCCGGGACTAGTTCGTAATACAGAGGGTTCTGAGATGTATTTTCGTGTTCCGACAGGTGGTATCGAGCCATATCGACTGTAGAACGCAACCTTAGTTAGCATGGTCGTTTTAGTCAAAGTTTCAAAACTTATTTTCTAAATCAAATCAACTGAATTTGACTTAAGTTGTTCCTTTCTGATCTATTCTATTCTGATCTCATCTCAATCTATTCTATTCTTACCACATTCTATTTCTCCTCATCTTGTGCTAGAGATCTTGTCTCTTGTCTTATCATAATTGTATTTGGTGATCTTAATTTGACAGCCTTATCCTGTTAATTTCTCTAGATGGTGCAAGTGTATCGCGATCAAAGAGGCGATTGGCCTGGAGTTCTTCATTGCTTGTTACAAAGTTTGGGAACAACTAGAGGTGCAACTTACTTCACCAAGGAAAGGAAAGTGAAGGGACACATAATCGATATGAGACAAGAGTGTACTTCATTGTGAGGATTGAAGCCACCTCCGCCATCACAAAGATGAAGTGCTACGACAAGCTTGAGGACATGTCAGCAGTCATAGTTGCCCACAAAGCCGTTCGAAGGATTTGCAGATTGCATCGGATCAGTTTGTCCAAGTTGGTTCGCAAGTATGTGATGCAAATAGCGTCAGTACCAGCCATCCCTGAGCAAGAAGTCGCTGCTCCACCACTAGCTTCACTGCCGTCACCTACTCTACCCACCCCAAGAAAGGCGTGAATCACCGCAATCGTCGAGTATCTTCATCACTTTGTGCCGCTAGTTCGTCAGAGTCTCCTCCACTGCTCGCAACTCGTGGGTGTTCTACAAATGATTCGTAACTGTGGTTGAAGAGTCTTCTCTCTAGTCCGAGTGGGAGCCGCCCTATTAGTGTTTTAGTAGCGCTTTTAGATCGTTGTTGCAATAGGTCTTTATTTTGGTTGTGTGCAAGTGAGAGCTGCGGTTTCTTTGTCAAGCATTATGTTGCAATGCACTAAGCTTTTGATTTGAAAAGTTTATTTGTTCTTTCATAGCCCTTCACCTATGCTTTCTTGTCTCTTGTCTTGGGTTTAACTCGTTTCCCCTACTTAAGCCGCTCCATCTACCCTATCTCGCCTATCTCATCTATCGTGCTATTCCCTCTCGTCTACATTGCTTTTCTATCTTATCTAACAAACTTGTGGAGAGGCATCGCAGATGGTTGACACTCGCAACACATCGAGCCGACTTTCGACCGATGGTGCCCATGCCAACGCCAATACTAGTGGCCATCACCACCCTTGAACTACGTAACCCAAAGATGGCACAACTACTAGCACTCAAACTCAATTCATGAGCGCAATGATGCAAAACATGAACAAGATGATGACTCGGAAAGTCGACCACGCTGCAATAGTCGACTTGTTGAATCGTAATAATCAAAACAATCAAGCGACCTCTGCTCCACCGCCACTCATCATCATTCCAAGTTAGCGAATTTATGAGGACTCGTCCGCCTACATTTTCTCATTCGCCGTAACCTTTGACGCAGTAAGATTGGCTTCGCTCCGCTGAGAAAAAGCTCGCCATTGCCCAATGCAATAATCATGAGAAAGTTCTTTATGCCTCACATCAATTGGAAGGTACAACAGAATGGTGGGAAAACTACACCGCACTCATGAGAATTCACAAGCCATTACTTGGGGAGAATTTTCAATGGCGTTTAAATCAAGCTCATGTTCCGATGGTATAGTGGAAATGAAGAAGAATGAATTTCGTGAACTACAAAGAACGAAATATGTCTTTAGGTGAATATCTCAACAAGTTCACTCAACTTTCTCGCTATGCTCCGTAAGATGTTGCAATGATAATGCACGCCGAAGCGATTCAGCGTGGACTCAACCCCAGCTTGAAGGTGCAAGTTATCGGAATGACTATGTTGATTTTCAGCACATGGTGGATAAAACCGTACTTATAGAAGATTCCCGTCGTGAGTTGGACGAATCTCGCAAAAGGAAAATGATACAATAGGGAGCTCATCAGAGTCAACTACAAAGAGTCAGGACCAATACCCAGCAGCCCTTTCGTGCTAACAATTCATCTGCCGGATTCAGAACCCCTACCCCAGTATCGCATGCAGGAAACTCAGGAATTTCCAATTTCAATAACGGTAACAGTCATCAGCCTCAGAGGACCAACAATCCTGCAGCAGGAGTTATTTGTTTCCATTGCCATGAGACAGGTCATTATGCCAACAAATGTCCGCAGAAGCAAGGACCAACACCAATTCCTTTCAATTTGGGACCTACACCAAATAGAACTTCTGTGCCAGGAATGGGGAGAGGAATGCCTCAAACTCCAAACCAAGCTTCCGGGACCCCATCCACTACAGCAAGAGGAAGATTGAATCACGTCACTGCAGAAGAAGCTCAACAAGTTCAGAACGTCGTTTGTGGTAAGTTAAACCCCGAGTCAGAACCTATTCTTTAGTCACCAATCTCGGGACTAGATTCCTTTAAGGGGCGAGGTTTGTAACATCCCAAAAATTGGCATGTTTTAAAGTTTTAAAAAGAAAAATAACCATTTGAAATTTTCTACTAAAGTTAAAGCTTAATTGGAAATTTCAGAGATCAAAAACAATTTAATATGATTCTTTCCAACATCAACTATTATCAAAATTATTTTATTTGGATTATATGGGCTTAGATATATTTTCTAGAATTTTCTAGGATTTTTCTGAGTGCATTTGCTATTTTCTAATTGCCATTTGCATTTTCAGATTTTATAAAAGAAAACATATTAAATTCCTCGAAAGAATGTGTGTCGAAGCCCATTACTATTCCGAGTCCATTAACTCCTTCGCCTTTCTCCCGCCTTGGCCTGGTACTCGTTACGTCACCAAGACGCTCGCCGCTTCGCCCTTCTCCCTGCCGTCGATCTTCCATCGCCCGGCCGCGCCTCAGCTCCACTCCCGTCGTTGGATCTTGATCGCGCTGTCAGCTCCGCCCCGCGCTTGCCTTCTTCTTTTCTCTCGGTGGTGGACCTCGACGCCACTCGGATCGCCTTCCTCCCGTTTCTCCCTTTCCGAAGTTCGCCTCCCGTGACGACGCCGCTCGAATCTCCCTGACTCCTCCTCTGCGCTTATAAATACCCCGAGACCCCTCTATTTCCTCGCCTCTCTCTCTCTCAAACCCCAAAGAGCCGCTCCTTCTTTCGTCTTCCTCGGCGAGCATTGCCCGAAGCTTCGCCTCGGCCGCAACCTCGTCGCCGGCGAGATCCTTCGACTCCAGAGCTTCCTCGGCCGCGCAACCAACGCCCTTGGAATCACAATAACTTCAGCTACCCGGTGCAGCCCTCACCTTCGGTCGCCGACGCTTCCACCTCCGTTGCCGGTTCGTCCGACAACAGACTGTTGTCACCGCCGCTGCCGTCTTCATCGCCACCGGTGAGCCGTCGTCGCCCGACCCCAGCCACCACCCCGCTCAGCTTCGCCGTCCTGCTGGCGATCCATTTTACTGTTCCTCCACCGCCGCCTCGCCGCCGTCGCCGGGAAGCTCCCGGTTGAGCTCTCCCCTGCCGCTTCCTCTGTTGCTCCTCTGCCAGGTCAGCAGCCAGGTGGAAGCCAGCCCAACGCCACCTCGGTTCTCTGTCCCGTGTGGAAGCCGCTGTCGGCAGCACGCGTGCAAGTCAAGCACGTCCCTCTTCACCAGACCCGCTCGCACAACAGGCGGCCGCAATGCCTAAGCTCGGCCCACCTCAACTCTTCGGTAGACGTGTCGCCCCGCCGGCACCGAACGTACGACGTCAAAGTCCATATTTTTCTGTTGAAAAATAATTCTGAAATTAAATTAAAATCCAAATTAGGGTTTTGATTTATTTTTCAATCTTCCAAAGCCCATATCTTTTGCATCCGAACTCCGATTGAGCCCATTCAAATTTGTAAATTTATCTAAATTCAAGATCTATTTAATTATGATTTTTATTTAATTTTTGGAGTTGGTTTTATCTCTGTTTGATATTTATTTGTTCTATTTGCTTATTTTAAGTAGTAGACGTTGCTACTTCGGGAAGTTTTGAACAAGGAGAAGTACACCAAGATCAAGATCAATCCCAGGATTTATTCCAAGGCAAGCCGTAGTCCTTTGATCATATTGATCCTATGATTTCAAAAGTATATTGTTTTATACAATTGCATGCTATCTTTATATCAACTGTTTTGGGTTTAGTTATTACCTGTTGTCATTATGCCTCCATTGAACATTTGAATGCCATGAATCCTTGGTCACCCTAGCCTGCATAATTTTAGTTGGACATATTTGTATCACTAACATGGGTATCGTATTAGTGCTTAGTCAAGCCTAGTCTCGATGGGTTCATCATCACATGTGTCATAATGATTAATCTTGATTTAATGATATATGGAATTGTGGTGGTTAGCCACTTTGTAAAATTTGTGTTCCATGACAGGGGATGTCATTGGTTTTATTTATACAAAATGGTTTTCACTCAGGCGAGTGGATGGTGGATTGAGGGTGTGGATTTAACACGTTGTGGGTTTGTGGAAAGATCGCCTGAGTAACTTGTCAAGGACTTAATCTTGTGCGCCATTGAATCGAGCCTTAACTGCATAAACCACATGTCCCGTATGGGCGGGACTCGGCCGATTAATTAGCAATATCTTATTTCTGGTTCTGTCTTGGAAGGGTGAGTTACGGGGTACGTACTCACTATGGCGCAAGAGGGGGGCCCTGTCTGGTCGGATGGAGACATTCAGTGTTGAAACCTTAGCGCGTAATCGGGTTAAGAAGGAGCTTTGTAAAGGCTTTGTCACGTGCTCTAGCCTGCTTACCCAAGGTAGTGAGCAGTGGTATCGACGGATGCCAAACCAACTAGAGAAGTCGTGTCTTGTGGGTCAAGCTGTACAACCTCTGCAGAGTGTGTAAAACTATTCAATAGCCGTGTCCGCGTTATGGACGTGCTCGGAATTTCACACGGAGATAGAGTTTCTTCCAAAATGAGTCGAGTGTGAATGGGAAGTTCACTTGATGAATATAATGTTTGTTCGGTGAATGGGTAATTCACTTGGTGGTTTGTTGATTGGTGAACGGGGAGTTCACTGGTCATTTGTTGGTTGGTCAGTGAATGGTTAGCTCACTGGTTGTTTCAAAAGAACTTGTTTACTTATTTAGTATTCTTTTCAAGTCTCGCATTTCAATCTATTTACGGTATTTGTTAAATGTTGTTTTCTGCAAAAGAACCATACAGCTAACCTTTGGTAAGCCTTGCATGAATACTATTTGCATACATTTCCCTACGGCCTGCTGAGTGCTTTATGTACTCACGGCTCATGCCTTTGTTGATCAGTCGAAGAATATCAAGCTGCACAGGAGTTCTTCCAGAATCAAGACGTTGAAGGTTTTGCGGATTAGGATGCGTTCTCCACTCGATTGCCTGTGGGCATGTTGATTGGCCTTTCCAAGTCTCTCGCTCACGCAAGAGTTTATTTGTTTCTTTAGCCTCGTGGCGAGTTAAGTAAACATTGACCATAAGGTCCAGATTATTATTATTTGTTATTTTGAGATCTTTCTAGTTAAATCGAATAAATGGATGGTATTCCATCACTGTTTCCTGTGTGAGCTAGCTACTGATCTGGGACTAGTTCAGAATACACAGAGGGTTCCTGAGATGTATTTTCGGGTTCCGACATCAACTCATCAAGCATATCGTATAACCTAGGAATGGGATGACGATACCGTATTGTGATATTATTAATGGCTCTACAGTCAACACACATACGCCAACTACCGTCTTTCTTAGGAACCAAAAGAATAGGAACAGCACAAGGACTAAGGCTTTCCCGTACGTACCCTCGGTCCAAGAGATCTTGGATTTATCGTTGAATTTCCTTTGTCTCTTCTGGATTGGTCCTATACGCCGCACGGTTTGGCAAAGTCGCTCCCGGAAGTAAATCAATTTAGTGTTCAATACCTCTAATAGGTGGCAGTCCCGGGGGTATTTCAGCTGAAAACACATCCTCGTTTGCCTTAAAAAGGTTAGTGACAGCAGACGGCGAAGAGCTAGATATATCATCAAGTGAAAATAAAACATCTTTAGATATCAAAGCATAGCATGACATATCATGATGAAAATTTTCAACAAGATCAGATTTGATTGCAAGCATGACACAACCCTTTAATTTAATTCCCTCGGTCCTAGAACTAGGTGCCAACCGCTCTTTCTTAGGTGAAAAAAATATTCTTCACTACTTGCTGATTTTCAGATTCATGTTCAAGTTCTTTCTTCTCATTTTCAGCTAGCTCTTTATCATAATTCACAATTTCAGTAGGCGTCAAAGGTAGCAAATTTATTTTCTTTCCTTTGTGCATAAGAGAGTATTTATTACTTCTACCATGATGAATTGCATCGGTATCAAATTCCCATGGACGACCTAATAAAAGAGAGCAGGCTTGCATAGGTACTACGTCAAAATCAGCAACATCATGATAGGAACCAATAGAAAAATGCACTCTCGCAGATTGTGTTACCTTGACTTTACCGCTGTTGTTGAACCACTGAATGTGGTATGGGTGAGGATGCGCACGTGTGGTCAAGCCAAGCTTCTTGACCAATACTGAATTCACCAAGTTATTGCAACTTCCGCCATCAATTATGACACGAACACGGCAATCCTTAACGATGAGGAACATCTGAAGCAAATTATGACGGTGTAGCTTGTCCTCTTGCTCTCTTTGATTGCTCAATACTCGCTGCACAATTATAATTCTATAATTTTCCATAGCAGTGGTACCTAAAATTTCCTCACCATCACTATCTGCCTCATGTTCATCATCATTACCTGCAAGGTTAGCTGCAAGAACGTATCCATCCTCAATATCATTAGCACTTACGTAACCACCGTCTTCTGTCGCAATGTACGCTCACTGACTTGGACAATCTCTCATGAAGTGGCACATTCCTTTACAACGGTGGCACATATTTCCCGTTCTACGACCTGTGGAAGCAACCGATGAAGAGCTCTGCGCTGGTGCCTGCACACTAGTATATTTGCTCATCTTGGATGCGCGTGTCGGTGGAGATGGTGCTGTTGAATGTGCCCTACTCATAGAGGGGGCAACAGACCTAAAAGCATGAGGTGGGGATGTCTTGACTTGTCCCGACGTTGATCTCGATGTAGACGTACTGCCAAAGTTTCTCCTAGTCCTTTGTTGTCTACCCTGCAATTCCTTTTCTGCCAAACAAGCAAGCTGGAACAACCTATTAATATCATTATAGTCTTTGTAATCAACTATGTCCTGAATCTCACGCCTTAACCCACCATAAAAATGAGCCATCTTATCCTTCTCGTTCTCAACAACATTACAACGTGTTGGATTTGAACACTCACCTAATACTCAACGCTATCCCGTGGACACAACTAACACAAGAGAACACTCTGGAGCTACACTGGAGTACGAAGGAGAGAACCTTTATTCTCTTGTACTACTAAGCTCTATGAAGATGAAACACAGGGAACACCGGAGACACAACTCGACATGTGTCGTTTTTGTTCCTATTCAACTTAACTTAACAAACTGGATACATGGGCTTTATATAAGCCTCTCACGCACACAACACATGCAGCCACACCTCCACTAACCCACACCTCCCACTAACACATGCACACATGCATCCACACCTCCCACTAACCACACCTCCCACTAACTCTATGCAACACATACATGCAACAAGATTAAAAACTAACATTCTCCCCTAATCTTGTTGCACTAAAGCAGGGCTGGTTCATCGTCGGCGTCCGCCATAACGAGATGCGTCTCATTCTCCTTCTTCGACTCATGGTATTTCTTCTCCCAAGAATAGTGCCCGTACTCTTGACAGTTATAGCAACGCACTTTTTCCTTGTCAAAGGTGCTTTTCTTCTTCCGAACCGGAGCCACCTTCCTTATTCTTGGCCCTGAACTCCCATTGAGCGCGGGTGAGCAGCAAGTGCTCACCTTCCTCCTCACCAACCATGTGGCGCTCCTCGAACGCCTTTAGCCGCCCGAACACTTCTTCGACCGACATCACATCCAAGTCCTCGTGGTTCTCGAGGGTGCAAACGATCGATAGAAACTTCAGTGTCATGACCCGAAGCACCTTATCCACCACACAAGAGTCTTCAACCCTCTCTCCCAGCGTCTGCATCATGCTGAGAGCGAGAGTGACCCTCATGGCAAAACCATCAATTGACTCACCTTCACGCATATGAAGGTTGTCGAATTCTTTCTTAGCGGTTTGGAGCTTGGCCCTTGTCACGCGCTCAACTCCAACGTACATGACCTTGAGAGTCGCCCATGCCTCCTTCGTCGTCCTCTTGCCGTTGAGAGCAAGAAGGGTCTCCTCGCTCACACCATGATAGATGGCCGCAAGTGCCATCTTGTCTTGGCGCCTCTCGACACCGTCTTCTTCAACAGCATCCCACACTCCTTGCGCCTTCATGTACACTTGCATCTTCATTGACCATGCAACATAGTTGCTACTAGTCAACAACGCGTACTGGAGCGTGACGCTCCCCTCCTTCCCGTCTCGTGCCAACGGCCTAATGCGAGCCACCTGCTTGCTGCCGCTAGCCACCTCCTCTAGGCCACTGGTGACACGCCTCGACGACAACGGAGACACGGACCTCGCCATCCTTGCCATCACAACACCGGCTCTGATACCAATTGTTGGGTTTGAGCACTCACCTAATACTCAACGCTATCCCGTGGACACAACTAACACGAGAGAACACTCTGGAGCTACACTGGAGTACGACGGAGAGAACCTCTATTCTCTTGTACTACTAAGCTCTATGAAGATGAAACACAGGGAACACCGGAGACACAACTCGACCTGTATCGTTTTTGTTCCTATTCAACTTAACTTAACAAACTGGATACATGGGCTTTATATAAACCTCTCACGCACACAACACATGCAGCCACACCTCCACTAACCCACAGCTCCCACTAACACGTGCACATATGCATCCACCTCCCACTAACTCTATGCAACACATACATGCAACAATATTAAAAACTAACAAAACGCAGTATGTCTATTTGTAGTTCTTGATAATATTCCTCGACAGATTTATTACCTTGGTCTAAGTGCTGTAATTTCTTACGCATATCACGTTTAAAAGAAGGAGGAACAAATCTAGCACGCATAGCTACCTTCAATCTATCATATGTATCAGGTGTTAAGCCAGAATTAACCACTTAATTCCACTAAATGATAGCAAAATCTTTAAATTCACTAGTAGCTTTTCTGACTCTATGCACTTCAGGAACTAGATGGCTATTAAATTTTTGTTCAACAGTCATCTCCCAATCTAGATAAATTTCAGCATCATAAACACCCACAAAATATGGTATGGTAAATTTAACTTTAGCAAATAGATCATCATTAGCACGAGCATTGTGGTGCTGAAAATTATTACCTCCCATACCATGACGGTTGTGATGTAGGCGGTGTCGTTGACGTGCATCTTGGTCAGCAAACACAGCGGTATCACGGTTTATCCTCTCATTATCATCTCCCTCCTCAAGATCTTGGGCTGCATCGTGATCATACTCACGTCCAATGTTTGGTGGCC
Source organism: Hsuehochloa calcarea (assembly GCA_036346395.1). Classification (NCBI taxonomy): domain Eukaryota; kingdom Viridiplantae; phylum Streptophyta; class Magnoliopsida; order Poales; family Poaceae; genus Hsuehochloa; species Hsuehochloa calcarea. The sequence goes on along the minus strand of CM070610.1, from coordinate 25,632,616 downwards.
GGTTCACCATTCTTTCAAGGTGTGTAGTGAGCGCTGCAATACTATCATTGATTGAGCGCTGCAATGTGATCGTGGTAGCTTGAAGCTTCCTATCGATATCCTCATTAATGGTAGTGCGTTATTCATCCAAGAGCGTCATGAGCTCTCCCTTTACAACACACTCTTTCTCATCGGACGTCTCACCTGTCATGGTTAGCAGAAAACAAAAGACAACACAAATGTATTATCCCTTTCAACTACTAGGTGATGGAAGGTGGAAACACACTCTCAAGCATCTTACCAGACTCTTACAAGTGTTCTAACCAACGCAGAAGGTGGTACAACCGGTGGCTGGTTCGTGATACCGTGTCGAGAGTGGGTATGATTGCAAGAGGGGGCATGTTCTGATCAAGAGTAGGTGGAGCTCGGAAGGCACAATATATAGCAAGGATTAGCAAAAACCGTAACCTGATTAGCAAAGTTGAATAAGGGTCCAAAGTACCTGTCACGGTTGCTGGTCTAAAAAAGTGTCCCTAGCCCTAGCACAACACTGATCGATAACAAAGACTAGATACAAATGATTCAAAGGATGCAAGGCTGGGAGTGGTCATAGACCAACTGGGAGTGGTCGATTTGATTCTTCTTCACTGGGGGTGGTCGATTTGCTTTTTCTTCTTCTCTCTTTTTTTTTGACAACCGAAACCCAACCTAGGGTTCCTTTTTTTTACTACCGAAACCCAACCTAAGGTTCTTTTTTTGCGAATGTGACCTTAACTCAAAACTCTTCAAAAACCCTCTTCTGGGTCTATGGATATATATGAGTCACAAACTTTTTGTAGAAGCCACAATGGAAAATGCCACCGGGAGAAGCTGGTCATTCGCGTCAGCCGCTACCGCGGTGAGAATGGTGCCCTTGTACCTCCCCGTGAGGAAAGTGTCATCCATCGTGAGCATAGGACAACAAAACTAGAAGCCCTCGATGGCCTGGGCGAATGCCCAAAACACCTGGTCCAGTATGTAGCAGTTGGACCCTCCATCAGTATCTTCACTTCCAAGATTGTTTATGTACATACCGAGGTTTGATTTGGCAATCTGGTGAAGTAATTTCGGCACAAGGCTGTACGCCTCTTCATATGTCTCGTACATGGACTCGATGACATCCTGCTTCACTTGTTGGACCTTGGTGTAGCTGACTAGATAACCAACCAGATTGGTGACTACTGACATCAGCATCTTGTGGGAGACAGACACGTCAGCCGCAACTAGGTGGCTTATGAGGCTTGTCACATATGCGGAAGTCACATTCCAATGCTATCATAGGGGCTCGCTGAGCTCGCAAGTATGGTTGGTCGCCGCCTTGATACTGAGCCAAGATCTTTGCTCAGTGAATGCTGACCTTGCCATGGCAGCCTTCCACTATGCACTTCACTGCATGATGTCTTGGGTTGGACCAGTGCACTCGGTACATATGGCTGATGAACAAGGCGTACCATGCTATAGCTTGTCACACGACTGCCTTGCTAGGGAAGCAATGTCCAACTAAGAGGGTGTCAACATGAAATCCCCACTGGGAGCCTTCTTCTTATGGTAGTACGAGTGAACACACCGCGATATCATCAAGTCTCGATGCCACGTAAGGCACCTCTGATAGCTCTGTGGCCCGATCTTCCGAAATGTATTGATAAATCGATTGTGGAGATCTCGACATTGATGATCCAAAGGCTCCGACAAAACAGATCGAACCCCTCGCAATCACTACACCACTGCTCCAATGGTTATCAACCGTGCCGAACGCAGTTGACCTCGCCAAGAAGGCTATCTCCTGCATGCGAATCGAGAACACGAGCAAGAAAGTAGAAGATGTAATCTGATATTGTATTGCGAATAATGATGAAGCTCACAATGTGGGGTTTCTCAATCGAACGTGCGGCGAGACTGCTAAGCAGAATAATCTCAAAGAAAAACCCACCCTAAATTATGACGGCTACTGTATATATATAGGGGGACGTGAGAAGGTCGACCTAGGGTTGTGCGGCCATGGAAAGAGGCGTACACAACCTGGGCTCCGACCTCGACACGGTTACAAGGCCCTCTTAGGCATAAAAACGGTGACGCAGCACCTTATTTACTATTCATGTCGCGTATCTCTGGTCGAAGACCTGGTTGTAGGAATGGTCCTAGGGTGGTCTTGAGGAGTCCATGCTATCTCTGGTCATAGATTGTGTCCAACGAGTACTATGCTCGCTTCTCTGGTCGTAGATTGCTCCCAACGAGTCCTGGGCTCGCCGAGTACTGGTGAAACTGGTCGTAGGCCTTCTTGAAGTGGTCGTAGACCCTGCGAAACTGGTCATAGACCTTCTTGAACTAGTCATAGTCCTAGATTCCTAAGTACAGGTAAATCATCTATGTTAGGAAACATCATAGAGTTCTCAAATAATACACTCAGCCCTCGAAACGAATTTACCTGATAAATAAGTTGACAAGCACTTGCCCGAGTAATTGGACCTTGCACATCATTAAAAGTAGTAGGAAGAGGAGTGTTCATATCAGTAGAAGTGATGTCCTCATCAACCTCCGATGACATAATTCCCCCGGTTGGATCACTGGCTTGGTGTGTGTCCTCGTATCTACCATATGAGCCTGGGTCGGTGTCCTCGTTAGACTCTAACCTGAGAGGCTGGTCGGTAGATAATCATGGCAGCCAATGCGGGCCGACTACCACAATTTTGCCCCCTCATTTCGCACAAAATTATGCGTGAATCTTCCCTGCGAGACATCACATTCTGTGCAACCGTCTTCAAGCTCGGTATGTGGTTGCCCGCTTGTAGAGGCCCCAGCATCATAAAAGTTTCCCGGCACCCTACGTTCGAAATTCACGTACACCATCGGCCTCCCATAAATAGCTACCTCGGGCTGGGAGGCCATCTACATATAATGGCTCCATGCTACACTTCCATTCACCTTGATAAGCTCCCACACAGCATTCGTGCACGTGATCCCCTCGATCACAAGTTCTTCATCATTTCCTCCATGACAAACTCCTTCCGGATACAGCTTCGAAGCTCGTGAATACTCATCATATCAAGCCCCTCCACCCGGACCACCTTGTACTGGCATCTCGACAGGTCGAACCCATCAAGTCCAGCCCATACGAGACCATCGCCATAAAACACTACCAAGTTTTGCATGTTCGAAATAACATAAAGCCACAACAACCCGATCCACGGTACGTGTAACATCCCAAAATCGTAATTCTAGGATTGTGTACTATAAATGCATTAGTGAAAATACTTTGATCATTTGCATATGAAATATACCATGTTGATTTTGGTTTTAGAATTAAAAACAAAACATGAACTACAAACAAATAGGTGCTAAAAAGGAAATAGATTAAACAAAATAAAAATATTAGAGAGAATTATTTCGGGCATATTATCCTAGAAATATTTCACAAAATACTTTATATGAAATCTTATTTAGAAAAACAATTACAAAAGAGCAATACAAAAAATTGCATAATTTTTTAGAAATTCACAAAAAGTATTATCATCTAAAAATTAAAGGAGAAACTACATTAGGTGAGAAGCCTACACAAAAAATTTCATTAATTTCCAAAGCAATTTATGAAGAAAATAAAATTGGCAAAGAAATCAACAAAAATCAAAAATCCTAAAACCCTAACTCTCAATCGCCCATCGTTGACCAGTGGGCCCCTCGCGCAAGAATCGTCGTCCACCTCACGCCTGGGCGCTCTAGCGCTGTACCACGACCGTGTCGCCGCCCTGCCCGTGGTTTCGCCACCCTGCCGCGGTTTTGCCACCGTCCAACCACCCGTCGCATCGCCATCAACCCCGCGCCCATCCCTGCTCGGCCGAACCCCATCCCTGCCCGTACAACACCGGGAGCTCCGTCGGTTGACTGCATGTGCTCGAGCTTCTCCCTCACGTTTTTATGCCACATTGTCTATATAAATGATCCCTTAAGCTTTGTCTCTTCTTTTCCAAGCCAGTGAGAACCTCCTTTTTCTCTTCTAGTCCACTGAATCGAGCTCTAGAGCTCAAGGAGCGCGAGCCCTAATTCGGTCGTGCGGCACCACCTTCGTCCTTGATGCTGTGAAGGGTTTTGTATCACCCTTACCGCGTCATATCATGTTCCATTCACCACTGATGCTCTCCCCTCACTTGATTTCATATTCGATTCACAGGATTAGCTGGATTGACCCTTCGTCCTCGTCTCCGATCAGAATTACCGCTCCAATCATCGCCGGAGCTCCATTGCATCCCAAGCTGATTACACTTGTAGCATCGCATGACCGTCACCAAGATTCTCCCACCACTGGACGATCCTTTTCATCGGCCGAACCTCTTCTCCACATGCGACTGACCTCTAGCTTCTGGTATGACCCTAGATCCTTATGCGTGCAATAGATAGTCTAGGACGTAGCTCATTTGCAACTTCACTCATTGCCATAGCAATTCCTCTGCTCAGCCGATGGGTGCGCAATGGTATGAAGATCTTGGTTTGGGCACTCTCTGACCCCTCCGAGCGTCACATCACCGGCGACACACGCGTGCACTAGCGCCATCGGCGGCTTTGCCATGTCCGAACGCGACAGCTACTGTAGTTGCGCCATTAAGTACTGTAATGTTTCACTAACATGTGGGACCGCAACACAGTAAACTAAATACATTTAAAACGTAAGTCGCTAACATGCGGGTCCCACAACCACTTAAGTGTACCGCACTGGTCCATGGACCGAGTGTGTGAACTTTAGTTCACGCACTATTCTCTTGGACCGTGTCACTAACAATGGTCCCCACTTGTCAATTTAATAAAAATCCAATGAAAAATAATAAATATATTTTCAGTTACAAGGAGAATATGTTTTCCTTAATTGGGAAGCGTAAACCTCAATAGTGCATGCGCGGTACTGCACTTTCTCTATTGGAAAGCGTATTTCTCAATTTTCTTTGAATTTTTCAAACCAAGCCTATTCAAACCTTAATAACATTTGCTACAAAACTCCAAATTGAATAAGATTTATCTATAAATTCATCTAAAATCTTAATCTACCAAAATATATAAAAATATTTAATTTTGGTTGCTGTTGAATTTATTTGGTGTTATTTAATTCATTTTCGGCTCTTTTTGATTTAGATGTCGATTGCTCTTATTATTATTGCGACGATCAACCAACCTCATTTCCAGAATAGAAAGAGCAAGGTAAGCATCCTCTTTGGACATGTTGATCCCAGTATTTTAATTATTGTATTTTGTTTTGTAAATCCTATTATGCATGTATGTTGTGTACAAAAATGCTATTATTGGGAAAATGGTAGTTGTAATCCTACTTGTTGCATTTATCCTTTTGAAATATTGATCCTCTACTATTGTAACCACTAGAATATGGATTAGACATTATGTAATGTCAATTGGAAATTTTTTAGTGCGATTATCGCACAAATGCAACTAGGGCGATAAATGTTTTTCAAAATTTTATAAAAGGACAATATGATAATTTGGGAATATGTTGAAAATGTCCAGAGAGGTTATCTCTAATTTGGGAATATGTTGAAAATGTCCAGAGAGGTTATCTCTGGTATTTGATATGAAAAATGAAATGAAAATGTTAGTTTTAGACACGGGAGAGTTATATTGTATTATGAAAAGTGAGGATTTGACTCACTAGTAGATAGGGTGGAGATCTCTGTGAGATTTGCCGGGAGATTTGACTTGTAATGCTTAACCCCCAATTGGTCCTGGTATCACAAATTAAATTTCCCCTCTCTTGGCGCATTATGTACATCCTATGAGCAGTACACATACACCTTCACAAATAGTATCAAACCGCATACAGGCAATCATAATATTGCAAGATAAAATAACTAGTACGCAGCGGAAAAAAATAAATAAACTGAAATTAAACCTTAAAGTCCCAATGGCTTATGATAACCTCGCAGGCAACCGACTAGGGTTCAAACCTAGCAATCGATGTTCCTGCGCAAACTTTCTTACTCAATTCGACCTCAACACCTGCTGTCCAGATTCGTAAAGAAAAAACAAATAGTGAGTACACGAATGTACTCTGCAAGACTTTACAAAGCCTATACATAGCTACAGGCAAGCTCTACTCAATGGAGAAGGCCATCAAGTTTATTTTCAGCGCAAAGCAATATTTGAATTTCAATACACCGTAATAGATTTAAATGGCAAGTGAGCAAATATTTTTTATACTTTAAATAACATTAGACAATATGAAAACATCTACAGGTGGCTGCCCCAGCAGCACACAACAATAGCATGAGAAACCATTCTCAATACCACCCGTCAAGTTTTAAGTTTAAATTCTAAAATGTTAAGTCTTAACTCTCGAAAGACCTCCCCAAGCGTGTCCATAACCAAGGACTTGGCTATTTGAATAGATTTAACCCTGCAGGGGTGTACAAATTTACCCACATATTAGACCGCTCCTTTTTCCACACGATGAAGCATACTTTCGAAGGTATGCCGGCGTAGCTAAGTCCTACGAGGCGTTTTCCAATATTGTGTATTAACTACGAGTCGCCCGTATGGATAGAAACTCATATATTGTGTCGGAGTCATTATAAAGCCTCAGTCAACTACCCCTCAGGGTAAAGCCTCAGACAACTACAATGCCCCTTAGTGTGAAGAACCTACCCGAAAGTCCACCCCCGCACACCCAACACACATATTATTTCCTTTTTTTCACAGAACACACACAACCTCCTGCAACTCGGAGCTAACACACGCCAAAGTACTAAGTCAATAGAGGTCTCATATCCCTCTCATGTGGTTGCACGTGAGAATGCCTGGTTTAGTGGGACAAGATGTTTGGTCCTTGTTGACTCGGGCACCAATTACACACCCAACAGCACACCAACATACCAATGTGCCCAAGTCCAAATCATTTTGTTTTTATTTTTAGTTTTTCAAATATGATAGCACAGGATGATGGATAAAGTATAATAAAAATGTTTTATGTGATCCAGGTCATCGACAAATCGACAACCGTACATTCTACCTGAAACTAAGCATTACTAAGCATGACATCGAATAAACATAAATAGACCATATAACATCCACTAGGCTCTAATTCACCAGTGGGATTTTTAACTTAGGCTAGTGCTAGCTATGAACAATTTTAGGGAATTCATGCAACATGATTAACTACCTCCAATAGCAAACATAAGTTGACAAACAAAGCATGCATACATACACTTGCAAAATAAGATAATAATTATTGAATATAATAGGATCAACATGCATGAATGGAATGGGTGCTTGCATTTGTGTAACAGCCCAAATTTCAATTTCCAGTTGAAAATAAAAATTAATTTTTTTGTGGATTTTTCTGAAATTTTAAAAGCTTTTCCCTATTTATATCAAAGCCAAAATAATTTTTTTGAAAAATTTATTATCAAGAATAAGTTAGAAATATTTTATTTAAATCCAAAATAGCTCAGAGATTTTATGTTAATTTTCTCATAATTTTTGGATTTTCTTTGCTATTTTCTAAAGTTTTTTTAATTACCATAATTTTTTTAATTGGAAAATAAATTAAAAATTCCCAAGACGATGGTTGGGCGAATCATCGCCACCACAATGTTCTCGCGCCTCATTTCTTCCTCCGCTCATGCCCATTTAACTCGCTCGCGCGTGCCCCGCGCCTCGGTCTCGCTGACACGCGGGACCCATCCGTCAGCCGCACCTCTCTTCTTTCCTTTCTTTTCATTCGCCGACTTGTGGGGCCCACACTATAGTGTCATCTTCTTCTTTCCTTTCTTCTCCGCGGCACTTTCCTTTCTCGCCCGCGCGTCTGCCATTTAACGTTGTGACGGAACTTTCCAAACTCGGTGAATCCGGCCACATCTTTGGATATTTCACGCACATTTAAAACGCCGCGTCAATCCACGCCCATCAAGGCCTCGCCCCTTCCATCTCTAGTGCTAAATCCCCAAAATCACACTGCCGTGATAGTTCGGATCTTCTCGCACCTCACGAAGCCCTGGCCTCGCCCTTGCCCTATAAATAGCCAGGTGTGACTCTCTCCGCTCATCCCAGCACCGCCAACCACCGCTCTCCTCCGTCCCTCTAGCGCCCGGATTTCAAAGATCCTCGCCACCTGCTGAAGCTTCGTCCATTTTTTATTCTGCCACCGATGACCGCGCACCTGCCGCCCCAACCGCACCATCGATATTGCCTCGACGTCGCCTACCTCATGTGCGCTTCATCTTCGCCAGAGAACCTCGGGAGCGCCATCACCGCCATCGACCTAAACTCGCTGCCGCCAAACCTCATTGCCGATGAACTTTCCGCCGTGCCCCTCCGCCACAAGGTAGCGCATTAGATTCAGTGTCGTTTGGTCTTCATTTTGCGCACCTCCGTGAGGCTCGCTGTGACACGTAGCGCCGGCGAGGACGTCGCGGCCTCGGGCCTACGTGGCTTAGCCACGTGTGCGCCACGGTGGAGCCACATCGGCCCTAACGCCCGCGTGGCTGTCGCGTTAGTGTCACGTGGCGTTTGCGCCAACAAGCATGCGCACCCTTCGCGACTGCTCCGTGATCTCGAGTCCACAATGAACTTTTGATCGCTTGTGGACCCAAGATTTGACTATGGGACCCACCGTCATAGACTCAAACTTTTCCTTTAGAAAAATAATTTCGGTTGAAAATTGAATTTCCGTACGCTGACGTTAGCATGCGTAATAATTCAAATTTCCTTTATAAAAATAATTCAGAAAATCAATAAAATCTGAAATTAGGGTTTTCTTTATATTTAAACTTTCAGGAGCTCGTATTTCTTCATACGAACTCCGATTTAGGTGAATCAAATTTCTAAATTTATATAAATTCAAGATCTAGCTAACTAAACTAAAATAATTCCATTTTGAGTTAATTTGAATTTATTTGATTATTATTTGGATTTATTTGAATTTGGCATGTCTTCGCGTATAGATTTCGATGACTCTAGAGAGCCCGACCCTTCTGAAGAGTTAGATTATAAGTACTTCGAGCAAGGTAAGTTATACCATTGATCATGTTGTTCATACTATTTTAAAGTATTTAATTTTTTTTAATTACTATTGCATGCATAATTTTTATTCAGTTATTTTTATTCATGTTTTAAATTTTCTAGTTATTCCAACTCCTTTGTATGGCCAATGTTGTTATTTGAGGTATCATTTCGTTGTCACCTTAGTCAAACTAAAAGTTGAAAATAATTATATGCTTAGCCAATGCATAGACCAAAATCTTAAATTTGGGGAGTTTAGCCAAATTAGTCAAACTAATTTTAAATTGAGTCTATGGTATTATTGTACCATAAAGAGTTTAGAAAATATTTTACTCGAGAAATAAATTAAAATAGTTTAGACTTGGGCATGATGGTTATGGATGGTGTAAGACGATGCACAGTATTGATTCATTGTTTTGATCAAGTCCAGGGTTTTGGAAAGTTTCCCAAGTCAGTTAAGGACCAGTTTTTGAGCCACATCTTGCTAAGCTCCACTATTCTATGACATGTCCTGTATGAGCAGGACTAGACTTATTAATTTATGATAGCTCATTGTCTCGTATGCCATGTTGTTGAGTGAGTGTTGGTTAAACAGTATTCCCACATGGCGCAAGAGGGGGCTTCCGGCGGGTGGTTGACCCAAAGGAAGTGCAACCTTAGCGGGCGTGTTAGCCTTGAGGTAGAACATTGGAAACGTCTTGTGATAATTGCTTAGTCGCACGCCTACGGAAGCGTGTATTGGCTGACACGTTAAGCAAACTATCTCTTGTGGGTAAAGTTATACACACTCTGCATAGTAGAAAACTATTCGAATAGCAGTGTCCATGGTCATGGACATGCTGAGCAAAGCCACTCTAAGTTAGACTTTGTTTTTGGTTTTAAAATGATTTTTGAAAATGATTTCCGGATGGTAAACCTTTGTAGCAAAATTGGGCAGTTAGCCATGTGATAGGAGGGTATCCATCACCGTATTTCATATGAAGGTTATCCACTATAAAACTGTTAATTTAAAATCTGATTTTAGTTATAGATTAAAAATTGCCTTGGAACTTAGTATGGGTATTTGAACCTGAAAAGGTTGCTTTATGCAAAATAGACCCTATCAACCTCAATTGTTTACTTATGCATGCATCATATTCTTTAATTGGGTGTAACTTGCGAGCACGGAAGTTATGCTCACTCTTGCTGAATAATATTTATTCAGCTGAAGAACTATCAGGACAGTGAGGATCTTGACGACTAGGCCTACGCCCCCAGACGATTGCCTGTGGCGCATCATGTGGCTCACTTACTATTTTATTTTCCATTGTGTTATTTTTATTCGGTATCAGGCTCCATTTTGTAATAAACTCTGATTTATATTAAATAAACATGTGATATGATTGTGATGTCACTTTTGTTCAACTGTATACACTAGAAATCCTGGACTAGCGTATGAAACACAGAGAAGTCGGGATCTTTCGTCCCCGGGTTCGACAAAAGTGGTATTAGAACCATATCGACTGTAGGTCGTGGTTTAGAATTGTTAAAACGCTTAAGGACTTATTTTTTAAAATTAAAAATACTTTGGTCTTCTGGTGTCCTATCTCAACCCTTCTCTTTCAAAATGGTTACTAACTCATCTATCTCAAAAAAATTGTAGATGGCCGAAGTACCGAAAGCCATTTCTCATGGAGTTTCGGTGGACACTGGGCTGCAATTCTCTGGAAGATGATGCAGCATCTGGACTTCGACGAGAGGCCAACATACCAAGGCTACAAGTATAAGGTGGGAAATCAAGACCGTTGGAGGGTAGAGATGATGCTCTACGCCAACCTATCGCCAAATACAGATTTTCACATCTTCGACGCTCCGAAACGATGGGACACTTTCTCCAAGGGCCTCCAGGATGCAGTGAGAGAAGAAGTTCACCGACTCCGCTACATTTATGATCACCGCCTCAATGGCACCAAGTTCCACTATTACCCGATGCATATTTTGACCTGTCAAGGCAGTGCCTTCCGCTCGGACAGAGATGAAGACTCTCCCGATCTCACACACCAGGTGGCCCTGGCAAAGGCTATGGACTATGCCTACTGTCATACCCTGGATGAGCTGCATACCATCCAGGAGAGGCTACAAGCCGCAGAAGAAAAATTGCAAGCTGTAGAAGAATAACTGTCTCGCTACAAGGCAGCCAAGGCTAGTTCTAGCGAACCAGACTACACCCCAGTTACCCCTTAGATGTTACCCTTAGTTTATCACTAGACGCGGATTATGAGCTACTAATATCCTTTGTGGTAGCCATAATTAATAAAAATAGCTATTTGGAAAATTTGTTCTTTGCCTTGTGTTTGTTTGGTTCTTGGGCTATTTTAGATTAGTCCCCTTAGAACTTTCTTTCTCTCTTCTAAGTCTTTGGAGGATCTAGCAGATGGTGACTACTCGTACCGGAAGTGGCAGCGCCAGGGGACAAGGAAACAAGGATGCTGATTACCAGGAGAATCTAGTTCAACAACCACCACCTCCTCCGACTGAAGCACCTAATTGGGGACAGATGATGGCCAATCGGACTCATCCGATTGATCTGCTGGCTCGATCTCACAAAGAATATTTAGAATACTCAAACAACAATGACAACATCTCATGCTTCTCCACCTCACCACCTCAAAGGGTCAAGATGTCGAATTCATGAGGATATGTTCGCCAACCTTCTCTAGCAAAGATAGAACCCATGGATGCGTATGATCGGCCGCCATTGGGAAGAAGATGGATATCGCTACGCATGGATCGCGAGAGGGTTTTGTTTGCCTCTCATTAGCTAAATGGTCCCGCATCTAAATAGTGAGACAACTTCAATATGTCTCATGCCGATGCTCAAGCAATCACTTGGGATGAATTCGTGCAAGCTTTCCGCACGAACTTGTTCGCTACGCTCCAGAAGATGTGGCTAGAGATGAAGATAGGTATGAGCAATTCTTGGAAGGATTGAATGATGAACTCTCCGTTCGTCTAATCTCTTAAGATTTCACTGACTTTCAGCCGTTAGTAAACAAAGTTATCCGCTAGGAAGGCAAGCATACTTTTTTATTATGAATATTTGTAATATTATTGTATTATATTGCTGATTTGCATGGTTACATTGACAATAGCTTTGTTTTCAAGATATATATTACCTATATATGACATGACTGGAACTTTAAAAAATGCATTACATTGCATGGAAACATCTCCCACAGATTAAAACTCAGAAAGTCGGGATAATCAGGGTATTTGGGTTGTCTCCAGTCCAGTCTTAGGGTTCATAATCTCCTGCCAGCCTCCAGGTTGTCTAGAATGGGGCTTGGGTCTCTTAGGGCGATCCCACCGTGCCCGTGCCCTTCAGGGATACTGACAGTTTCGATCTCCGTCGGTCGCACGCTGTAGGAGTTTCCAGTGCTACTGTTGCGTGCCTCAGCTAGCTGTAGGGTGTATGCATGAGGCCAGAAAGCTGCAAAGGAAACATTACCGATTTCTATGACAAGCTGGGCAAAACTCAAAACTCGACAGGTAAAACAAGGAAAAGGAGGTACCATCGGCATCATAAGGATATGGGAAAAATTGCAGATAACAAAATGAAGCAACTGTAAGACCTGCAAAGGGAAGAGGCCACAATGAGAACAAAAAAACTATATGTGCATTTTAGGACCATATAAGGTCCTCAAATGGATTTATAAAACTATCAAAATAGCAAACCTATAATAGCTCCTAAAAATACATCTTGCCAGTGATGCCAGTAGTCATCCACTCGAGAAACAGCCACGAGCGCAGCAGTAAGTAGAGGCAGAACAACTATGCACAGCTTTGCAACGTGGCCTCTACGATCAAAAACTCTGATTTTCCCAGCTAAGTACCACGCAAGGAAGCCTAGACCAGCGAAAGACCCTGAAGTAGTTTAACAAACGGTGAAAACACAAATGTTAGATAATCTAATCACAGCACCATTTGACGGAATTGTATCAAAACTACCATAGATGTGACTAAAAAACTAAAGAACTACAAGTCCACACAACTTATTATGGTCACTAGGAAATAAGGCGGACATTGTCAATGATACAAGATGTAAAGTTGTTAAGTGATAAAGAGGATAATTGATATACTTCGGACTTCAGAAAATATCAAAATTCCCTCAATTTCACGAGGCATGCCTCAAGGTGCCCCAAATGTAGCCCAGTTTTGATATTGCCTTGCCCTGAAAATTTGTTACTTTTCTCATAAATGTATAGATCACTTTGAACTTCTTAATAAACCTCACGAGGCATGCCTCGGATGAGACTCAGAATTTTCAGCACCTAGCATAGGGCATGTTTTGACTGCAATGTTGAAACAAGGCTAACAATGTATGGCCATAAGATATGTAACTCCATAATGTGGTAGACATGAGAAACCCAATGTTTGTTTCTTTGTAGTAGTTCCAGCACTCCCTACCGTCCCAACTGTTCATACACCAAGCAGCAAAGCAAGCATCTGCATTGGTAGGCCCTTCGTCAGCACACCACTTGCATGCCTGCCACTTCCTGGCTCCCAGCCACCATTGCACTAAACTAGCTGCCGCGGAAGTCCCCATGCATCAATTGAGGCCTTGCCACCCATTCCAGCTCCCCTGGTGCCCAATCACATGTTTGCCAATTGCCACTGAGCCAGCCACTACAAACTACCCACTTATGACTCAACCGCACCACTAGAGCCAGTCATCACTTGATCCCAGGCCCCAGCCCACCCTGTGTTGAAAGGATAATTTTTTTGCAAGTCGTACTTGCAAGGGCATTTTAGTGTTTATCATTCAATGATATTAAACCGTTTTAAGTGTATAATGGAGTTTTGAATCATGAGGTGCGTAATGGAGTTCTGAAACTAAGAAATGAATGAAACAAATATTTATCAAAGGCAGCATAAGGTTTATTGAGTATTTATGTCATCACTTACATGAAGTGTGCCCACTTGGAAAGCTCTTGTGACCTTCTTTGATGACACTCTTCTCTCCATGGCATAAAACGCCAGTAGTGACATTATCATAAACCTGGAAAGAGACTCCATCAATGAGTTTTGGTCCTTCTGGATGTTAAGAATAGCAACTTGTATTCTCAGGGGGTCAATGGGCCAGTATATATAGACAAGTACAGGAGATGAATATACAAATAACCCCTCATAACAATGGGGAATAACATAACTATACATATATATCTCTAACACCTCCCCTCAAACTCATGGTGGATCAACAACACTAGGTTTGGAGAGGTAGAAGCTGTGTTGTGCTCGAGTCTGGGCCTTCGTGAAGAAATCCGCTATCTGAAACTCGGAAGGCATATACTGAAGAGCAATCACCTGATCATGCACACAAGACCTCATGAAGAAAGCATCAACACCAATATGCTTGGTGAGATCATGCTTCACAGGGTCACGGGCAATACTGATAGCACCTGTACTGTCCGACAAGAGAGGAGTTGGTGTAGTGACAAAAATACCAAAATCCTCAAGTAACTACCGTAGCCAGGTAATCTCTGCTATCAAGAGAGCCATAGCTCAGAATCTCACCTCCTCACTCGAACGGATATCATGGGTCTGCTTTTGTCTTCCGTGCAATGAGAGAACCACCAAGAAAACACAAGAAGCAGAGATAGACCGCGATCAGATGGATCGCTGGCCCAAGTAGCATCCGAATAAGCCTGAAGCTGTAACGAGCTGGAGTGTGGAAAGAAGAGATGGCGAGAGATAGTCCCACGAAGGTATCGCAGAACTCGAAAAAGATGGTTGTAGTGGACCTGAGTGGGAACAGAGACGAACTGACTCAGAATGTGGACTGGATAAGTGATATTCGGACGAGTAACAGCAAGGTAGACAAGACTTCCAACAAGATGACGATAGCGTAGCCTGGACGTAAAGAGGCTCACCATTAGAAGGTCGAGATGAACATTGAGCTCCATGGGAGTCTCAACAAGATCTGATGATCGCCGAGAGAGGCGTGATCAAGAAGATCCTGAATATACTTCTCTTGGGACATAAAGAAACCATCTAGAGTGGAAGTAACCTCAATCCCAAGGAAGTAACGAAGAGGACCAAGATCCGACATAAGGAACTGCTCACTCAGACGAGCCTTGACAAAGGCAATGTACTCAGATTCATCTCCGGTGATGATCATATCATCAACATATAGAAGAAGAAGAGTCCGACCACGAGACGAAGTGTGGACAAAAAGGGCAGGATCATGATCACTAGCTGAGAAGCCAGGAGCAGTGACCACAGAGGAGAAGCGCTCAAACCAAGCACGAGGGACTTGTTTAAGCCCATAGAGAGAGCGACGAAGACGACAGACCATGCCCTCAGGAATAGAATACCTAGGTGGCGGATGCATGTAGACCTCATCACGCAACTCGCCATTACATGACCTCATCACGCAACTCGCCATTAAGAAAGGTATTCTTGACATCAAGCTGAGAAACGGACCAATGGCGAACAGACGCCACTGAAAGAAGGGTGCGACAATGGTCATGTGGGCCACAGGAGCAAAAGTCTCGTCGTAGTCACGACCATGCTCCTGCTGGAAGCCACGAGCAACAAAACACGCCTTATAGCGCTCAAGAGAGCCATCAGAGTGAGTTTTAATCTTATAGACCCACTTACACGTGATGGGACGAGAGTGAGATGGAAAAGGAACAAGATCTCAAGTACCAGTACGCTCGAGAGTAGCAATCTCCTCGGCCATGGCATGTTGCCACTCAGGGTGAGTAACAACATCCCGGTAGAAGACAGGCTCATAGGTAGCTGCACCAAAGAAAGCCAAACGGGCAGAGGTCAATCAACGACGATCGCAAGACCAGAAGCGAGGAGATGATGACCCATCGTGGGAAGATGGAGCATCGGAGAAGATGAAGCATCAGGAAGATGGCTCATCCGGAAGAGCCTCAATACGAGGTCGACGAGTGTAGAAGAAAGTGGGAGGAGCCTGAGGAGCCGCAGGGAACGAAGTAGGCGGCAACAATGGCTGAGAGGCCTCAGGAGGTATATGTGGAGATTCAGTGGAACGAGTGGACGAGGGCAAGACAGAGATGGGTATATCTGGAAAAGTCAAAAAAGACAGGGACTCAACAGAGGAAACCGAAGGAGAGGCAGGACGTGGGTAGAAGGGCCGAGACTCATTAAAAGTCACATCCCAAGAAATCCGCATCCGTCGACCAATAGGGTCCCAGCCAGGGATCGAAATCTCGGTACCAGGGAAGATCCCGACCGATTACCAAGAATTTCAAAAAAAATTGAATTTGAGTAGTCTGGAGAAATATCACAGAGACGCTCAACCGGGATCTCACCCTGAAGAGCAGAAGAGGGCTGAATGTTGACGAGATAGTTGGCAGTGGAAACGGCCTCGGCCCAAAAGTGGGGTGGAATAGAGGCGGCAATCATCAGGGTACAGGCCGTCTCAAGGAGGTGACGATGCTTGCGCTAAGCGACACCATTCTGAGGATGAGCACCAGGACAAGAGAACTGAGCGAGGGTGCCCTGCTTAGCAAGAAAGTTGCGCAGGTAATGAGAGAGGTACTCACCAGCAGAGTCAGCACTAAAGACACGAATAGGAGTGGAAAACTGTGTGCGAACCATATTAGCAAATTATTTATAGATAGACAATGCCTCACTACGAGAAGACATAAAATATATCCAAGTGTGGCGAGAGAAGTCATCTATAAAAATGATATAATATCGATGGCCCCCTTTCGAAAGGAAAGGAGCCGGACCCCAAACATTTGAATGAATAAGATCAAATGGTCACGAGACACGCACTACTATGAGAATAGGAAGTTGAATCTGCTTTCCTAACTTACGACCATGACAATCTAAAGACACGCCTCCTCGAGATGCACTTTAAGACCACGACTTAAGTAAAGATGATGACGAGATCCACACAGATGACCAAGACGGTGATGCCACTGCCGGAAAGAGCAGGTAGACAGAGTGGCAGTGTTGGAGAGACCAAGCGGCGACGGTGGCAGCAGAAGGAAGGTGAAGCCAGTCAAGCTTCCAAAGACGTTGAGAGTCAAGGCACCGAGGGCCAGAACCAACCAGAGCCCCCGTGTGGCGATCCTGGACACAACAAGAGTCGGAGTCAGAGTCAAGAATGACCCGACAACCAAAGTCAGTAATCTGCCCAGCAGAAAGAAGCTGCATGGTTAGGCGAGGAACATGAGCAACAGAAGAAACATGAAATGATGAGTTTCTAAGAGGTCCTCGACCAGAGACAGAAAGAGAGGTACCATCAGCAGTAAGAACACGGACAGGGGAATCAAGAGGTGTAATGAAAGACAGAGTGGAAGAATCAGAAGTCATATAAAAGGATACTCCGGAATCAAGAATCCATGGGAAGGTACCTGACTGTGTAGGAGGTGGTTTCTCATTCCCAAGAGTCGACGTAACTCGCAGAACTCGCCGAGGAGAACTCCGGCAAGCAGCAAGCCGTCAAGTCCGCTATCTCCCGCCAGCTGAGAGAAATTGCTGAAAGAGTCGATGCAGACGTCGATGTAGATGCACCAGTGCCAGTGCTAGAAGAACGGTGTGAAAGATGCCGCTGCTTCTTATAGCACTGGGACTCAATGTGGTCAACCTTGTCGCAAGAAGGGAGCAAATGAGGTGGCCACCGCCAGATGGAGGGCGCGGCCACCACTGCGGGCACCACCGAGGAGGCAAGTAGTGAAGCGGAAGCGATCGGTAGCAGTGGACGAGCGGCAAGCACGGAGGGGAGTGGCATCAGACGAGCACCACTCAGGCGAGTCTCCTCTGCACGTATCTCTGTAAGAGCCTCCAGAAGAGTGACACAAGGGTAGCGTGCAAGAAGCTGGGCACGCCTCGGCTCGAACTCAAGACGAAGACGAGTAAGGAACTCAGAGATACACCGAATTTCCAGTCAAGACGCATACCAGCAAAGACGTAACAGAGTGACAACAAGAAGGCGAAGAGAGTCCACCGATGCCGACATCGTAACTCGAGCATAGAAGGTGTCAACAATAGCATCACCTCACAAGAGAGTGCTCTGGCGTAACCACCGATGTGTAGAGGGCATTTCTAGAGGGTTCATAGCGCTAACGAAGGTGAGTCCACATCCGACACCAAGAAAGTCCCACAACCTCGTAAGAGTACTAAGATCGACACTTGCGATGAAGACAAGAAGCACTCGAGCATCGCTGCCGCACCACTGAGTGTAGGCGGTCAATCGATCCATGTAGGAATCCAGAGCCTCTTAGTAGGCAGAGGCAACCTTCTCATTAGCAAGGCGGCTGAAATTTCGACAAAGCAAATCTTTGTCACCGTCTGAGGCAAACAGAATCGATGTAGGCTCCGTCGGAGGAGTAGGGCAAGGCGGGCAGGTGACATCGCCAGAGAGAGGACACCCCAGAGACGAAGACCACGCATGTGGATGCGCATGTGAGACACGGTCGATGTAATTAACACCATCAAGATCACCGGCAATGAGGGAGGAACGGTGCCTATTGGTAGGCGACACCGACAACATGACGACTAAGGTAAGTAGCCTAACAGGCGGCGCTAGACAGCGCGGCGGTTAGACCGACGTTTTTTTTCCGGGCCGCTCCGCTTAAAACAATGATCAAATTTCAAATTGACTTCACGGCCAAAGAATTTTACCACGTAGAGACGAACGGGACTAGGGTTTCTCGGTGACGGCAGCGACGGCGGCGACGGCGCGGCAATTGGTTCTGCATGGCGGTACCGACAATAGAGCTCCCGAGCGGCGGCCGCGAGGGCGACACGACGCTGGCCGGTGATTTACTGGTCAGCAGCTGGTAGCAAGAAATTTCTTTAGCGGCGCCGACGTAGGAAGCCGGGCCCGAGGCGAGCCCGACGCGACGATGATGGTGAGCACCGACGCGACGACGACGGATCTCACGCTGAAGACGAGGTGGCTCACCTCGATCCGGGCGAAGTCGGAGAAGATGAATCGCCGAAGACTTCGGCTTCAAATGATCGGATCCTTCGGCGACGGATCCGATGGTGATGACTACGAAGCTAACTCGATGGCGATGACGGCGAGGCCACGAGGCGGAGGCGCGCGCTCCAAGCGCAGATCCAATGACGATCGACCTCCCAAGACGCCAAGACGCAAGCGATGGCTCCTCCACCCCGCCACGCAGACTTCACCAAGCAATGGAGAAGGAGCAGCCGCCTGCCGGCGTCGTCGGCCGGTGAAATGCGGCAGCCGGCCGTGTCAGGCCTTACCGAGCTGGGTCACAAGAGAGGGAAGCCGCCACAGCGATGGCAGATGGGTAGCAACAAGGGTACGAAGAAGGGAAGTCGGGCAAATGACGGCTAGGCAGTGAGACGAGTTGCGCGTCCGGGAGAGGTAACCCTAATGGGCTTTGATACCATGTTAGGAATAGCAACTTGTATTCTCAGGGGGCCAATAGGCTAGTATATATAGACAAGTATAGGAGGTGAATATGCAAATAACCCCTCATAACAATGGGGAATAACACAACTATACATATATATCTCTAACATCGATTCCATAAATGATAAACATTTGAACAAAGTGTCAACACTCAAAACAAATGAGCTTGCTACCTAACAAAAATGAAGTTTTAGCTTATGAGTCTTACATCCTTTCCATTCGGGAAACAATACGAAGAAACTGACGCGCGCCCACACCATCCTTAATTGCATCAGTGATCACTGCAGTTATGAGCACCGAATATAGAATCCCTACAAAATTCCATTGTTCAGTATTATTTATTTTATGTGTTATATCAAAATATTGATAGGATCAAGAACATGTAAAATACCCAGTATGCCATGGTGCAAATCATAGAAATTTTTCTTTTTGAAGTAAATTCCACCAAAGATGACACATGGTAATACAATTCCAATGAGCTGCAAATCACAAAAATAGTTACCAAACTAAAAAGAGATTTTTGAATTGAACAAAAAATATTGTAAGAGATAGGGAGATATTCAAAGTTAAGGGACACAAAAACACACCGGAACACCCCAAAAGGGCACCGTATTCCCCTTCAATGGGTATCTCAAGTCAGTCATCATGTCCCTCCCGACGAAACGGTGAAAAGGCTCAATTATATTCAACAGTCCATCTATAACAGCAAGGAGGGCAAGTATTATCCAGTCATACATGTGGAATCTTGCCACTTTGATTCCATGGGATTTTATAGTGTAACACCCTAACTGGATATCTGCCATTGTATCCTATAAATAAGAAAGGGAGCAAGACAACAAAATGAGTGAGTAAAGTTAGGATAACTACGATATAGGCTGCGGATGTAATGCAGCTTTAATAAAATCAAAGATAATAAAATTCAAGAAAAACTAATAAAATACCAAGAACACCAACACTTGCAACAGTTCCAAACGAAGATAATATTATTCTTCTTGATTGGATTTTGTAAAGGATGTAAAGATAGTTATCCAGATCCTCCAATAGACACTAAAATCAAATAAACCAGTCAAGTCGTATACCATTGGACATTGGTTGATTTTTCTCAGAATATTTTTACATTCTCGTATTTCCTTAGTTTATTCAGTACACATAGTGCTGCTTCAGGTCCACAATATTTTCGAGCTTCAACTGAAAATGATAATGTTTACAAGCTATGTTTTTCAATTTTTAAATATTAGCACCATATATGGCAGTAAAATAACTGTATATAATACAACATAGTTCATGCAATATTTTATGCATGGACCAAGTGATTTGAGCATTTCGAACATATGGCAGGAAATTACTGGTTCCATATGAATAACATATCAACCATGATACGGCCAAGGACTAACAAACAAACTTTTCAAATTTTATGGTGAACAAAAACCAAAAATTGACAGCCCAAACAGTCCATCCTAGGTAGCATGAACATTCTGGACCAAGTCAAATTTCAAGTAAGGAAAGTAGAAAACCACTATCAGAAGGCAACTATCGACATGATTTATCTAGGACATAGTTTTATCAATTTTATGTCTTGGACAAAATGTGCTAGCTACAACTTACAAATCATAGTACACTGAGGTGAGCAGGAAGACAATGCAAAATTTTATTTGCTGGGAAAAGTAATATGATTCCAAAAAATTAAATAAATAAGATTGGTAGAAGTGATGTTCTTTGACAAACATTCAAAATGGAATGTCAACAAAACCCACAAACTCTGAAATCTGGCAAACAATTTGCAAGAATCAGCCAATTGAGATTAAAAAAGTACCAGGAAAACAAGGTTCAAGAAATCAGGCCAAGACGCCGATTAGGCGTTGCCGAGGCGCTTACAAGGTTCCTTCCACTACAACTTCAACGGTCGGCGTGCTAGGCGGGCTGGCCTCCTAGGATCGGTTAGGTGGTCAAAGCCGGTCCAAGGAGGCATAGGCAGTTCTCGGTGAGGCGACCCGAGGCGACGGCGAGGCATGGCGCTAGGGGTACATAAGAAATTTAGAGCCCGACCACAACGAGTTCCCGCTAGGGTTTGGGCACCCCATCCCCGCCTCCCGCCGTAACCCATCTCATCACAAATCAAGCTCGCCGTTGGTCAATCTCGCCTCCCCCCGTCATTAGCCACCGAATCAACCTCAGCACTACCCATCTCCGCCGCCAAATCGATGTCGTCGCTGCCGAATCGAGCTCAGCACCACCGAATAGAGGTCGTCGCCGCCAAATCCCGCCGTCCCTGCTATGCTCTCTGCCGTCCTCAAGGTATGTCGCCTTCACTTTGCAATTCGTAGATACATTCAAAAAGAAGAAATAGGCTAGATGTGAAATGTCTCAACCATTTAGTCTATGTTCAATTCAATGCAGGCTTGTTGAGCAAAAAAGCGGAGCAAACAGCATCGATGTCCTTCTAGCTTCAAATGCTACACAAGCTCAACGGTGGATAATGAAGGTGGTGATAATGATCAAGAGGTTGAGGCCGATACGAGCTTACATGGAAGCTCATTGATGAAGCATGTAGGGCTAGTGAAGCCAAGCAACCTCGTAGGAGTGCAACAGTGAGAGAACTTCATGAAAATGATTTGTCATCTGTAACGTCCCCAAAATCCTTAAGTTGGTTTAGTAGAGAATCTCCTGTTCATGTGCGTAATTTTTGGAACAATTTTAAACTTTTATTATTAATATGAAAGTTCGCTCGGATTTAAAAACCTATGTTGAAATCAAGTTTCCATTTGAATCCAAGTGTGTGCATAAAAGTGTCTGGAAATAATTTATTCAAATACTAGATTATTAATATTCAATTAATACGATTTTCCTTAATTTTTCAAAGTCAAGCTAACCTCACCAAAATTCAAATCAACTTTCAATGATATATCTGAAAATGAATTAATTCTAAGAACTGGTACATGAACAAAACATAAATAAAAATTTCCTAGGTTCTATTTGAAACTGAGAGCAACCACAAAAAAATTTAGAACTTTTATATTTTATTTGCTATTTTTTAAGCCTCAGTCAAACCCGTTATTTCTCGGTCAAATTGATTTCAAACTTCGCTCACCATCGCTAATCGACCGAATCAAGATCGCTGTAATCGACCGCGCCACTTGACTAGGCCCAACCAACTCGTGCTACGCCCTCTCACCTCCGTCGCTAACAGCCCGGGCCTGCATGTCGGCACCATCTTCAACCTCGGGCAAGAGCGAGTAGAGCTCGAGCTCCACGCTACCGAGATGCTCGCGCGCCCGCTCACGTCGTCAATCCACCGCACAAATCGACCAACCAGAAGCTGCATCACTTAACGCCGCCTCCATTCCCGTCATTGCCCGAGACTAAAACCCCCTCCTTCGCCTTCATTCAACCCATTCCTTCTCTCGGGGCTGAGAGGGAAGAAGCTCGTTTGTGCTCTTTGCTTGGGTAAGCTTCGTGCCTTAGCCATGGTTATCAAGGCCGCTTGCCGTAGCTTAAGCGACGCCAGGCGTATATGCGGTCATCAGCATCGCGCTCGTTGCCGCTTTGCCGCAGAGCCGCTTGCCGCAGGAGGAGGAGCTCGAACGGTGTAGCAAAGAATAGCGACGACAAGACGACTTCTTTCCCTACCGTGAGCGCGACGCGAAGTGGAGGCGAGGCATCCAGATCTGGCGTGGGAGATGGCGACGGCCGGGGAGAACTAGCGCATGAGGCGGGAGGAGAGGGAGGAGGAGGTCACCAACGGCTCACGGCACGGTGAGGAGCCCAGATTCACATGGAGGCCGTGGCGCGCCGTGTGGGGGCAGAAGGAGATGGCAACTACCGGCTGGAGGAAGGGCCGAGGAGGCGAGAGAAAGAGGGAGGGGAGGAGGCGGGCACCGAGGGAGAGGAGAGAAAGAGGGAGGAGGCGCGCAAGGCTGAGGAGGCGAGAAAGAGGGCTCTGGCGTGGCGCCAGGCTCTCTGGGAAAAGAGAGTAGCCAAGGCGCAGTGCCTCGGGATCTTTGTGGCGAGCTATCACTGCTACTACTACCGGATCTTCATGCCTCAGACTGTCGCTTACACAACCTAAGGCGTCACGCCTCACGCCTTAACGCTTAAAAGGTGTGAGGGGGGTGGGTCGCCTTGCCTCGCCTTACAGCCTTAATAACAATGGCCTTAGCATCCTTTTTCTTCCCCTTTGCTCACTGTCTCCAATTTGGCAAATGCAAACTCATGCTTTCGCTTGTAGTTCTTGACCCTGTGGTGTCTTCAATGTTGCCAGGGCACGCACCAAAAGCCACCTTCGTGCCATATCCATCTTCAGTGAGTATTATCCTCGTTCTTTCACGTCACATCGTGCCTTTGAGCATTAGTAAGAGTTCCCCTCACCTAATTTGGTCAATGCACCGCATGAGCTTTCGAATTTTGAGCTTCCTCTTTTGTCGGCCAACGCCATTGTTCATCGCCCAATTGTCGCTCCGTGAGTTGTTCCTCGATTCCGCGCGCTGTGACCATCTCCGCCTCACTCAAGCTTTCTCAACCACCATCTTTCGACTTCCTTGCACAGGTTGCCTCCTCTCTTTGAACCTAGCGTCGTCGTCGCCGCCATTGCCGTGGACCACCGGTCACCGAGCCTCCTTCAGTCTTCCTTTCTCTCTGGTAAGCTTCCTAGGACTCCTTGTCGCTAGTGCGCACATCAATTCGCTTAAGGCGTTGTTTCGTCGTTTTGCCTCGTTGGTAAAAGCCACGCCACGGCCACGGCGCCATTGCCAGCTGTGCCATCCCATCCCTCGCCACCGGTACCTATAGGAGAGCAAGGGCATGAGGAACCCGTTCCTGGCCTTGGATCACGCCACTGAGGGCCAAATCGTCAGCGATACGCCGAGGCGATGCCGCGGCTGAGAGCTCCTCCAGATATGCACTGTTCACACATCATTAATTAGACTAAATCACTGTCGTTAGGGGTTTAAGCAATGATTACTGTTAAGTTTCGTCTTACTTGCCTTTAAGGGTCTTTTGCGTATACCGGTTTGCCATGCAAAGGACTTACTTATACAACGAGGTTCACCCATGGTCCAGTGCGACCGATAGCCTGCCATGGTGTTGTTTCCTTGGGTGGTTTGATAGTTAGGACATGGCATTGTAACGGCCTCGTTATGGTTTCTCAATCACACTCCTAAGGAAGAGTGCATTGGCCGATATTATGAGATATTCATATCGTGTGGGGAAACATGTACACCTCTGCAGAGTTAACAAAACTATTTGAATAGCCGTGTCCCCGGTTATAGATATCGCTTGGTGAAACCATGCATAGTTAGCTTATGGGAAATTTGGTTTGGTGTAAGGTTGGAAATGTTATGTCATGTGTTGAATTGTTCAAATCTTATATGCTGTCACGAAATGGATTGTGTCACGAACGGTAAGTTTGTGTGTTGATTATTATTGGAGTATCTAGTGTTGTTGATCATAATTTTGGTAATACCTACTGTTATATAATGTTTCTAAATGTTTAACAAATGGCAATTTGAATCTATATCGGCTATCTCAAAGAAAACTTGATTTATGCCAAAATTGCCTAGTGTAGTAACCTTCCTTTGACACTTGAATGCATTTATTATATGTTGCTTTTTGTAAGTCTTGCGAGTACGTTTCTGTACTCAATCGAATTGTCCATGCTGCAGGTGAGAAGTCTTTCGAATCGGGTTTCAGTACGACAGACGCTACAACTTTAACTCCAGTTGATTGCTTGTGGGTTTGGACATGCTAACTCGTTTTTCTTTTATTTCCTTATTTATCTTCCGCTGCATTTATTTGAGTTATGATTATATATGGTCGGTCGGCCCTCTTATGCAAACTTGTACCTTATGGTTCTATTTAATGATGTTGTAATAACGATTCTATTATTTTGTACATTGTGTATGGATGTGAATGCAATGTTTTGTTTGGATATGTGCATGTTCACCACTGATTCTTGGGAGCTAACATGAGAAACATATCCAGGCACTCGAAATCGTTTCCGTTCCTTGTTAAGTGTTGTACCTCGGGTGCAATCACTTAGCTTGAGACGGATTTGATTTTGGGGGCTTACATCGGACAAAGATTGACTTATGATTGACAGATTGAGTCATATTATCGATTCATCATGAACTCTATAAGTATTTTGATTGCTTCTAAGAGTCTAAGACTATGTGTGGTTGCTATGTCTTATTGTGTGAGACTATATGAAGTTCAGACTGTGATTCTATGATATGTATTTCTATGTTAAGTCTTTGATATGTGTAGCCGCATATATATGTTTCACTCATTCATACATTCTTTCTCACAAAATAGCAAATAAATCAGTATTGATTAAATATGCAGGTTTACATAATTAGTTGATTACCTGTTTACATCCAGATCTTGAAAGGGAGATAATCTGCATGACAACATAAATTGTCCATATCTTCCTTCTTCGGGTAATATTTCTTCTATCTTGCTTAATTGGATGCTGCTCAATTCATTGCATTCTACCTGTTGTCAGGTGCTCTCCACTGAATCTTGCATTTGTGGACCCATACAAAAACTTCCCCACGAGTTAACCTGACTAGCAATGAAATCACATAGCTCTGCTGCAGTTTTATTTTATTTTATTGTTTAAGCCCTCCACCAGTCTCAGAAATACTACGCTAGCGTTGAAGGACCCACGTCACCAACTCCACGATGGCATCCAGTAGAGATGAGATGAATAAAGAGAAAACACAGCCAAAACAATCTTCCTTTTTCTTCCCAAAGAGATGCAAAATCGCCTCCTAAAATCAAATTTCGATAACCTCTCGAAATGCGCCCCCACACTGGTCTTAACAGACACACGCCGTAAATTAGAGTAGCCAAGGTCCAAGGAGGACTCAAGATGGAATCCAAGAAACTACGCGACAAAAAAACACATGCATAGGAGCCAGTAATCATAGAAAAAAGAATATCTATTAGATAAAGCAGAAGAACTAATCCAATTAGCAGCAGCACTAACAAGCACCCCAAAAAAATTAATAAATTTTCACAGGACGGGGCGAAACGGAACGAAATCAAGAACTTACCGGACGGTTCTTCCTTCCCCTGCGGTGCGAGACCAGCGGCTCCTCGCCGCCTAGCAGAGGAGATAAATATCCGCACCCCCGCAGTGATTACCAGCACACCGAGAAAGGAGAAGAAGAAAAAAGAACCGCGCCCGAGCTAATCCAGTAATCTCTGGGGTCAAATCTTTTGCGCAAGGGTACCTAAAACCTTGCTGTATGTCGATCGCGCGAGCGGCTACCTGCTCGCTGTCTTCCCTGCGCGGATTGGATTCGGAGCCGGAGACATTCGCTGGTGGAGGAGGAGGTGCCGCGGTTTGGCGTTGAGGACGACAGAGGAACCGAGGAGACGCTTGCGGTTGGTTGTTGGGGTTCTCTCGTGGAGTAGATCTAGCTGGTGCAGGGCTTTTCAATTTTGAATGCCTTTACTTAATCCAAGCTGGCGTGCCGCGTGGGTCTCTTTGTAATTTTGCCCCTTTGGATTTTATCATTTTGGCATTTTGCACTGTTTCCTTATTTCTATCATGTTTCTTTTTTTTTAATCAAATGCAAGGATTCACACCATGTACTTTGAAGAGCCCGTTTGTATTACAGGATTTTTTTTTGCATGATTTTCAGAGGAATACTGTTCACACCGGAACTTTTTTCCTTTCCTGGCCTTTTGGTTTGCACGAAACGTGCACCACGGTGTTCCAAATAATGTTCTAAATAACGGTAAATGATTAACGGATAGTCACCCCATCTTTTAGTGTTTATACGGTAAGCGGCCTTGTGAACGGTTTTACTATTTAAAATTCAGAGAAATATGTACATGTGTTTGTATTAACAAAAGAAGCATCTAATTCATCTTCTTTGATACATATAGAATGGAACTACCAGGCTATCAACAATTGTCCACAGTGATGACATGAAGAAAAAAGATGACATGACGTGAATCTAATTAAACAATCATATTTGAATGAATGAACAGCTCAAGTGTCAATGAAAAGTAAAGCTAGCATTCATCTCATTATGTCATAATGTTCCATATTATACAACAATCTTACAACTTTACCCAATAAACGGGCTTGTTAAACGTTAATGTACCATTAAACCAATAAACGCCCAATAAAAGAACATAACAGTGTGGGCCTTTACCATTTTAACGGTCATTATTTAGAACACTGATTCCAAATGAATTCTATCCTTCCCATTTTGATTTGGGATAATTCATGATATACGACTCAAAAGAGTGGTGTGGCTTGAAATGTCATTCGAAAGATTGACTTCCATTAGATACCACTCCAAATATGTTTAGATTTAGGATATACCATTACCTTGACTTTATTGCGAACTAGAGCTTTTTCACTTTTTGGTCATGGGAAATGACCGTTTTGCCTATGGATAGCACTGCTAGGATGGCTGACAACCGCAGATGGTTAGATGTTATGTTTTGTGCACGAAATGGCACAAGACTTTGGTGCCCTTTGTGTAATAACTTAGATGATGGTATGATAGTATGTTGTTTAGTACCCCTTCTAATTCACAAAAATAAGTCGTTTTGGAATACATGTATTCAAACTTTGGAAACTTGGGCTATCAATATCTTTTTAAATATTTAGATTAGATACATGAAAATCATATGTGCCGATTTATCTCTAAAAGTACTTTCCTAATATTATAATTTTATTATATGTTACTAATATATTACTATAATAATTAGTAGTCAAAGTTGTATTTTGAAGTCCCCTTTCACACCCTAGCGCAAATCTCTCGTAAGTAGTGGTTCATAACACATAAGAAGTGGTATTTCCAGGAAGTGTGAAAACATGGAACACAAGGGCAAAATGATCATTTCCCATGCCCAAAAAGAGGGAAAGCTTCATTTCACAAAAAAATCGAGGTAAACATATCCTAAATCTAAACATCTTTGGAGTGGTATGTAGTAGAAGTCAATCTTTCGAGTGTCATTCTGAGCCACACCACTCTTTCGAGTGGTATATCATGAATTATCCCTTTCGATTTAACAGGAACTTTAACATCTACTCTAACCTCATTTTTTTTCCTTTCGCATAGGGTCGAAGCAACCAACGCATGCGAAGCCATACCGAGGTAGTTGCTCATGTGGACCCACGCAGCTGCCAACGCCTGCTATGTGCCATCATAGTTGGAGTTTTTGGCTTATTTGACACTGTTTGGTGTCGTAATAGCAAAACTGGCTCCTTCCCACGCAAAAATGGCAAAAATTACACCGTGGATGTGGCGATAGGTAACATGTGTATCTTGTCGCGTGTTTGCTGCCTGGATCCCCTTGTCGGACACCAGGCGCCCAGACCCCCCTGCCACACGCTAGGCACCCCGGATTCCTCCTGCCACGTGCGCCTAGGCCTGCTGTCGTCTCGTTGTCTCCTTGTCCCCGCATGCCATGTCATGAGTGCTCTACTAGCTTGCTCCCATGCGTCCCACGAGCTATCGTCGTGTCCCTATCACCGTCACATTGCTTCGCAGTTAGCCGAGTGCTTTCCCACGGCTATAAAACCCATCACATGTCGCTCTCATCCTCTACACCAACCATTTCGCTTGGTGCAAAGAGACAAAGAGGATCGAGCGAGCGAGAGGTAGCGCGATGGGCCAAAATTATTTCCGATTTCGTTACTGACTTGAGAGTGTTTAGAGTAGTGTTTAGCAGTCATATTAATAGAGAAATTTCGTGATCAAGCGAAGATCTTCTAGAAGAGGTAATTTTTTATGCATGCATTATGTTTATTGACAATGTAATTAGTGTTAAATTAACTTTTTGAAAATGTTAATTTAGTAGTGCAAACTGTGAAAGACTACAGCATATTGTTAAGTACACACTGATTATGCAACATAATTAGTCGTAATTAATTAGCCAAAATTAATTCTGTCAAAAATAATTAGTCGTAATTAATTTAGCCGACATTAATTAGTCGTAATTAATTTATACATAATTAATTTATTTGTAATTAATAAGTCATAAATAATTAATCATAATTAGGTAGTTGTAATTAATTTAGTCATAATTAATTTATTCCTAATGAATCAATCGTAGTTAATTAGTCCTAGTTAATTAGCCATAGTTAATTAGTCGTAATTAATTAGTTGTAGTTAATTAGTAGTAATTAATTAGTCGTAGTTAATTAGTTGTACTTAAAATAGTCATAATTATTTTAGTCATCATTAATTTAATCATAATTAATCTAATCGTAGTTAGTTAGTAGTAATTAATTAGTCGTAAGGATTAGTAGTTTTTTAGAAATTTAGTAGTTTTTATTATGCATCGATTAGGTTAAATTTGTACATAATGATTACATAAGTATAGTTATTTTGGGAGGTAGAGAAATAGTGCGACCTGTTTATTTGATTATATACAGTAAAGAACGATGAATTGCTCGTAACATGCATGTGAAGTGTATTCGGTTGTTATGGCTTTAAGTAATGCCTAAAATGCAAGAATTGCTTGTGTTTTATGGCGACGGTCTCGTACGGTGTGGACCGGGTGGGTTGGACATATCAAGATGCCAATAAAATGTGATTCAGGCAGAGGGCTTGGATGCAATAAATATTCACTAGCTAAGGAGCTGCATCCAGAGGGAGTTCGACACGAAAACATCAGTGAAGAAGCTTGCCATCGAGGTGATCACCTACACAAATAGGGGAGGGCGGGGCACATGGGAGTTACACAAGGTGAATGGTAGCGTTGCATGGAGCCAGTGCATGCAGATTATTGTGAACTCTGAGGTGGTGATATACGGGAGATCGATGGTGTACGTGAATTTCGTGCTCAGGGTGTCAGCAAACCATGATGATGCTGGTGCTGGTGGGAGCGGGGAAGCGTAGGCAGTACGTAAAGACGTGAACATGAAATGTGTTGTTTTGGAGGATGACTATGAAGGAAGACTTGTGGAGAATTTTGTATAAAATGAGGGGGCAAAACAATGGTGGTCATTGACTGCCATGAGTTTCTACCAAACCAGCAGGCCGAGTGGGAGTCCGATGAGGACGCTGGCCCAGGCTCGGATGGTAGCGAGGAGGACACACCCTTAGCAATTTATAATATATGCTATTCTGTCAGTCAATTGGGCTTACTGCTAAACTTGTTAAGCTGTGATCTTTTATACTATCAGTAGATCAAATTTTGTTGGTTGAGTGGAGTGTTGTTTTGGTGATCATTTTGCTTTAATCTCCTGTTGCCTGGAAGTATTATCTGTTGTCTTTTGTTTAAATATCCTATCGGCAGATAAGTAAAGCACTATTTTAGAGCTCAAAGTTTGAATTAATATTGTCAAATTCAATTAATGAAGAGTATAGACTAAAGTAGCGAAAAGGCCAAGATTAAATCTTGTGCAACTCTACATCTGAGAGCAATATCAAAATGTTAAATCTTAGCTTTATGCTGATTTCATTTGTTCATATGATGTTTGTGTCGAGCATATTATTCCTTTTAAATGACTTGGAGGATTTACATGTTTATATGTCAATCATGTCATTGTATTGGTCATAATTTCTTCCCTACATATCCCAATTATTTATTAGTTGGTGAGTATACCCACACACATAGATATCGAATCTTATGATAATAAGTTCATGCGTGCCAGAACTTCTATTTCTTGTTAAGATGTCTTTCACTCATTCTTCGTCATCATCGCCTCATGCGTCTAATGCGTCGTCCTCTGGAATATCCAAGCACGGTAGAAGAAGAGGAATATCGAAAAGGCCCGAGGGCCGATTTACCATCACAGAGATCGATGCGTCTGGAACCCCTGTCAATCCTCGCCAAGCAATGTTCGCATTTCGGAGAACGATCGGAATAGTTGCACGGGAACGGGTCAAGATCACCTATGATTCATGGAAGTAGTTGACTAAAGCTCAGAAAGGTGAGCTGCTGACGGATATTTTTCAATCGTTCGAGATCCCAGAACAACACCAAGACTCCGTGCGATGACACGTGTTGCTACAGGCGTGCAAAGCATGGAAAAACTTCAAGAGCACTCTTGTCAAGAAATACGTCGAGAATGATCTGACTTCCTTCCAGAAGTAACCGTTCTTGGAAGAGTACTAGCAAAACGTTATGGTGAAGAAAACGGTAGATGATTTTAGGAGTGAAAGTATGGCGCACAGAGCCAACCAAGCAAAAAACAAACACCCCGGATGCACTCTCGCACTCACTGGGTATACTGTAAAATCTCGCAATGGAGGGATTAGGACTAGCAGGCTCATTCCGATGCCTCCCCGCCATTTGTCAGGATCCGTAATGAGCGCGCTCAAAACTGGCTAAGAGCGAGATCATCTACCATGTCTTCAGGGGCCATCTCCTTTCCAAACTCCATAGAGGAGGAAGTGTCCTAGCGCCTGGTAAGATATAGAACTACCTAGTTTGTAATACCTCCATAACTTCATAGGAAGTGCAATGACATATCTGGCTATTGTAGGAAGCGCTGAGTGCACAATCTTCTCAATGCTCATTCCAGGCAGTCAGGGAGAGATATACTCTCCGCGGCCCTGGGAAACAATGAGCACCCAGGTCACATGAGATGCTTTAGTCTTTATGTTCCATGGAAACATGGATTCCCAGAGGACTCCAAAACGTACCGAAGTAGGAAGAGAGCCAAAGCCGAGCGTGGTGCATGGCTACGAGAGGAGATTTGTGAATCCCTTGGGGATGAGATCAATGATCGCGTTAGAGATGAGACGTGACGGCAGATGGAGAGTCTTGAGGAAAGGCTTAGGGAAAATTAGTTGCAAGCTCCTACCCCTACTATGCTAGCAAGCCCCCTAACCTTCTGAGTAGCTGCGAGTCCAACCCTACCGCAAAAGGCAACAGATTTCCTATCGATGACATCCTTGTAATAATTATTATCTCTGGAATGCTTGATCCATTGATAGGCCTGTTGGAGTAGCTAATTTTGTATCGTTATGTAGATGGCTACGAAGTACAAGCTCCAAGTGTGATATGCCTCTGTTGCCCTAGATGTTGCTTGGGGCCAGGCGTATCCATCCAATGGTAGGGTTTTGGTGCACGGTGTAAATCCAGCACCGAGTTTGGCAAAAGTGGATATGGACGGTGTTCATGCCAATTTTGCGGTCGTCCCGCTGCAAATTCCCCCAAACGACGAGGTCGTGACTCTAAGGCAAGCTATTGGAACATTCATCCAATGCCCCAAGAGGGACATCTGCCTGGAGCTACCTGCTCCAGTGTCAACTTCATAGGAATATCCTACAACGGTATAAAGTCCACGAGAGCTACCTGCACCAAAGTTACCTACACCGGAGCTACCTGCACCGATGCGGCAAGGTCCCGGTGCATCAAATGCATCTACACCTCGTGCTCGGTCGACTCTCGTGAAGTCGACCTCTAAAAATTGAGGCAGCAAGGGCAAGTCGAAGACGATCGACTCATGTTCTGATATCCCCTTCTTGTTGTTGGCCCAGAAATTCATGCTAGGCGAGCCATTGGTTGAGACGTAGAGCGCAACCCTACCCTAGGATTGGCTTGCACGAGATTGCATATATGGTACATGGAACAGGCCAACAAGACGGATGGACAACGACGCTCAGATGTCAATGTCAAGTTCAAGAATGATCATCTTAACCACGTAGTTCAAGATTGTGCCTTCACGGTGACCTTTAAGGACTTGTTCTTTCTCTTCAACCTCGATGCCCTCGATGCCTCACTCATGCGATGTTGGATATTGTAATCAAGATTGTGCCTTCACGGTGACCTTTGAGGACTTGTTCTTTCTCTTCAACCTCGATGCCCTCGATGCCTCACTCATGCGATGTTGGATATTGTAAGTGTGTACAATCATGGTCAACATTCGTGTAATACCGATAAATATTATATATAACTCCTTGCTTTTGTATATATATACAGATACATAATTTCTGAAGTTGAATTAAGGAATTCACTAGTAGGTTTCCTCGACCCACACTTAGTCTTCTTGCAAACCATCAAGGAGAATGCAAAATTCGTCAAGGATTACATGACGGAGTCATTGCTGGCTCACCGCGACAAGGAGTTCATACTTTTGCCCTACAACCAGGAGTAAGTGCTGCACTAGTGGCTATACTTGTTGATTTGTACTTTATAAGTAACATGAACTTAGGTTTAATGACCATGGCGACATACCTGTATAGGTTCCACTGGATTCTAATTGTAATTATACCAAAATGGAACAAGGTAATATACCTAGATTCCCTCAAGAGGACCGCACACGACTTCACAATTATCCAATAATTAATCGACGGGTAAACACTTTTCCTCCATAGATAACTTTATTGTAGTCTTTCCTTCCTTTGTAATGGCTAAGGCTAATTTCTTGGAATCACGTAGGTCACTTGCCGTATACTTTTCTAAAGAAAGGAAATGCAAGGGAAGGATCCTGCAACACGATCTAAATTTTTCAGTATTCGCTAGTACATATTAATCCTATATAACACTTCGTAGTAATGCCTTTCGAACTAACCAATTCTACATTTGTAGCACCACCAAGAATACGCCAAAGAATAAATGTGGATACTATGTTTGGCACAACATGAAACTACTCGCTTGCCCGAATGACCGATGATCCTCAGGTTTGTCAATCTTGCAATAATTATTTTATACTTATCAATTTATATATGCACGAATTTAATCTTCCTAGCGACAGGTTATGAGCATCGATACAACTGCGTTGGAAAAGGGGCATTCTTGAACCGTGAGGTCATAAATCCAAATGGAAAGTTCCACAATGTAGATTGAACTTGATTGGGATAAGATTGAACTTAATGGTACATGTGTGTAAATGTACATGAATAGTTAGTTTTAGTTAATTGATTTGTGAATTGATGTGTTTATTTCTGAAATAAATGTGAATTGGATGTGCTTGTTTCTGAAATGAATGTGAATTAGATGTATACATGTACTTGTTGTGTTTCAGCTTGTTTCAGAGGGCATGACTAGTATTTCCTGAGGCTAGCCAATAAACATAAATAGATTTAGCAATACAAAAAAATATCAGAGACGGTTCCTTAGGACATACCGTTTGTGATACATCAGCTCTCACATACGGTTTCATTTACAAACCGTCTATGATACATCAGCTATCACAGACGATTTAATCTACAAATCGTCTGTGATAGTAAACTATCATAGACGATTTCATCTACAAACCATATGTGATAGTCAACTATCACAGATGGTTCTGAGTTAATAATCGTATGTGATAGTCTGCATCACAGACGGTTCGAAAACCATCTGTGGTGACCTCATGTCATTACAGACCCATAAACTCACACAGCTCACGAAACCGTCTGTGGTGACGTTTTTGAACCGCCTGTGAAGACATTTTCTGTAGTAGTGCTCCATTATGTGTTAATGATGTGTTTTGGTGATTAATGACAATCAGATCTGTGGGACTAATATTTTTGATGAGTTGCTCAAATAGGTTAAGTCCCATGATGAAGACTTTAGATGGCATCATTTGTTGATGGTCATCAAGTCAGGGTTCGGGATGAAGGATGTCATCATGTATTGATGAGCACCAAGTCAAGATCCCGACACAAAGGGAGTTCATCATGTGTTGATGAACAAGTCAGGGACCTGGACATGAAGAGAACATGATCATTATCAAGTAAAAGCTCCAAGTGGATGAGCAAGTCAAAGGTATAACTAGCGTGGGCTAAGAATGTGTTCCAGTCTTTTACCGGTCTCAGTGTTTGGTTAGAAGACTGGATTTCTAGTATATATTGTTGTACTATTAAGAAGGGTCTTCTCTAGTAGCTTGAGTCTCATCATGTGTTGATAGCTCAATCCGGCTTGATCTAGCTCTACGTGGCATGATGCTATTGTTTGCAAATATGTTTTGCAAATAGTTGAGGCTCATGCATCTAATCCTTGTAGCATGTAACTATAGTTTACGAATGTGTTTTCCAAATGATTGAAGTCCATGCACCTACTCCTTCTGGCATGATACTAAGTTTGCAAATAGTTAAAGTTCATGCATCCTTCCTTAACATGGTCTAATATTTGTGGTTGCTCTTACCCTTGGACTTATTCCATTCTATTGACTCTTTGGAATTCTTGTGCTTTATTCATTGATCTAATTTGTTTGAGATCATGCAAACAGGTGGGTTGTGTCGTCGATATGAGACCAGATAGTAAACTTGTAGGCGCCCCCGGTTAGATGTGTCGACTACTGAGGGTGCGAGGGAGGAGACTCAACAAGAATCACACAATAGGACCCATACCAATGTATTGCATTTGTGTGGAAAGGGCTACAAGTGGCCTCCCCTCCCCCATTTACAAGAGGTCCTATTTATAGAGGGGGGAGAGCACTGAAGTTACATTATTGCCATAAGGGCTTAGCTTGCTCCAGGGTTACTTTTGTCCGTAGCATCAAGTGGGTCCTTCCACGTCCGTGACACATGACATCGTCGACCTTCCGTCTATGCAGGTGTCGACGGGACCTCATTGCATGGCTACCCCGGACCAAATCCGAGGTGGGTTCACCGATGTGTCATGCCTCACCGAGGTTAGCCCCCAGACCTTGTCCAGGTTGATCCCCCGATGGGTGACACCTCACCAAAATTTGCCCCCGGACCTCGTCTAGGGTGGATCTCACCATGGGTGACACCTCACCGAAGTTGGCCCCCGGACCTCGTCCGAGGTGGTTCCCACCCTGGTTGATGCCTCACCGAGGTTATCGTTGACTTGAGGTAGTGCAGGGACTCCCCGCCCCAATAGTAGCCCCTCACTGATCCAGGCGGTCGTCAATGTAAGATCGAGGAGGCCGACTAGAGGGGGGTGAATAGGCGGTTTTAAAAACTTCTTTAGCTAAAACTAATTTATAATACGGAAGCTAATAAAGCACAATTAAAACCTAAAACAACTAGACTTGACTAAGTGCACTAACAATATGAATACAATTGACTGAGAGCAATCATACAAAGATATATAAGCAATTAAAGCAAGTAACGTAAATTGCTCAAAATAAAGCATAAGAACAAACCAAGATGACAAACAAATTGGACAGACTCCACAAATTAAGGCAACAACTCTGAGGTAAGTACAACCACTTGGACCGGTTCCAACACGAACCAACACCTCGATCCACTCAGGTTGCTCTTCCTCCACTCTAGAGATGGTGAGCACCAAACCACTCATAACCACACCGGGCCTTCTCACAAGCTTCTTGAGATCACCGGTCCACGATGCCTCCACACCATCTAGGTGTCGGCAAACACCAAGAGTAACAAATCGCAACTCTCAATTGAACTAATCAAGTGTCTAAGCTCAAGTGGATACACAATCCACTACCACTACTACAAAAAGGTCATCACAGATGGTTCAAAACCGTCATCACAGACGGTGTTTGAACCATCTGAGTTTATATGTCTGTGATGATATAAAATCATCACAGACGATTTGTGATTCATCTGTGAAAAAGCTATCACCAACGGTTCTAAACAAGAACCGTCTGTGAAAAAAGCTATCACAGATGATTCTTGTTAAGAACCGTCTGTGATAATTCAGAACCGTCTGTGATAGCTTTTTTCTGTGATAGCTTTTCTAATGCAAAAAAAAAACAAAAAAACGGGTGCTAAAACTTCGGAGGCTGTTTTGAGGCCCTAAACGACCCTTTTTGGGGGTTTTCACTTCATTTGGAGCCTTTCGAGCCTTGCAAATGAATTTGATATGGACTTATGGATTTTCATATTGAACTTTTCGTTAGATTTCGAATGAGCCAAAGAACGTCGCAATCCGAGTTCGTATGCAAAAGTTATGG